>JAJGOT010000342.1:0-385000 GCA_022457155.1 Cladopsammia gracilis
CACAGTTTCCGTCTTCCTGTGACAGTAATCAGCTGAAATCCTAACAATAAATATTATGAAATAATAAATAAAAAATAAAAAAAAATATATTTTAATCAATAAAAATAACAAATAGGCAGCATACAGTAGATAGTTTATTTAACCTGGCTGATACACTAACTTATAGTATCGGTGCTTTCAGTTCTAGAGATCATGCGCAAGTGTGTGATGTGAATTGCAGTACGTAGGATTTACCATTAATAAGTTTAGAAACTAGGTTTAATAACCATAAATCTAGACTTAATGCACACAAAAGGCTATCTGCTGATATTAAGTCAAAGGATGATATTGTTTATAAGCATTTCGATCAGTTGGATCTTAATGGTTTGGATGATGTTAGAATTCAGCTAATTGCGATAAATGTACGATGGAACAACATCTTAGGGAGCGAGAGGCCCAGTATGCTTACCAGCTTAGGTCTATTTACCCTCAGTGTTTGAATAGTGACGACTTCTTTTGTAGTAGGAATCCTAGAAGGGATGTATTTTAGAATCATTTCCGCCATGTTGTTGTAACGCGCGCGCAGATTGAACTGTATTGTAGCATGAGCGTTTCGCATCAGCTAACGCGTATTTAGTAACGGTTTTAACCGCTGTAAATCAGTTGCCCTGATGAAGTCTTTTGTAATAAAGACGAAATATCGGCAAAGTCGAATTTTCCAGTTTGTGATTGTTTTTTATATATTTATAATTCAACACATTGATATACTGCCCAAATATGGTTAAAAACTTATCGATATAGGTTATGTCGTGGACAATGTCTTGCTCTAGCCTAATTTAGTAGTTAGGGGGGACACTCTGGGTCACTTTGGATCACCCACCGCTCAAATCTAGTGATTCAAAATCACCACCGCTCAAATCTAGCGGCAATTGGTTGCCGCTCGCAGCTAGCGATATATTACTCTGCAAATGATCTTTTGAGTCTCTTGAAGAGATTCCTTTGAAATTGGGAATTTTAAGAAACCTCACAGGAATGCTGTTGAAGGGGCTGTTCGGTCCTAACAAAAGTCCTTCTCCTTTCAGTCGCGGTCGCTTCTCTCCCTTCCCAGATTTTTTTTTTTTTTGTCCGCGGCCTCGTGCTCTTGTTCCAATGTTCCAAAAAAGGGCGGTGGCTGATAGGGATAAAGCCCAGGCTTTGGACTTACCATTAATCCTCCGCCTTTGCCTTTGCCTTTTCTGGGTACTTGCAATCCCGAGCCGAACAGTTTCTATGCCAGCTCAATCGGAATTCCTATCGCCGCTAATGTTCCAAGAAGACTGCCGTGAATTTGCCGCTGTGTGGGTTTGAAATTTATTCCACTGACCAGCTCAAGTCCCCTTTTAACAGAATCTAATTGGTTTTTAGTTAACTCTCTAACTTTTGAAAGTTGCGGAAGAAAGTTAAATGGCACGGCAATACCTGTCTCGAATATTTTATCAAAACCAAGCTCCCCAAGGCGCTAAATGCTCCTAATGTCGCAAGATGTGGAGAAACTTTTGAGACTCCTTTGTGGCAAAGGAAAGTAGTTTGGATCCCAAAGAAATCAAAGAACTCCAAAGGCTTTCTCCTTGTTTGACAGCTTTTCTTATTTGTGTTTTGGAGATTGAAATTTCAACCCCGCGCCCTGCATTAATTGCTTTCTTTATCAATTCATATTTCCTTTCAATTTATTTTTTGCAAGTCTCAATGTAATTGGCTCCGAATTTGTCACAGCTTTTGCAAGCTTTGCTTTTTGTCCTTCAGATAAATTTACATGGTATTCGATATAAGTCGTCATTTCAATATTTTTAATATCGAAATAACAATTCCCCAACAAAAGACATTCTACACGTCTAAGCCTTAATCAAAAGCTTGTTTGATGCAGTATACAGTTCAATTTCTTCTTCATGCAGCACCAAAGCATTTATCGTGTACTGTGTTGGGTTGGCTCCATTCAGTTCATATCTGAACGTTAAAGAAACGACGCCATCTTTCACATCATCTTCTTGGTTTCGGAGATCGAAGTATAACATCCCATAAAGATTCTTGAAATTTTTTTCGATCTATCAATGGCCCACTCAAACAGTCATTATAAGCGGAATTGAATGACATCAAAGCTCGATAAAGCCTTGATTCCTCATCCGTTGTCAGTTCCAATTGGGGATAATAAATACTGTTGTTCAACTCCAGCTGTGCTCGAATGAATTGCCGGTTGTTTGCTCCAATGCTGAATGTCTTGAATGTGAATATATTCTGTTCTTGATTATTATAAGATGCCGTTGGAACAACCCAAATCAGCACATGCCTCGGCCTCCGAAGCCCCGCGGAAGAAATGCGGAAGTAGCTATTCAAAGCTACTGTTTGCGTTATTTCATGATATGTTCTTTCAAATATGTCCACTTTTTAGGTTTCAGATAATCTTCAAGATATTGTTTCAAGCTTTTCCCATTGAAAATTATTTTTGGACACCACAATCTGAATTTAGTGACAATCACTTTTGAATCTGGTGCGGCGCCTTTTCTGAAAATTATGTTATCATTTTCAAGTTCCAACAAAAGACTTGTCTGTACATTTGGGTGAGGATTATTTTTGAAAGCAGCGAAATAACTGTATAAATTCAGAGGAATGGATATTTTGTTGGTAGCCGCCTCATCAGTCAAGATTTTTCGTTTGGCAAAACCCTCATTATAATGTGCCTGGGCTGACAGTGCTTCTGTTGTTCCTGTTGACTTATCAGGATAGAAGAATTGATCTTGCCCAACCGAATCAGCATAGCTTTTTGTGAATTTCAAGAGCGTCAACGCATTTGCCGATTCATTTGCTCTTGAGTTGGTATACACTGATTGCCCATTACATTCAAGTATAAATTTTTTGATGACCGACAAACCATTAGTTGTTGTGCAATCTTGATTACCATTATTTGGCCCGGCTGTTAATCCAGCTGCACTGTCAGCCGTTGTAACAAGCTTAAAGTCAACCTCCAGATATGCATTGTACCAATCAATTGGGTTTGCTTCTGAGGAATTATCCACGTTGAAGCGATAATTAGTTTTTTCCTGCCTGTTGCCATTCGCAATGTTGTCATTGAGCGGTGTTACTAGATCATAATAAGTATATTCATATCTTTTTACGAATTCAGGATTTCTAAAATTTACTGCCATTTTATTTATATAATATTTCATTTTTCAGAGGATGTCATTATAAACCTCTCTCACATACTTAAATTTGCCAGTGTCTTCTTGGAAGCGGACTCGACCTTGCGGCCGGACTTTCTTTTCCATGTTTTGATCTTCAAATCGCCCCGGCGGTTTGGACTGTTTTTTTTTTTTTCAGAATTTCACCAATTTCTTTTCCTTTTGCTTTTGATGGCGGTTGTTACTCTTTTTTCGCTTTATTATAAAACTTATCATAATTTTTTTTCACCAATGGCTTGGCCAGTTTTTTCTCCAACTTTCTCTTCTCCTTTTTCAACTTATTTTTCTGCTGCCTTTGAAGCTAATTTTGAAGCCGTTTTACCTGTTAATTTAGCGGCGAGTTTTGAGAAAATGTCTGAAAAACCACTTCCATATGTTATTGCACCTGTATCAGGATCTCTTTCTCTTCTTTCATCCATTTTTGATTCACTTTTTTAATTACTACCGTCAAAGAAATATCAATATCATTCAAATCAACTTCTCGGTCTTCATCATCAGTGATGTAGAAAGTCGCTTCCGAAATGGTTTCAGTATTTATTTTATTCCACAAGTAATTTGTTGGTTGAATTTCAAATGGCAATGCTGGTTTTAGTGCTGGTTGCGATTGTGTAAAGCACATTTGATCTTTTCCCGGAGATAATTGAATCACTCAAAAGACTGCTTCTGAGATAGAGATTGTCAACACTGTTTGATATATTAGAAAAAGTTGAACCATAAGCACTAGCTGTCAATTTTGTCGCATCAAATCCCAATTCAATCCACTGCTTGCAAAATCAATTTGAAAGTTCTATTGCAGTTGAATGAAAACTTTGAAAGTTGTCAAATCGAAAAACACATTGATTCCATAACTATCCCCTGTTTTTTCCAATGCTTTTGTGGATAAACTCATTTATGTCGTCATAGTCATAAATTCCGGCAGGAAAGGTTATTTTTTTCCCATGTCTTTCCTTTGTCTTTTGAAATCACCAACTTGTTATTGTTATATTTAGGTCTGATATTATGCCAGCTTGCAGTCATGGAAAGGTGATCCAAAGCCATATAGTGTTGTTTTTTATTGCCCAGAATCAACTCTGGGACAAACTTAATTGTGAAATTCCCTGGTTTATTTTGTGGGCATTGTTTTCTTGCATCAATTGATTTAAAGACAAGTACTCTGTTTACATCCATTATTTTAAATGCATTTGTTGTTTAATTGCCCCGATTCTCAAGAGTTCATCATTTATTTGCGCAAGATCATTCCTAAAGACGGGAGAATTGTTTCCAGCAGCCATTGAACCAATCAAAATGTTCATCCGATCTGCTAATTCTTCTGGCTTTTGATAATAAACGACACCCGATCCAACCATCCTTGATTTCCCGGATGATTTATGCGCGGGCATATTAGACAACATATTCAAATCATTGAAAATTTTCACAGCATTCATAGAATATTTTTTCCGAGGACTGAATCTTTTTGTAACCAGATCGATGAATGATTTATCCGCATCTGCTTTATAGATTAATTTTCCGCCTCGGAAGGCATTCAGCTTCATTTCATTGAAAAGTTTTGGGACATCGATGAGAAGCCCTCCATAGTGATCTGCGCCCGCGGCGTCTTTTTGAATTTTGTAAGCATTCCTTCTGGGTTGTTTATACGAAAGCCGCGCTCCCGTTCCCGTTTCTTTTTTTATATTATGGCAAAGCTTGAATAAGCTTTATTGTGGATATGTAGTTATCCAATATTGGTTTTTCATAGTCTCTTTGTTGTTCTAATTTTTTAACTTCCTGTTGTTTTTTCCCCGGGCTGATTCATTTTCTGTTTTTAATCCGAGTTATTTGGTCACCAGGCTTTCTTCTTTCTTTCCGTACTTGGCTATTAGCTTTGGCTAAGTCCGCTTCTGATAAATCAAGTAACGCATTAGGTTCTGGCAAACCGATTGAATTGATAAAGATTAACTCTTCTGATGAAAATATATTGTTCGGACTAACGGTTAGTAATTTTTCTATCTCTTTACCAGTCGGTATTTTAGCCACAGCATCAGCGAACTCATCTTCTTCACCTCCTCTACCGGGTATTTGAGCCATCTCTTGGATGCCTTGAACCAAAGCTAGTTGATTTTGCCTCAGTTTCTCAATCACTTTGTTTTGTTTTTAATCTGTCTTCTGTTGCTCAATCAAGGGTTCTCTCAAAGTTTTAAAACAATCACTCATAACAACATATCTTCCCTGTTTTCGGTCTTTTACCTCATTCTTCACCTATGTGACTGCTTTCGCAATCTGATATCCCTGCAGTTCACGTTCGGCGTATTTCTTTATTCTTTCAAGATCGATTTTAAGTGTTGAAACAACATTTTTTTCAAAAGATAAGTGTTGATTTGACAGTTAACTCAAAAGATAAAAATGATATATCGGTACTTAAAATGAAGATGCAAAATTATGATCAAAATGAATCGAACAGCAAATAGAAAATATTATGATTTCCTAGATGAGGATTTCGGAATGATTATCGCTGGAGAAAGCGGCTGCGGAAAGACAAACACCCTTATGAATATCTTGAGAAAACCTCTAATTTATTATGACCAAATTTATTTCTTTACTCCAAATCTACATCAAGATAAGATTCAAGACCTCAAAGAGTTGATGAACGGTGTCAGCCAAAAAGTTGGATATCCAGTTTTTGAACTTCTTGGCCCGGATGAAATTATGAATACAGCCGACTATACAAACAACAATAGAAAAGTAGTCGTTTTTGATGACCTCGTTAACGCTTCAGAAAAGATCCAACGAAAGATGGCCAATCACTGGACGGATGGACGGCATCACGGGATCAGCCCCATATATCTTTGCCAGGAATATTATGATGTTCCACAAAAGATTCGTTTGGATTGTTCCCATATGATTCTGTATCCACCTACAGCAAAAAAAGCATGGGACTTTGATCGCGAAAGAGAATTGGTTTGCACCACATCTTTTCGATAGGCTAGGACCTTATGAATTCCTTTTTCTTGATAAACAAAAGAAAAGTGTGGTGAAAAACTTTGATGAATCTTTTTTTTTTTTAATGGGAATATTTAACAATCTTGGAAGATTCACAGAGGGCCGCCTCTCTAACGTGGACTTGATTGAATACACAAAAAGGATTAGTCAACAAATTGGATTGAAATTAGATTCAGACAACAATTATGATATCCTTCAAAAACGATTGACCAATGTTGCAGAAGGAGTTGCAAACGATGAAGCCGCAACGAAACAGCAGGTTGATTCAAAGTTAGCATTAGCTGGTGGGAAACTGACGGGGTATATTAATAGGAATAGAATAGTTAATCTTGGCACACCATTAAGCTCTAGGGATGCTTCAACAATACAATATGTAGATGATAGAAGCATTCTTACTGTTGCTGAACAAGCATCATCAGCAATTGCTGATTCATATATAAAAGAGTATGCTGAATGTTTTTATTCCATAAATAAGGATGAAAGAAGTTATGTAAAACTTCTGCCTGGTGGACAAACAATAGAAACTCTTTGTGGCCAAACGCTCAGCAATAATGATGCAAAACAATCGCAGCTGATAAAATCTCCGAAACTTTCAACAACCAAAAACGGTAGAAGATATTTTATAGATTTCGATGGTACTTCTCAGCATCTTCAAGCTGATGCTAATTTAGCTGGCGCCAATTATGTTAATATCTTTATTGTTTTTAAATTTAAATCATTTACGGGTCCTAATGCAACTTTTCGTAATGGTTTGTTTGGTAATGATAATGGTGGGTGGGAGAAAGTAGCGCTTTTTTTTTTAACACCAACGGAAATCTTGTAATTTGTGGGGCAACTATTGGTGGTTTTGTTTTAACTTCTGCAGATCATAAACCCAAAGCAAATCCAAGTGAATTAAATAAGTGGTGTTGTTTATCAGTACACTGGAATATTCCAGACGGAGCTAATGGATCTTCAGTGTTTGTCAATGGTAAACAATTACAAACGTTTCAAGCTCAAAAAACAACAAGATATAGCAACATAGGGCTTGGTGATATTCTCCCAAATACCAATGTTCCATTGGATGGATCAATTCAAGCTTTTTTAGGGTATAAACGTTATTTGCCTGAATATATCATCAGAGCGCATCATAAAATGTTCTGTGAAAGATATTCATTTGATCATGATAGGGTTGTGTTTTAATTTTATTCCACCTTCATAAAATGGGAATATTCAACAATGTGGAAAGATTCACTGGTGTTGACTTGAGTGAATACATTAAAAATTTTCAACAGACAAGTTCAACAAGGAGGCGGACTGAAATTGGACGCCAACAATAATTATGATATCAACAAAAACGACTGGCCAATGTTGCCGAAGGAGTTGACAATGATGATGCAATCACAAAACACCAGGTTGACACTCTTGAAACAAATCTCGAAAACAAATTGACGCAATTGAGGGTAGATTCATTGATGGTTGATGGTTCCTCGCACATGACCGGAGATTTAGACCTCAGGGGAAATAAATTTATTCTTCCTGGAGAAATCAATATGAACAGAAAACTGATCACCAATATGGACACAGATGAGGACAATGATCTTTCAGCTGTGAATATGATTACTCTGAAAAGATATCATCCTGATGCTCCTGAACCTACCCATAAAGTCACTAAAGATATTGATTTGAAAGAACTTTTCAATGTTGTCCAATCAAAAAACAGACTTATCATGATTTGGGAGCACATTATAACAATCTTGTTTCTTACAATGATGTTACAAATATCTTCGTATCCCGCAAAGAAATGTTTCCAATGGAAATTAGTTTGGATATGAACAATCACACCATCTGCAATGTGAAAGATCCAACAGTTGCCTATCCAGGAGCAAACAAAAAATATGTGGACGACCAAGTCGCAAAAAAGCTTTCTTTGACAGGTGGAACAATGGCAGGCATTTTAGATATGAATTCACAACAAATCAACAATATTGCAGCGCCAAATCTTGATCATCAACCCGCACCAAAATCTTATGTTGATAGTGGTGATAGCGAACTTAATCTCAAGATAGGAAATGTGGTAGCCAAGATGATAGATTCAGAAGAGAAGCTCAAAAAATTGATATGCGTTGATGACTCGCATATCGCGTCAAACTCCCGCCCGAAAGATGAGTTCCGGTATCTGATGGAAGATGTGAATAAATCCAGCTCTGAGCATGATATTACAGTAACTGGAATCAATGATTATTCAAGTTCGCCGCATCTTTTCAATAAGAAGGCATATGATTTGACAGTATCCAAAGACGACGGTAATTTATACTCTGGGAGACTAGGATTCAATATGTATAAATTGCCAGAGGGAGAATACACTATTTGCATTGATTTCTTCCCGGCTGCCATGACAAATGTGAGTGTTAACGTCGTGAGCACAAGCCTGAATATTAATCAACTAACAACAACGAAGTTGCCGAACCCTATCGTCGGCCCTGGGGCCGGTTATTCTAGATCCATCATCCACATGCATAAATGGCAGATCTCTCCACCTGAGTATATATATATATTTACATTTGAAATGGCAAGAAACCGCTGAATCAGCTCCAGAAGGGCTTGCAAAGTTTATCGTATCTGGTATCAAGGGTTCTCATGAGGATGTTCCTAATGATGTTTATGATTGGCCTTTCATTTTTGAAAATCAGAGAATGGTCATGCAATCTAATTTGGATATGAATTGCCCAAATTGTATGGAAGCAGAGCCGTTGAAACTGGTGTCTATAGCTATTCAGACGATACCGATTATTTGTTGTTTGTTGGAACCATGGCGAGGTTTTTTTTTTCTTCCCAATGAAAACAAGATTGATTGAAGCCGGAATCTTCTACCAGGATTTGAGCAGCACACCGAGATTGGATCTTTCTTTGTCAATGACAGTGAAAGGGCAGAAGCAAGTGACAACTTGGAATGGACAGGCTGGGCAAAGTTTCAAATACGACCTTGGAGATGGAGTTGAAATTCCAAAGATGACTTCTTTCAATCTTTTTCCTCAAAAGGGGCTGAAAATTGATCCAGACGTAAGAGTTTTTCTTTCTCTTGTGTTTGAAACTTTTTTTATTTTCCCACATAAAAAATGAAAGAAGACATTCACCTGCAACGCCGCCGACCGCTGACCGCTGAGGCGGGGCGTCGGCCAAGCCGGTTAATATTTAATTTCAATCACATTGACCCAACACTTAAGCAAAAAAAAAATTGATGAGATAAAACAATTTTACAAGTATTAATTACCACAAACGTTTCTGGTGTTATAAGAGAGCATTCAAACACTTCAAGAAAATGAATCTTATGTTGACTTTAGGTTCCACGGGACTTGTTAATGTTGTTGTTGGGACTATTACAGGAAGAGTAACACTCAATCCAATTGTTTTGGGAGTTATAAGTGGTGCTGGGTTGGCTTTGGAAACTTTCCAGGAAGTTACGAATTATAAAAAAAAAAATGAAAAATGTCAATTCGCTTTAACAACATATGAAAAAGTTCTGTGTGATCTGAGGGCATGTTTGCATTGAGAGGTGCTCGTTTTGACCCGCAGAAATTCATCGATGAAATGAAAATAAGGGATGAGGTGGTTATTGATATGTGTTAATATTGAAAAATATGAAAAAGAATACAAAAAGAAATTTAGCGAAATTATACAACTCTTCCAGTGGCTCTGCTGCAGAAGGACTCAAAGTTATATAATTGTTATTATGGGAGGCAACATGTAAGATTATCCTCGCCTCGAGGGTTTAAGTATTTCTTTCACTTGCTACAATGGAAACCGCCCAGGCGAGTCTGACCAAAACTGCATTTCGTTATTGTATTCCTTTTCCCAATCCAAGAACTCATCTTTTCAAAGGGTGACACGATCCGGATTATTTATTTCATATTTTTCTCCTTTTACCCAGAATATATTATCAGGAGCATCACTAAAAGGAATTTCTATGATGGGAATCTGGGAAAAATGACTCAATAGTATTTCGTGAATAAAACCACAAATCCGAGAGTCCCGCCTTGCGGTCCTCTGTGACATTTCCTCTAACGCAAATCATCACTTTTTTTTTCTGTTTTTCAGTTGGCTTTCTAGTGTTCATAAGATGTTTCAAACCATATTCCCTTGTGAGAAATGGCTTATTTTCTCGAAGAGCCTTATAAATTGTTTGCACAGGAACACCAAAAAATTCAGCTGCTTCCTCGTCTGTTGTGAAAGGTTTTTCATTAAGTATAAATAGTTCTTTACTTAGATATCCTTCTATTAAAATATCTGGTTATCAGAGTGTCTCTTAATTGTTTTCTTTTTCTTTAGGAGAGCATATCGCAGTGTTTGGCTTCGAATATTCATCGTTTTTGAAGCTTTGGGAATCTTATCGAAAACCCGTGTTTCTTTAAGTTTCCCATTGCTGTCGATTGGAGTAATTTTAACTAAATCTTTTCTCATTTTATTACATATTATTTTTTATGTTCTTTTTTTGTCATTTTATGTGTTTCCTTATAAAATGGATTAAGAAAGCAAACGAGTTATAGATTTAAGAAATTTAGCAAGTGAATTAAAGATTAAAGGTCGTTCCAAAGCCAAAACAAAAGCCGAATTAATTGAGCTTTTATCAGTTCGAAAATACAAGCCGCCGGAGAGAAAAACTCAAACGCTGGCTGAAATGAAAAGTGTGGCTAGACATTATGGGTTGGAAGACTTTGAAAATATCAAGACAAAACCTGACATGAAAGCCTTTCTTGCGTATCAACTCAGACCCAAAAGACAATCTAAAGATGTGTGGATTCCAACTCCGCCTGAGCCGATTGATTTGAAAACAAAGCAAAAGCAAATAAAACGGCTGAAGAAAAAGCTTCAGAAAGTAGACAAAAAGTTGAGAAATAGTAAACGGCAACACAATGACTTGATTTTAAAACAAAAAGAAATAAAACAAAAGCTTGCCGAATTAAGAGGGCGCCCAGTTGATGATGAGCCCAGCGAGCCATATGAGATAATTCTAGTTGATGAACGATCAAATCAAAGATTTACAACGTATGTGGATACGTTCCGAATCAAAATAAATAGAAAAACAATCGAGCTGAATCCTATGGAAATCTTGAGAGAAGTGTTGAATCGAGTCATAGGGAAACGCGGGCTTAAAGATAGAGATAGAATTCGAATAAATGTGGATCACAACAAACTTGATCGCCCCTTGAGTACAAGTTATCTCAGGATTCAAAACGGAACAATATCAATTCTTGAACTTTATGAAAAATTCAGACCTCTTGAATATAAGGAAGTGCCTCTTGATGAAATCAGCATTGAAGTGCAATCCACAAAAATTCCTCGCGGTCGTGGGCGATTGCAAGTCACCAAGAATGAGGTTTCCAGGAAGACGTTAGTGATTTCCATAAAGAATTCCGATTCGATTTGCCTTGCAAGAGCTATTGTTACAGCAATGGCAAACTTGAATAAACGTAAATGGACAACATCACAACTTAAAAATGATTTCAATAAATCTAGAAAATTGCAAGAAACGGAAGCTAAAAAGCTGCATGAAGAAGCTGAATTCCCTGAAAACGATTTTGGATCAATTCTTGAAGATGGGATAAGATTTGCAAAGCACTTGAAGGTTGAAATAAATATCGTTGATGCGGACCAGTTTAATGAGTTGATTTTTTTCAGCTTCGCCGGATTATTGTCATACATGCAAGAAAACATATCGGCATAGAGATAAGCGTAAATGCCCTGCAAATTGCATAGCCTGTTTCAAGTATTACCCAAACGGGACTTGTTCTGGAAGGGAAATAATCTGTATTGATTGTAACCGCAGTTTCAAAGGGTCTGAATGCTTCAGAGAACACAAACGAAACAGAGCAAAGCCGGGTGAAATAGTTCATACAGTTTGTCTAGCCGTTGCGAAGTGTTTGGATTGCCAACGAACAATCACAACAGAACTGGAAGAACATATCTGTGGGTATTCGACCTGCTTTAACTGTAGGGAATATTGCGATATGTCGAAGCATAAATGCTATATGAAAAAGACAAAAGCCAAAGGCGGACGATGCAGTTCCGTTGAATGCACTGCAAGAAACAATGTTATTCCTGTAAAACTTACACCGAGAAATATATGTTTTATGACTTTGAATGTACTCAAGAAACAGGAAAACATGAAAGTGAATCTGGCAATCGTGCAAGATTTTAAAGGAAAGGAATGGATCTTCCGAAACAGATGAATTTTGCAAGTTTGTTTTTAACGGGAAACATGCTGGATGGACATTTATCGCTCTTAACGCAAGGGGTTATGACAGCCAGTTATCCTGAAATTGTGTGTGGAAAACAGGTTGAAGCCTTATTGCATATATTTAGGCACCAAAATAATATCTATGGCGATCACGAAATTCAGAGTGAAATTCATTGATAGCTTGAATTTTGTGCTTGGATCATTAGGAATGTTTCCGAAGACATTTGGGTTGAAAGAATTAAAGAAAGGTTATTTCCCACATTTCTTCAACAAGAAATCAAATCAAAACTATGCGGGACCGATTCCGAATAAGAAATATTATGAACCTGATCAAATGAAGAGTTATTGCAGAAAACCATTCTTAGCATGGTATGAAGAAAGAGTTAAAGAAAACTATGTCTTTGACTTT
Source organism: Cladopsammia gracilis (assembly GCA_022457155.1). Classification (NCBI taxonomy): domain Eukaryota; kingdom Metazoa; phylum Cnidaria; class Anthozoa; order Scleractinia; family Dendrophylliidae; genus Cladopsammia; species Cladopsammia gracilis. Next base: position 12,794 of record JAJGOT010000342.1, read on the forward strand.
CAGAAAGAGCTGATTGAATACTGTAGATCAGATGTAGATATTCTAAGAAGATCTATGATGAAATTCCGCGAATAATTTATTGAACTCAAAAATATCAATCCCCTGCAATATATCACGATTGCAGCTGTTTGTATGGCAATCTTTCGAAGTAATTATTTAAAAGAAGGATCCATAGCGGTTGTGAAAAACAAGATAAAAAAAAGAAACCTATTCGCAAGCGTCTATTGCCTGGTTAGACTTTTTGGCAGAGAAACATGTCTGTGAGATTTAACATGCTTTAAATGGAGGTGAAACGAAATTATGGTTAGAAGATCAATGATTTTCAGTCGATGGTTTTTGCGAAGAAACGGGCGTTTCTTGGTGTTGCGGAAGCCATTGTTGGTTAGCTTTTGTGTCGTGGTGTGGGTATTGTTCAGTGTCTTTTGAATTTTTTGTTTTACGTCATTTGGTGATCACACCATCCGCAACACCAAGAAACTACCGAAGAACAAAAACTGTATTTGAATATCAAGGTTGTTTCTGGCATGGTTGCAAAAACTGCAATCAAATAGAATCAAATAGATATGGCTACATTGAGGAAAAAGACACTTGAGAAAAATACCAAAATAAAAGCTGCTGGATATAAATTAGTTGAAGGCAACGAATGCCGCCTGAAAAAGAATAATGAATTCAGATTATTCAAGAAAACTTGGAAACGAGATTGCGTTGAACCATTGGATCCTAGAGATGCATTCTTTGGTGGTCGAACAAATATAGCAAAGGTGACCTATGATTTCAAAGAAAATGAATCAGGCGGTTATGTGGATTTTGTGAGTCAATATCCAACGGTTCAATACTTCAAGAAATATCCAAAAGGACATCCAGTGAAAATTATTGAACCAAAAAGATTTAATCCTTCATGGTTTGGCTTTATCAAATGCAAAGTTTTACCGCCGCGGGGTTTATATCACCCAGTGTTGCCGGAAAAGATAATGTGTGGCCAAGCGAAAAAGTTGTTGTTTACACTGTGTCGAACATGTGCCGAAAGAAAGCAACAAAAGTGTGAGCTTGGCGATGAAGAAAGAGCATTCGTGGGAACCTGGTGTTTGAACGAAATGCAGAAAGCTTTGGAAAAAGGCTATAAGATTAAAAAGATTTATGCGGTTAGGCATTTCCCTAAAACAACGGAAGATCTCTTCAAAGAATATGTCAAAAAATTCATGAAGATAAAGCTGGAAACAACTGCTTTGACGGTGGGTGAAAACTGTAAATATAAATCACATGAACATTTCAAAAATGCGGTGAAAGAAAGACTAGGAATTGAACTAGGTGATATTGAATTTAATGCTGGAAAAAGAACCATTGCAAAAGCATGTCTGAATAGTTTGTGGGGAAAGTTTGGACAACGAAATAATATGAAGCAAAAGAAATATGTAACTAATCCAAACGAATTTTATTCTATATTGTTGGACGACAAGATTGATAATCTGCTGATTCATTTCATAAATGAAGATATGGTGCAAATGACATATGATTTGAAAGGGCAGTTTATTGAAAATGCAAACTGCACCAATATATTTGTGGCTGCACTTACAACGAGCCATGCCAGAATGATGTTATATGATGTGTTAGATACGCTTGGTGAACAGGTTTTGGGATTTGATACAGATAGTGCATGGTATGTGAAAAGGCCAGGAGGAGCCACTGTTGAAACAGGTGATATGCTTGGAGAATTAACAGATGAGTTAGATGGCGATAAGATTGCGGATTGGTGCGGCTCTGGACCAAAGTCATATAGCTATGTGACTGGAAAAGGTAAAATAACATGCAAAGTAAAAGGCTTCTCCCTGAACCATGAAAATAGTCAATATTTGAATTTGACTGAAATGAAGAAAATGATTAATAAACAAAAGGAAAGAATCGCATTGGTTAATGAAAGACATATTGCAAGAAATCCAAAAACAAAAGAAGTGTTCAATGAATACCAGGAGAAGGATTTCAGATTCGATTATGACAAGCGATGTTTTAATCCCGTGGAAACTGGGCTAGACACGCTGCCGTATGGATTTTAGGGATAATATATCGCTAGCTGAGAGCGGCAATTGGTTACCGCTAGATTGTAGCGGTGGTGATTTTGAATCACTAGATTTGAGCGGTGGTGATTTTGAATCGCTAGATTTGAGCGCTGGGTGATCCAAAGTGACCCAGAGTGTCCCCCATAACTACTTAATTTTAGCCGACTCGGCCGTGCTAAGAATAAGGCGATATCACGCGCTCTTTCGCGCTTGAATAACAACATATTAAATATATTACAAATCGATAACTATAAAATAGTCTAATTAACAGTAACTTGCCCTCTAAATTCATAAATATTACAATCTAGTATCCAAAAAATAAATCGGATTCTTTCTTTGCGGATGGCCTTTTTAAATACATCAAGTGACTTAAGCTCCGTCAATGACTTATCTAAATTATTCCACTCATTTGCAGCAAAGTTTGTCGAAGTCCAAAGACCCAAATTCCTATTTGAAATAAGCTTTACGTACATTATCCTTAGATCCGTGGTATTATAACCATGGTGGTATTTATCGAAAACAATATTAAAATAATAAGTAAACAAGTTGCTCAGGCATTTATACAGGAAAATGGTGCGATGTTCTGCATGTCTTCTTGTACCACCAAAGTTTATCTAAGGCCTCAATGGCTGATGCACGAGGGGGTAAATCAAGAATTATACCTGCTGCTTTGTTACGCAGAACTTGCAGTTGTGCCGTTCAGGATACATTACCCCTATTTCCCCAAATTGTATCAGCATAATCAAATATAGGTAAGATATAACTATAAAAGAACATCAATCTAGCCTCTAACAATAAGCATGATTTTATACGTCAAAGAAGGCCTAACTTCTTATTTATCTTATTACCAATATAGTCGATGTGATCTTGCCAACTTAGCTGCTTATTTATAACTACACCTAGATACGTAAATTAACTTGCTTCTTCGATGCACCTATCGTCAGTCATAATTGAGATTGAACTCAATTTCCGCTACCTATGATAATAAATTTGGATTTACTAAATAATACCTAAGGTAAGCTGGACAAAAGCCATTGTCTACTTTACCTAGGTCTGAATTTAGCTTTGATTTGATGCTATGAATATATTTAATATAAATGTATAATAGAGTAATTGCTAGCAGATTCCCAAGGTGTTTATAATTTCTCACGGGTTAAACGCCTAAATAAATAAATCTCCGGAAAATTGAACGTACTGTGTTAAAACAATTCCATTGGCATACAAAGCTTTGCTTTCATGTCCAAATTGAGCACTTGTATTAGGATGAGTCATTGCTGTAGCATTGCGCATAGCTCACTAGTTTTCTAGTTTGAGCACTCTGGCATGGATTAGATGTTACCACATGTGTGGGACATTTGGGGTGGTTTTTATAGCTATACCTCCACCCTAACATTAGCACTGCACTGATGAGGCCCAGAAGGCCGAAACAGTACTGTCTGCAGTTAGTAAAGTGCGATCTTGTAGCTTGAAAAGGTTAATGTAGAATTAGTTGTAATTATCAAGCTTCCAACTCCATGTCTTGACTTGATTGTGCTTTATTGATCCCACGTTTCGGCCATCACGGCCTTCTTCAGGGGAGTTACAAGTGTGTTAAGGCTTGCGTAAACCGTGGGCTATTCAAAACTATAACGTGACATGTATGGCGTCTATGATTGGTAGATAAACTAACAAAGTTATGCGCGCGCTAGAAAGTGCGCGCACTAATGTGGGTTAAATAAGCGTGCACTGAAATGCGCGCGTCTTAATGTGGCGTAGTAGGAGAAAAATATAATAGTGTAAAATATAGATAGATTATCAATCATAGTAACTTTGAAATGTATACCTAATATAAAAAGTATAAGTGTATCATAATGCGGCACCTAAATGCAGTATGGCTCCGAGAGAAGGGAAGGGTAATAAGTGAGTTCAGTCAAAAATAATAAGCTTGTGTAGACAGCAAATAAATTCAATAAAATAAAAGTGTAAATGAAATAAAATGAAGAGAAATGAAACCAGAAACTAGATCAAGTTATTGATTACTGGTTTCAGTCTGTTAATCCAGTAACTTTCTCTCGTTCTTCTTGTGTCTAGATTCTTGTTTCGTACTTTTTCGATGACTGATAACTTCATGTGCTGGCGTCCACATTTTTTGAAATGTCTTACTGTAGGGATGTTCTTATTCCCAATAGTGATGTCTGATTTGTGTTGGTTTGCTCTCATGTGTATGCTGTTTTTTGTCTCTCCAATGTACTGATCTTTACACTTGGCACAAGTGATCAGGTAGATAACATTCTCAGTTTGGCAGTTACTGTGTTGTTTCAAGATAACTGTTTCACGGGTGGTTGTACTTGTTACTGAACTGGAGAACGAGCCATATGATAGGCAACAGGCACAACGTGGACCAGACATGCACGGCCAAAATCCCGGCTTGGTATTAGACGTAGGTCTGTGCTGTTTGTGCATGTGCGTAACGTGTATTTTGAGGCCTTTGTTGCAGTTGAATGAGCGGCTACATATGATACATGTAGTTGCATCGCTGTCCGGTGTATATACAGAGGTGGGTGTATGGGTGTTTGGATTGTCCGGTTGTAGGCGCCTACTGGTGAGTACCTGTGACAAGTTACGACCTTTTCTGTAAGCGACGAGACGAGTGGAGGTTTAGAAAATATATCTTTACATCTTGGTGAGTTGCAGAGCAGTTGATGGTGGTCTTTGGTAACTTTCTTGATGTTAGGAAGTGCAGGGTTGTATGTTTCTACAAATAGATCTCTATCATTATCGGTGCTGTCATAACAAGCCAGAGCCCCGATTTTAAGTACTAGACGACTTTCAAAGATGCTTCGCATATTTGTGGTGGATTAAAATCCCGGCTTTGTCGGGAGCCCTTTGTTTAAAGCTCGCCAGGAAACTCGCATTAAGGCATAAACGTGCATTGTAGCTGTCAGCAGATGCGGTTTTTAATTACATTCTGTCATCATTGACAAAACCCGATCCACGTTAAATTAAAAATAATTGTACAAATCTGGTACAAGTCGAATTTTACGGCACTTTAGTTTGATGGATCCAAAAACAAAACTATTTCACGCTGAATTTTCCTTACTTTCACAAATCAAACTTCTATCAGTTCTGCAATGATAACTTAAAGTCCCATTTATTTTAAAACGTCTTTCAGTTCCGGGAGTTTTCCTGGACTTGCTGTGAGACACTTCTTAGCGGTGATCTTTTAATAAGCGCGGGTGTCTAATCGAACACAATCGAACATCTAATTTTGTGTGATTTCGATTATCGAACAAATCGAACCAATCGAACAAAATCGAGCGCAATCGAACAAAATCGAACTCATTCAAGCAAAATCGAACGCAATGGAACCGAATCCGGTAGGATAGTGCTCGAGAACAATGGCGACTTAAAAAGTGGAAGAAACTACTTCATGAAACGTTCGAAATAATGGCAAAAAAATAAAAATAAAAAAGATCTATACACATGTACAGGGATCTATACACTTCACTATAGCATGCAAACACTGCTAATAAAATTTCTTGCCGTTTAAAACCCCGAATAAATTGCTCAAAAATTTACGAAACCGCTCGGTCAACTTAAAAGCCTAGCTAAGTTGGTGCGATCAGGAACGTTTTCAAAAAGCTTCCATCCATTTCACGAGTGTGACTTCTATGCACCACAGGGAAAACCCGTTTTGATGTCAATCAATTTTTTCGCAGTTTAAAATCTAGTTTAGGAGAGATTGGTTTTCTTTTTCGTACTGTTTTTGAATTCTAAGGGATGTAGCTAGACCAGAAAGCATGAAATCGCGTTTTTTGTTGTCTCATACGTCCACCCAAGATAGCGAAAAAAAAACATGCTACGGTCATGTCAATATACAAAAGTTTCCTACCGTACAAACAAAGTTGCATTTATATTAGTCTATTATCTTAAAAGGATCTCGACAACTCATCTCAATAATTTATACAAATTTCCCTAGTCGACAATCAAAGTTACAGTTAATGTTATAGTTTACTGCTGTCTCGAATGGATCTCATCACCTTAGAAGCTTGGGCGTGCCGCCTGTAAGCTTACATGAGGGAGCGTAGACCCCTATGTTCAAATCATTGATTTATACAAATTTCCGTAGTCGACAAACAAAGTTACAGTTAGTGTTAATTTACTGCTGTCTCGAATGGATCCCATCACCTCAAAAGCTTGGGCGTGCCGCCTGTAAGCTTACACGAGGGAGCGGAGACCCCTATGTTCAAATTTAAAAATTAGTACCTATTTCTCTAGTCGGCAAACAAAGTTACAGTTAATGTTATAATTTACTGCTGTCTCGAATGGATCTCATCACCTCAGAAGCTTGGGCGTGCCACCTGTAAGCTTACACGAGGGAGCGGAGACCCCTATGTTCAAATCATTGATTTATATAAATTTTTCTAGTCGGCGAACAAAGTTACAGTTGATGTTATAATTTACGTCTCGAATTGATCCCATCACCTCAGAAGCTTGGGCGTGCCGCCTGTAAGCTTACATGAGGGAGCGGAGACCCCTATGTTCAAATCATTGATTTATACAAATTTCTCTAGTCGGCAAACAAAGTTACAGTTAATGTTATAATTTACTGCTGTCTCGAATGGATCTCATCACCTCAGAAGCTTGGGCGTGCCGCCTGTAAGCTTACTTGAGGGAGCGGAGACCCCTATGTTCAAATTTAAAATTTAAAAATTAGTTCCTATTTCTCTAGTCGGTGAACAAAGTTACAGTTAATGTAATAATTTACTGCTGTCTCGAATGGATCCCATCACCTCAGAAGCTTGGGCGTGCCGCCTGTAAGCTTACACGAGGGAGCGGAGACTCCTATGTTCAAATTTAAAAATTAGTTCCTATTTCTCTAGTCGGCAAACAAAGCTACAGTTAATGTTATAATTTACTGCTGTCTCGAATGGATCTCATCACCTCAGAAGCTTGGGCGTGCCGCCTGTAAGCTTACATGAGGGAGCGGAGACCCCTATGTTGAAAGCACTAATTTATACAATTTTCCCTAGGCGACAAACAGAGTTTTAATGTTAATTTACTGTCTCAAATGGATCTCGTCACGTTAGAAGATTGAACGTGCCGCTTACGTAAGGTAGTAGAGATCTTAAAGACTAATTTGCGAAAGTGTTCCTAGTCTACAAACTAAGTTACAATTATTGTAAGTCTGCTACCACGAGTAGGTTTGATGTCCTCAACACGCCAGAAGCTGAAGCGGGCCGATTAAAAGCTAAATCAGTATTTCATTTTGGGATTCTTTCCGCCATTGTTTTATATCCATATATACGGAATGATTTGATCAGATTTTTTCGAATTTAAAGTAACTGTGTAAGGCTTAAGTCTAACCAGGAATCAAACTAAGGCAGAATACTAATCAATGGCGTCATAAGCGTGATACATTTTGGCGGGAATTCCCAGATTTATGGCGGGCTTGTATTTGACTCTAAGGATCTGTCGTCTGTCGTATGTAACTTCAAATGATTCTTATAAAATCGGATACTCAGAACTTACAGAATTTCGCTTCATTTATTCGCGGACTTGAAGCATCGATAAAATGATGTTTGTACGAATTGCTAAAAGCTTACAAGTATTCCGACCTAATGTTTATCCGTCGTCCGCCGGCACGGCAGAATTAATTGTGTCTGATCAGGTAAAATTCCCTACAGCAGAGGTTTCGCCTTAAGAGCGGCCGTCCGTAAATATCGCCTGGAGGTGTGCAAAATGAAAAAAACGAAAATCCCCAAACTTTGTCAGAATATAGGTCTAGGTAAACTCTTTCTAGAAAAATAACTTTCAGTTCGATTAGATTTTTATTTTACGCGAACGGCGACAAAGTCGGTTCGGCGGCTCTCGCATCGATTTTACGGGCTCCACACCACGCATTACTTAAATATTGCCTAAAAATTCAAAATGGAATTAACTCCACCAGTTAGTACCTAACTAAGGAAAGCACGCATTCACCAATAGTTTAAATGTTAAATTGTTTAATTCGACCGTTTACTTAATATTTTTGAGATTTTTAATAATTTTACTTATTTTAACGATTTTCGCGAGTCAAAAAAATGGCAAAATCGAGAGGCCAAAATCACAACTTGGTACATGGCCTGGTGCCATATCAGTCATACCCAGAGAAAGAGCAATGTTTCTTCCTCAAATAAATGCAATAAAATTTTTGGGCAATCGAAAATACGAAAATTTTGAGCGCCAAACAAAGGTGACACAAAGGTCAAAACACGCCATTCTTGTAACGGCCTTCGAAAGCGTTAAATCGACAATAAGCTCGTTTAAAATATATAACAGCCCAACATTCCCCCCAAAATTACCAATATCGCTAATATCAGTTTGCTTTTGAGTAATTGTGTCTTTTTTGGCGTTTATTTTGTTTAGAATCAATAGTAAACGTTAATTTTGCGACAGACAAAGTTCAAGTTGTATTTACTGCAAACGGCCGACAAGACGATGTCAACATCATCAACATTACATTTATACTTTCAAAAGACGATAACTCCTGCTACAATAATCGACATAATTATGCCATTTCTTATTTATATTTCGACCAAGTATCACTAATTCTACTTAGGTACATACCAAATTGTGAGCGAAAAACATACAAACTGTCTTCCCATGGCGTGCTTGCAACTGTTCCAAAAGAAAAGATTGCGTGACAAGCGCCCAGCTCGCCGAAAAATGCATGCAGTGCAACAGGAAGCTCGCCCATATAAGCATATTTATACTCTACCTTTGATAAATGTTATCTTTCTGTCTTGATTGGTTTAGAAGTCCTAAAAACGAATAAGCGGGGTTTTTTCGTGAACGATTATGGCGACAAATTGAAAATTTTTAGATCAAAGTAACCGCATATTGAGCGCAACATGGCGATGCCGGAGCCTGTTCAGTTTACTTGTTGCATACATATCACATAGATTGTATGAATCATAAGTGATTGGATGAACAAGCTGGCATTCTTGGATGATGCGGGTACGAGCAGTAGAGTACGCAGCTTTTTATGCCACAGCTTGAGAATCACACTCAACAGCATCTTCCGGGACCGCCATGGCGTAACTTAGCGGCAGCTCTTGAAATGTAAGACATGATTTGCTGATTGATTGGTGAGGAATTCCTCTGCTGTAAATCACCGGCTGTCATCTTCATTCTTTGCATGGCGAAAGTCCTTCGCTACCTGTCGCGGGTCTGCTTTATTTTCATTTTCCTCTCCTATTTTAATTGTGTCGTCCAGATAGATGGTCTACTTCGAGCTAAATCGGGCAGTTTAGTGGCTGTTCATAGTCCCCAACTCTGTGACAGCACCTGTCCGCTTTGCTCTGCAATCACTGTTCCGACAATGGCTGTGCGCTCGCCCATTCCTCAACATGTTCAAGTTTTTCAGCGTAGATCACCTCTGCTTTGTCCAGAAGGAGTGTTTTTCCCCAGGAGTGCTCGTCGGAATTTTCGAAAAACACTCTAAAAGGTACCAGACTCTCGTTTGATGGGCGTGGCTCAAATGCATTTTTACCCATAAGAGGTACCAATTCTAAAACAACACATGTCATATTCTGGGCTCAATACTCTAAAAGGTAAATGGATGTTTACTCTTAATAGGAACCAATTCTGCCATGTTTTTCGGCTCAATACCCTAAAAAGTACCGTGAAAATTCTAACGGTGATCATTTTAGATTTTAGCACCCTATGTGGTACTAATCTACCAATTTTGACCCCTTATGAACGACAAGCAACCCCGTTATTTTTATTTGGGAGACCCCCCGCCCGGGCTTTTCCTCCACGAACTTGCATTTCCCATAGTGCGTGTGTCGTTCAAGTGGCACTGAAAGGTTTTAACGCATCCTCCAACTGGACAAAGGGAAAAGCCGGATCTCGTGGTTACCGGTCGTATTACTTTCTTCTACTTCTACTGCATGTTCCTCTGTTTTTTGGACAGACGACCACCCACTGTCAAATGAGACGTCATGGAAATCTCCTTGGGAAATTGGACTATCAGTGAAGACTGGTTCTTCCAGTGAGCCAATTCGGAATAAATTGGAAGGGAAAATAAAAACAATCTGCCTCCACTACTCAACCGGACTCACAAGAATAATGATATCTGGGCGCGCGGGCCAGCCAAATCCACCGTACCATTTATTTAGCTTCAACATATGTACAGATATCCACTGTACATGTGATTAAAGGAAGAACAAATGCACCAAAGCCGGACACGAAAACCCCTATAAAAACCAGTACGTGGAGAAAACAGGGAACGTGTTCCCCCGGCCAAGGCAGTGGTGCCACCCTTGTGGTTATAGGGTATCCTTATTTAAAAACGTGCTTTACACTAATAAATAAAGGTTAGGAAAGTACTAGGAAGCTTTGGGGGAAAAATTACCGGTACTGGTACTTGTACATGAAGATCTGAGTAACGACTTTATACGTATTTTTTTACATTGTTATGTACTTGTGGGAACCTATTGAAATTGATGTATTACAAAAAAAGAGTGGTGAACTGCTTGCGTTTTGCTAAATTATTATAAGCCTCCCCCCCTCCCCCCCCCCCACTCCCCCCCCTTCCTAAAACACGCTTACAATCAATAAGCTCCTGGGGCGTTGTAGAGGATTTACGGTCTCTAATCTCATTTTCATTAGTTTTAAGAGTCCCAATTTTCGGCTTTGAGGCTAGTTCTAGAAATCTATGTGGCCATAACACATGCACAGTAAACCACACAAACGGTGGATGGTAAACCTGTGCCCACTTCCACTTCACCACGCCCACTTCTTTACAGAGAACTGCAAGATTCATTTTTATTTTAAATAAAACGATACCAACCTTAATTTGGACACTTAATATATTCTAATAAAGTACGATGTAAACCCAAAGGCAATTCAAAGGCAATTCAACCGCCCCGTCCTTCGGTTGTGGGGGATGGATGTTGCGTTTGCACCATGCAATTTGTTGCAATAATCGTTCACGAAAAAAAAACCCGCTTATTCGTTTTTAGGACTTCTAAACCAATCAAGACAGAAAGATAACATTTATCAAAGGTAGAGTATAAATATGCTTATATGGGCGAGCTTCCTGTTGCACTGCATGCATTTTTCGGCGAGCTGGGCGCTTGTCACGCAATCTTTTCTTTTGGAACAGTTGCAAGCACGCCATGGGAAGACAGTTTGTATGTTTTTCGCTCACAATTTGGTATGTACCTAAGTAGAATCAGTGATACTTGGTCGAAATATAAATAAGAAATGGCATAATTATGTCGATTATTGTAGCAGGAGTTATCGTCTTTTGAAAGTATAAATGTAATGTTGATGATGTTGACATCGTCTTGTCGGCCGTTTGCAGTAAATACAACTTGAACTTTGTCTGTCGCAAAATTAACGTTTACTATTGATTCTAAACAAAATAAACGCCAAAAAAAGACACAATTACTCAAAAGCAAACTGATATTAGCGATATTGGTAATTTTGGGGGGAATGTTGGGCTGTTATATATTTTAAACGAGCTTATTGTCGATTTAACGCTTTCGAAGGCCGTTACAAGAATGGCGTGTTTTGACCTTTGTGTCACCTTTGTTTGGCGCTCAAAATTTTCGTATTTTCGATTGCCCAAAAATTTTATTGCATTTATTTGAGGAAGAAACATTGCTCTTTCTCTGGGTATGACTGATATGGCACCAAGCCATGTACCAAGTTGTGATTTTGGCCTCTCGATTTTGCCATTTTTTTGACTCGCGAAAATCGTTAAAATAAGTAAAATTATTAAAAATCTCAAAAATATTAAGTAAACGGTCGAATTAAACAATTTAACATTTAAACTATTGGTGAATGCGTGATTTTCTTAGTTAGGTACTAACTGGTGGAGTTAATTCCATTTTGAATTTTTAGGCAATATTTAAGTAATGCGTGGTGTGGAGCCCGTAAAATCGATGCGAGAGCCGCCGAACCGACTTTGTCGCCGTTCGCGTAAAATAAAAATCTAATCGAACTGAAAGTTATTTTTCTAGAAAGAGTTTACCTAGACCTATATTCTGACAAAGTTTGGGGATTTTCGTTTTTTTCATTTTGCACACCTCCAGGCGATACCGTATTTCCTCGAATAAACGCCGCGGCGTTTATTACATTTTTTATGATTTGGGTGCGGCGTTTATTCGAGGGCGGCGTTTATTCGAGGGCGGCGTTTATTTAAAATGATGTTTATTTTGTTAAACAATCAACCGTAACTTTACTTAAAAAGTAGAAAAAAGATACAGTTCTTTGTCTGGCTGTTTGTTTTGCACCCAGGGGTGCGGCGTTTATTCGAGGAAATACGGTATTTACGGACGGCCGCTCTTAAATCTGCTTAAATTCCGACTGTCAAAAACAAAAAATCATCTACATACCTTCCTTTGAAGCCTCAGTCCTATTTCTTAGTCGGTCACTTACCGCTACGGCCGCCGTTTTCCTCGTTTGGATCGCTAACCATTACACATTGCAATTCTTTGCGAAACATCATACAAATACACTTTCACCGGATGGATCGCCGCACAAGTGACCAATAAAAGCTAATCAAGTCGATAAGAGCCCAAGCATGGCGATAAAACGCGATAAACATCGAAAAATCCATTGCTAAACAGCGCTAAAGGTACGCAGCAAAATATCATTTCCCGTGGTTTCGAAATTTATGTCTAGTCTGCGGCAAGGAGATCAAATTTATTTTTGCTGAATATTAACTACAACACCTATTAATAGGTTTTTATCAGTCTGTTTTTTCCCTCTGAAAACGACAACTTTAGACAGATATGGTTTATTGGGTGCGAAAAGGAATGTGTGAAAACTAATTAAAATTTATTCAAACGCGTGGATCTCCAAGGCGAATGTGGACCCCTAATGCGTGCATTAAAATCGACCCTCTGGCTTGTGATGATTATCAGTTTTAACACTTCCTGTCGTGATTTTTGCCTTGCTCGAGTAATAGACTCTTTAATTAATTTACTCTTGTATCCGCGCTCTAATAGGATTCGATGCAGATCTTTGGCTCTGTTCTCAAAAAAGCTGTTTTTAGAGCAGATCCGTCGAAGCCGGAGAACTAGACTAAATGGTATCGCAGTTTTTGTGTGGCGTGGGTGACAGCTAGTCCAGTTGAGGTACTGATGCGTGTCGGTAGGTTTGGTATAGAGGTCAGTAGTAATCAAGCCGTCTTCAAGAATAACTTGTACATCAAGGAAGGGCACTGTAGTGGGTGAGATTGTCTGTTCTAATTTGATGTGTGGGTCAAAGGAGTTGCATAGTTCAAAGAATTGATTTAGTTTGTCCTTGCCATGTGTCCACAAAAAGAAGATATCGTCGATGTATCTGAACACTATTAATGGTTTGAAGGCCGTTTGCTCCAGACATGAAGCTTCTAAATGTCCCATGAATAAGTTGGCGTAAGAAGGTGCCATCTTCGTACCCATTGCAGTTCCTGTTTTTTGGATGTAATGATTTCCTTGCAAATTCAAGTTGTTACAAGTTAAGACAAGCTTGATGAAGGATAGGACAGTTTCAATCTTATTTTCAGATATATTGTTGAGACGCATGAAATGTTTGCAGGCTCTCATGCCACCCTCATGGGGGATATTTGTGTATAGAGATTGGACGTCCCATGTGACAAGCATATACCATGCACGATTTAGGGACCAAAATTTTGAGGACTTTTCGTGTAACAGTGTTACGTGTTACACAAAATGAACATCTAAAACAGACTTAAAACAGTCTGCTGTCCGTAATAGAAAGTGGTTGTGTGGGTGAGGGTGCGCCGGAATGTGCGTTCCGTGGCTGCAAATGAAACACATACAAGCGCACATATGTCATACGATTCACGATGCAATTTGCCCTAGAACATGTTACTGTGTGTTACAGCATGTAACAGTGTTTATAATACACGGTGTTACACACGTGTAATACGTTGTTACAGAGTGTTACTGGGTGTTACACAGTGTCAAACGGTATTACACAGTGTTACAGGATGTTACATGGTGTTACACAGTGTTACACGGTGTTACACAGTGTTACACGATATTACACAGTGTTACACGGTGTTACATGATGCTACACAGTGTTACAGGGTGTTACACGGTGTTACACAGTGTTACAGGGTGTTACACGGTGTTACACAGTGTTACAGGGTGTTACACGGTGTTACACAGTGTTACCGGGTGTTACACGGTGTTACACAGTATTACAGGGTGTTACACGGTGTTACACAGTGTTACACGGTGTTACAGGGTGTTACACGGTGTTACACAGTGTTACACGGTGTTACACAGTGTTACACAGTGTTACAGAGTGTTACACAGTGTTACACGATGTTACACAGTGTTACACGATGTTACACAATGTGTTACACGATGTTACACGGTGTTACACAATGTTACAGGGTGTTACACGGTGTTACACAGTGTTACAGGGTGTTACACGGTGTTACACAGTGTTACACAGTGTTACAGAGTGTTACACAGTGTTACACGATGTTATACAGTGTGTTACACGGTGTTACACAGTGTTACACACTGTTACACAGTGTTACACGATGTTACACAGTGTTACAGGGTGTTACACGGTGTTACACAGTGTTACAGGGTGTTACACGGTGTTACACAGTGTTACAGGGTGTTACACGGTGTTACACAGTGTTACACGGTGTTACACAGTGCTACACAGTGTTACAGGGTGTTACAAAGTGTTACTAGTGTTACGGTGTTACATGTTACTTTAAAATGCAAGGCTGATTAGACAGCAAATTCGTTCGATTTCTTTTAATAATATATGCCCGATATTTCAGTTAGACAAAACTAACCTTCATCGGGGGCTGGGAAAGCTAAGTGAAGATGGAAACAAACGGTTACAATATTTAAAAAGGGCTAAGATAAAATGCTGACACACGATAGGCTAATAAACATGTAACGGTTGAAAACTAGAAACGGCTAGTAATGAAAATAACAATAAATACGTGGAAGATTAAATTTCGTCGCGTCTGTTCATTCCATTAGGTTCAGCTCTATTGGCTATAGTGATTAAATATGATTCTCTCGCTTTACGGATCATGTCTCTTTTAGAATTAATGAGTTCTAATGGGATGATTTGTAGGTCGGTAATGGAGTGTCTGGTGAGGGCAAAGTGATCTGACACGGCAGTAGGTTGATCCTGATGTTCTTTCTTCAAGGCTTTCTCAACTGCACGTCTACTACTACTACTACTACTACTACTACTACTCAGCCGGCAGCAAGGCAGTCGGCCACGATCCTTCCCCACTGTTTCCTATCCTGCGCCATCCGTCTAATTTCCTTTGGTAGTGGTGGGTGCTCGCTATTTATGACCTTGGCAATATACTGGTGGAACATTGTTTTCGGCCTGCCAGATTTTCGCTTTCCATGCCGAGGTTGGTAGAAGGCATATTTGTTAATAGGCTCGTCGGTTGGGTTTCTCAAGATGTGACCCAGAAATTTCAGCTGACGGCGATGGATTTCTAGGATTAGAGGCTTCTGCTTGACCTGTTTTAGCCTGCGAATACAGCCGCCTCTCATCGCTTCTGGCCGCTAGGGGCGTTCGCGCGAGAGAGCGACGCTCTCTCGCGCGAACGCCCCTAGCGGCCGGGAGCGATGAGAGGCGGCTGTATTCGCAGGCTAGACCTGTTTTAGTATGTCTTCATTCCGGATGAAATCTAATCTCTTAACGCCAAGCATTATTCGGTAGCAGCTTGTTGCGAAGCTGTTCAATCTATCTTCGAGCCTCTGGGTCAGTGTCCAACTCTCACAACCATATAGCAGGATGGGAAGGCAGGTTGTTTTGAACAGGTTAACTTTAAGCTCTATTGGAGTGGACTTGGATCTCCATAGCCTAGTCAAGCTTCCAGAAAGTGGCCCATCCTAACCCGAGACGCCTTTTTACGTCATTCTCGGTCGATGCCATCTTCGAGCCGAGGTAAGTGAAGTCCTTCACTTGCTTAATTTCCTCGTTATTCAGGGTCAGGTTGTCTGGACAGTTGGTGTTGCACGTCTGTGTTCCCCAAATCGGTCTAGAATTTACTTTCTGGATTTGTTCTTCTACAAAGTGATAATTATGCCCTCTCTTCACCCTCTTGACCAAATGTCTTGTAAGGGCTTTTGTTCTGTTGCTGTAAAGGGCGTCTGTTGAGCAGATTCTGCATAGTCGAAGAGCCATCGCTATATGGGATAGATTGCTTGGTGTGGGAGGGGTGACAGGACGATTTTAGGAGGTACTGGTGCTTGTCTGTAGGTTTGACGTAAAGATCCGTTTCTAATTTCCCATTGATAAGGAGAACGCGAACATCTAAGAAGGGGATTTCAGTGTCTGTGAAGGAGCTGGTAAACTTGTTTGTAGGATGCAAGCTATTTAAATATTCGATGAAATCATGAAGTTTCTCTTCGCCGTGGGTCCAGAGAAGGAATATGTCAGCAATGTAACGCCACCAAATAAGGGATCAGGAGTTTGGAGCAGACATCAGTCAACTTCCTGATGGGGTTCTACTCGTAACTCTGGACGTGTCCTCCCTATATACCAACATGCCACACAAAGACGGAATCCAAGCCTGTAGTGATTTCCTGGACCAACGTCTTAACCAAACAGTCAAGGTTACAAGAATTTGCGATCTTATTCCCATGATTCTCACAAACAACACATTTACTTTAAACGATCAGTACTACAGGCAAATTAACGGCACAGCAATGGGTACAAAAATGGCTCCATCTTACTCTTCCAAACTCCCCAATTATTTGGTGGCGTTACATTGATGACATATTCCTTCTCTGGACCCACGGCGAAGATAAACTTCATGATTTCATCAAATATTTAAATAGCTTGCATCCTACAATCAAGTTTACCAGCTCCTTCACAGACACTGAAATCCTCTTCTTAGATGTTCGCGTTCTCCTTATCAATGGGAAATTAGAAACTGATCTTTACGTCAAACCTATAGACAAGAACCAGTACCTCCTAAAATCGTCCTGCCACCCCTCCCACACCAAGCATCTATCTCATACAGCATGGCTCTTCGACTACGCAGAATCTGCTCAACAGACGCCCTTTTCAGGAAAAGAACAAAAGCGCTTACAAGACATTTGATCAAGAGAGGGCATACTTATCACTTTGTAAAAGAACAAATCCAGAAAGTAAATTCTATCCCGCGTAGTACAGCCCTGGAAACATCAACTGACACGAAAGTAACAAACAGGATACCATTTGTAGTAACATTCAATCCAGCCCTCCCTAACATACCTAAAGTGATTCAAAAAAATCTCAACATCCTTCATTCTTCTAAAAGATGCAAAGAAGCATTCCCTTTCCCTCCTTTGATTTCCTACCGCTGATCCAAGAACTTGCGTGACATTCTTGTCAGAGCTGTACATCGCAGACCACCCCCTCAAACACATGGAATTTTCCGTTGTAACAGAAATCGGTGTAAAACATGTCCTTTTATCAAAGGTGGAACCACGTTTTACACCTTCTCTACAGGTGAAAAACGACAAATACGCATCATCACAATACATCGTATCTGCTGCACATCCACTACATACAGGGGCGTAGTCAAGACTTTTTCAGAGGTACGCACAATCACTAATTTCAAACACCCCCTACCTTCTCCCCCCCCCCCCCCCCCCCCCACAAACCCTAAAGTCCCAAATATTTCTTTTTTTCGACGTTTTCAGGTACGCACGTGCGTACATGCGTACAGGCAGCTACGCCCCTGCTCTAACGTCATCTATATGATCCAATGCGCCAAATGCCATACACAATACATCGGTGAGACAAAACGACAAGTGAGCGACCGATTTGGGGAACACAGACGTGCAGTTGAGAAAGCCTTGAAGAAAGAACATCAGGATCAACCTACTGCCGTGTCAGATCATTTTGCTCTCACCGGACACTCCATTACCGTCCTCCAAATCATCCCATTAGAACTCATTAGTTCTAAAAGAGACATGATCCGTTAAGCGAGAGAATCATATTTAATCACCATAGCCAAATACACTTGAACCTAATGGAATGAACAGACGCGACGAAATTTAATCTTCCACATATTTATTGTTATTTTCATTACTAGCCGTTTCTAGTTTTCAACCGTTACTTGTTTATTAGCCTATCGTGTGTCAGCATTTTATCTTAGCCCTTTTTATCTCCTGTAAGTTAATGTTTAACTTACAGGAGTTTATGTGGGCTAACATGCATTCTTTATGCATTTTTGTTAGCAAAAAATGCGTTAGATACTATTAATAGACTTTTTAGTGAATTTGTGGGGACATTCCTAGTGCATATTTGTTAGCAAGATGTTATCAATAACAATAACACAAGAGTCGAGTGGCATATTTTTGAAAGCGGTTTAGCGAGCGCATGTTTGATCATGTTTGTGGCCTGACAAAGCGATATATTCATACGTTGATGATTTAGTTAACTAAGATTTTTGTTAGATACTATTAATAGACTTTTTAGTGAATCTGTGGGGACATTCTTGTTGCATTTTTATTGCATAATTTTTTAGCAAAATTTCTCGCATTTTTGTTAGATGCTATCATCATATATCACAACACACGAGTCGAAGCATATGTTTTTCTTAAAGCTGTTTAGCGAGCGCACGTTTGTGGCCTGACAAAATTTTTTTTCAGTTAGGTAAGATTCCTACTGTTTAATATCTCTTTTTCATAGCGATGATTTTTAAGGCGTACGATTATGAATTCTATGTTTTTTTGGGAACATGTTGCAGCATATATTTCATTGTATCGAGCGTCAAAAAGTGTAACGTAATGTAATCGTATCTCACCTAATGTAGACTTTGGTCAGATATTTGGCACGCTACAAGCGCGCTTGGCTAATATCCTTTACGATGCGTTTAATGTACGTCCAGTCTGGTTTGTCAAACTGGTTTCTTCAGGACATTTGGTATTATTTTTGTTATAGCACTACGTTTTAAGAAAGGGAAAAGAGAGTTTGAGGTAAGCTGACATTGCTCACTGAGAATGGTTGTATGCGATCGTATGCTGTACGTTTACAATGAAGTTTTGTTGAAATAACATGTTTGTTAATTTCCATGTTATATCGCCAAATGTCACGAAATATACAACTAAATTGGATTAAAAGATTCTCAAGGAGAAAAACAGAAGCAGAAGTTTGATTACGTGACATGCGGTCAAGAAATATTCAAAGTTTCGATTCGATTCTGGTGGAATTTTGTCGTTATTTTGTCTTTTTAAATTCATATTTTTCTGCGTTCATCACTTTTGGCTATTTTTTCTTCCTATTTTCGGATGATAAAGCAAGCTAAAGCAAGCTCCTGGCCATAATCATGAAAACACGATATTTCTGTCGGGACAGTGTCCCTTTAGTTAAAAATGTCCTCGGTTAATTTACCCAATTTGCAAGTTATATAAGAGACTGACTAAATTAAACAACAATAGGTTTTACGAACTGGTGCTTTCAATTTCCTTGTAGGTTGACAAACAAATATAGAACTTTTCAATAAGTGTGCTTGTAAAAGCGATCAGAAACAATTTCACGAACGCTTTTGTAAGATGTGAATAAAAGAATTTTATATATCAAGGGGACTGTTTTAAGCGACAGTATTTTATTTTTAGTGAGTCATCGTACAGTGCACGGTGCCAGGATTAAATGTATTTTGCCGGTTGGCCTTTGATTTTTGTTCAATTTTTGTTAATTTTTAAGGCTCAAACCTACGCTTGTCAAAATTAGGCTCAAAATGTCAAACGATACAACAACACTGGCAACAATTTTATTTCAGTATTCCCATTTCTAAATACATGGTATTACCGAACCAATTACAATAAGTAAGGAAATTAAAATTACTTAAATTACAATAAAGAAATCTAGAATAAAAAAATAATTAATTAAATTAAATTCATTTAATAATTGTAAAACAATCACAAGTACTATTGACTATTTTTTGTTCTTGTTTTCATTGCTTGAGTGACAAAAGCACCAGTTAGCCTGCTAATATGTTGATCAGTAAATCAAAAAAACGTAAACCTATACTGAATTTAGAAGTAATTGTTCAGGATATGGTTAACCCTATTCGGCCTGGGGGGGGGGCACAAAGTGCCCGCGCTAACTTTCAACATTCATAACTTCCTTAATATGTATGTAAACGCCATCAAACTTCGTGACTTTTTCTAAAATTTATCTGGCAACAATTTCATATGACAATTTTTTGATCACGTGACTTGATGTTTCCATGGCAACAAGATTTTGACAGCCATGTTTTTTGAAAATTGCATATTTATACCTTTGAATGAAGAAAAACAATGTTTATTGGTGTAACTTTTGTATTTTTACGTCATTTAGCGTTTATTTATTGGTTTTGATTAATTTTGGGTGAATTTGGACGGTTTTTAAGAGGTTTTGAAAAAATTCAGAAATCCAAGATGGCGGATCCAAGATGGCGGCCGCATAACTAATTACCTAATAACTACGTCATATGACGTCATCGTTCCATTATGCGGACCGCAAAGGAGACAGTTTTGGACGTACTATGTACTCTCTAGGTTTCATTGTCATAGCCTTAATGTTCTTGAAGTTACGAAGGGGGGGCACAATGTGCCCCCCCCCCAGGCTCAGAAACTCAAAAAAAGCCCAGGCCGAATAGGGTTAATTAAATCGGAGTATTTCGTTTCACTTTTAAAGATCGAATAAAATTTATGTTTTTTTTATTTGCATTAATTAGATTGAGTTGGTGATTTTTTAGACGTGTAAAAATATTCTGTTTTGCCTTTGACAAGAAAAAAGATGGGATGCTTAAGTTTATCGCAGTCTTCTCAATATTGAAGTTTGTACAGAAAGAATCAATCTTACTAAACAAACCTGTTTTTTTTTTTCTTGAGCCATATCATTAGAAATGATTAAGCAGAGTTTTGCAATACTGTCATCAGGTTGATTTTCCAGGTCAAACAAACCAGTGTCAAACAGTTAGATTTCAGTGAGCTAGGTTCGGGGTTTTAGTTCATTTTTGTTTTTAACTTTTTTAGGCCTCATTTTGGTTCATTTTGGTCAGAAGATTCGTGCCCAATTTAGTATCTGCTTAAAGAGATAATTGTGGTACGGATAGTCCTTAGATTTTTCCTATCGATGGTTTTAATATATCTGGTATTTTGTTAACAGTGACATTAAAACAAAAGTTAAGATGAGGGGATGAACACTGAGTAAGTTTACAAGAACTAAATTTCCACCTGAAACAGATTTTGACGAAGATTGATGATGATCCCAATAATGAAAACAGAGAACAAAGTTGTAAAGAATTTTACTTGAAAGGAGGAATGAAACTTTTTCGCAGAATGAAAGCTAAATCATTCATTTAGTTATGTTTAATAAAAAGGATGCTGAAGATTAATTGCAGAGAGCTCTTGATGCTTATCCCATGTGAAAATAAGATTTCAGCAAGTAAAACGTGTTATATTCGAAAGGAAAGAAAGGAGAACTCTTAAGAAAAAGCTATGGGAGATCCTGAAAATAAGGAACGTGATCAGTTAGATACTGTTGCTCCGCCTTGTCAACGTAACGTTGAGCAGGATATAAGTGAAGAAACACAATACAGTGAACTGTTTGGTTGTTTTAACCCATGTTTAGATAACAATCACCAAGGGAACAATCTTTTAAGTAATGCTGGAATTTTTTCAGTCTACAGCAAATGATAATGAAAAGCTGGTAATTAATCGTATGGATGATAACAGTTATAAAGAACTTGTTCATTCTTTGAACAGAGAACAAATGGAGTTTTTTTTTACCATATGTTACTCTCTGTTAAAAACGACGAGAAGCAATTGACACTTTTTAAGTAGTGGCGCGGGTTTAGGGAAGGCAACAGTAACACAATGTTTGTATGTAGCTCTTGATAATAAACCAGGTGAAAATCCAGACGAGTTGAAAGTACTGAAATTTGCTCCAGACACAAGACTGCATAACCATTACCAATTACATACAAACAAAATTGTCAAAAGAGAAACTGAACTCAAGAAACCACGCACTATAACCTAAATGTCCAATTGCAACATCAAAAACAACATTCGGACATAATATGACAGCATTGCATGATGGGAAAAACTTACAGGAGATAGCCCAGAGGGCACTTTGATTAAATATTGTAACCGTTTGTTTCCATCTTCACTTAGCTTTCCTAGCCCCTAGACTACGAGTAGTCTCTCTTTCCGAGCTAAGTCCGTCGAGCGAGAAACGAAAAAATATTAGCGAACGGATAATGGCCGCGCGCGTTTCTCGCTCGACGGACTAAGCTGGGAATGAGAGACTGCTCGTAGTCTACTAGCCCCGATGACGCGACGCGTCTAACCGAAATATTGTCTAACCGAAATATCGGGCATATATTATTAAAAGAAATCGAACGAATTTGCTGTCTGATAAGCCTTGCATGTTAAAGTAACATGTAACACAGTAACACAGTAACACTTCGTAACACCCTGTAACACTGTGTAACAACGTGTAACACTGTGTAGCACCGTGTAACACTGTGTAACACCCTGTAACACTGTGTAACACCGTGTAACACCGTGTAACACCCTGTAACACTGTGTAACACTGTGCAACACCGTGCAACACTGTGTAATACTGTGTAACACCGTGTAACACCCTGTAACACCGTGTAACACCCTGTAACACCGTGTAAAATCGTGTAACACTGTGTAACACCGTGTAACACCCTGTAACACTCTGTAACACCGTGTAACACCCTGTAACACTGTGTAACACCGTGTAACACTGTGTAACACCGTGTAACACTGTGTTACACCGTGTAACACCGTGTAAAACTGTGTAACACCCTGTAACACCGTGTAACACTGTGTAACACTGTGTAACACTCTGTAAAACCGTGTAACACCGTGTAACACCCTTTAAAATCAGGAAACGGCAAACTGATCCTTACGGCAAGGCGATGAAGGAGTAAATAAAAGAATAAAACAAAATTTATATATACATTAAAACGAATTTGCCCAATATTTCGGTTTGAAAAAAAACCTTCTTCAGGGGCTAACAGAAAAATGAAAAATGAAGTTAAAACTAAAAGTTCGTTACAAATAAGAGTTTGAAATTATGAAAATAAAAACATTCAATCAATGATGTTCTTCTAATCCCACTTGAACTCATACGCAGCAATCGTGATGCAGCGAGAAAGGCAAGAGAGGCTCATTTGATACACAGAGGGAAAACGTTATCTCCTCTAGGAATAAATAGACGTGACGAAACTCATTGACATACGACACCTAGTCTCCTGCACCAATAATAATCTATTGTTTTTATTTTCATAATTTCAAACTCTTATTTGTAACGAACTTTTAGTTTTAACTTCATTTTTCATTTTTCTGTTAGCCCCTGAAGAAGGTTTGTTTTCAAACCGAAATATTGGGCAAATTCGTTTTAATGTATATATAAATTTTGTTTTATTCTTTTATTTACTCCTTCATCGCCTTGCCGTAAGGATCAGTTTGCCGTTTCCTGATTTTATACAAGTAATTATTGTACTGAACCAGGTCTACAACTGGGGGATCCAGCACCACTCAAAGGTTTGTCGCTGTAGTCTTGCTGATATTTTATATTTTAACACCCTTTAACACCGTTCAACACTGTGTAACACCCTATAACACTCTGTAACATTCTGTAACAAGGTGTTACACGGTGTTACAAGTGTTACACGGTGTTACAGGATGTAACAGCTTGTTTGCTGGCCATCTTGTCGCTACCGCACAACTTTGGTCCATTCGCCATGTAACACGTGTAACAGTGTTACATGAAAAAGGTGTAGAATTTTCGTCCCTAAATCGGGCAGCATATGGACAAGCAGGGTTCCAGTTGGTAAAGTCTGCTTCTCATTGAGGTCATTTAGTTTCCTTAGGAAATCGTTGTCGTCTTTGACGTAAGATGGTAACCTCTCTACAAGGGGCCGGAGTTGATAGTCTACCCACTCGGAGATATTAATCGTCGCAAAGTTAATTATATTACAGATTGGTATAGCGGGTGGTGGGCATTGTGGTTTATGGATTTTCGGGACAAAGTAGATGTTTCCTGGCTTAGCGTTTTCAACAACTAAGTATTTAGCCGTATGCTCGTCAATGGTGTTAATATGGAATGCATGCGTTACTCCCTCTTGACGTGGGTAATAAAACCAGCTGTGGGGTCGTGTTGAATGTGTTCATAAACATTATTGTTGTTCTCATCTTTGCCGTTCAATTGTTTGTATGCTTCAGCTAGATAGTCAGTTCGATTCTGTATAACAACTGCCGCTCCTTTGTCAGCTTGAAAGATGACTATAGATTTATTGCGTTTGAGTGTTTGTATTGCTTCGCGTTCTAATCTTGTAATGTTCGACCGGGGTGTATTGGTTGTAGGGGCTTCTGATAAAATAGCTTTATCTACCATGTGGATGTAACATAGAACTTTATCTCTATCATGGTTAGGTGTCCATGTTGATGGGGTTTTGAATTGTGAGTTCTGGGGATTTTCAGTATCATCCCTAAAATATTCCTTCAGTCTCATGCGACGGCTCCATTTATGAACATCAGTAATGAGTTTTGTTTTGTTTACACTGGTAGGGGTAGGTACGAACTTTAGGCCTTTGCTTAATAATTTTGTCTCATGTTCTGTCAAAGGTCGGTCTGATAAGTTAATTACGTTATTAGGTTTAATGACCTTTGATTTGGTGTTGCGTGAGCGTCTGTCCCGGTGAGTGCCCCTGTGTTGTTTCCGCTTTCGTTTATGTTTTTGAGATGTTGGTGAATCTTTGGAGTTTAAATCACTAATAGTTTCTTCTTGAATGCTGTTTGATTTATCCGGAGAGATGCTTGATGGAGTTGCAGGGTCTGGATTCCGTTTAATTTGGGTTTGTTTAGAGTTAATAGTTTCGCTTCCTTCTCGTGATGTCGCTGATTTTTTTTTAACTATGATTACTACACTTTTGATGATAGTTGTTCATTTTTTGAGTACGCATGACTCTTGCTGCTGTATTAGGTTCTTTGCGTATTACGGTTTGTAAGTGGACTTTGGCCGTAGCCGTTGCCATATTTGAGTTGTCTGCTGTACGTGTATGTTTGATAATAGTACTCTTGGAGACATTGTGAGCGGTAGCAAGATGGGTTTGAAACTTGAGCTGTTTAGATGCAATATGTTTCTCACGGAAAACATACGTTTGCGACCTAATCCATTCAGATACAACATGAAAATGATCAAGGCTCAGAACACTTCTTAATGAAGTTATCTTGTCATCAATTTCCTGTTTTAGAGATGAACAAGTCGTGCTGTGCATATCAATCAATGTTTTAACCCTATTCAGACTGGGCTTTTTTAGGCAATCTGTGACTGGGGGGGGGGGGGGGGGGGGGCTCCTCTGACCCCCCTTCATATCTCTGGAACCAGTAAGGCTAGGACCATGAAATTTTCACACTATGTTCATCAACATACAAGGAAACCTCACACCCAGTTTTGACCTGCCACACCCAATTATGACGTCACAGTGACGTAATTTTTGTTTTTCCGACGTTTCTTTGATATTTTTCCATCCAGATACTTAAAATATCAAATATAACTGTAAAATCATCTCTTTAATATTAAAACATAATAAATACAAACAAGGACACACTTGTAAAGCGAGAAAAGGCAAAAAAAGGCGATAAAACTATAATTTTGAAATTATTGTCCGCCATCTTGGATCCGCCATCTTGGATCCGCCATCTTGGATTTCCTTTTTTTTCGTTTAAATTAAAATTTAAAAAATATCTAAAAGAGAAAAGGATCAGAATGTATAAAACACTTATCAAACTAATGTCTATTATCCAAACAATGAACTTAGAAGCGTTATTTAATAAATAGTACAAAATTTTTCTCTATAAGTAAAAGTGAGCAAAAATTTACCTACCCCTCCCCCCCAAATATTTGATGTTAAAAATTTTTGATGTTTTTCAAGAACTAGTCCCAAGGAAAAACTATTCTAATAAGAAAATGCACTATAAGTCAAAAAACAAGATCTTAAAATAAAAAAAATTCGCCATATTTTAATATTTTGAAAACCTATGTGTCAAAAACCGGTTGCCATGGCAACGTGGTGAATCACACTGACATGTTATGGATACCAAAATGTCCCTAGATAAATATTAGGGAAAGTCAGAAAATTTCAGCCTCATAGCTATTTCGGTGTAAGAGTTATTACAATTTTACTGGAGGGGGGGGGTTCGAAAAGCCCCCCCCCAGTCTGAATAGGGTTAACTAAATGTTTGGACGCTTGATGTATAATTTCGTCCCATTTGTCACGGAAGATGTTGTTTCGGGGTACCCCGACTTGAGGACTTAGCTTGATTTGAAGACCCGGGGGATAATGTTATTTTGTAAATACATGCTAGCAATTGTTGTTGAAGTTCTCCTGAAGCAAGGTGGAGGTGTAGGCGGTGGATGTGCCAGATATTCTAATGGTGAATTTGAGAAATTTCATCGGGAATTTTTGCCGTGGGTCCAGGGTTCAGCTGAATATCACCACTTCTGATAAGAATGATGAATAGAATTGAATGGATATGGCTTCTTGAAAGTTTAATGTTAGCGGTTGGATGGATGCTAAAAAATTTGTTAAGGTAGATTGACAGTTTAAATCATGAAAATAAACTCACAAAATTATTAAGCAAAGGCCTTAAGTTCGTACTTACCCCTACCAGTGTAAACAAAACGGAACTCATTACTGATGTTCATAAATGGAGCTGTCGCATGAGACTGAAGGAATATTTCGGGGATGATACTGAAAATCCCCAGAACTCACAATTCAAAACCCCATCAACATGGACACCTAACCACCTAACCATGATAGAGATAAACGACCCCACAGCTGGTTTTATTACCCAAGTCAAAGAGGGAGTAACGCATGCATTTCATATTAACACCATTGACGAGCATACGGCTAAATACTTAGTTGTTGAAAACGCTAAGCCAGGAAACATCTACTTTGTCCTGAAAATCCATAAACCACAATGCCCACCACCCGCTATACCAATCTGTAATACAATTAACTTTGCGACGATTAATATCTCCGAGTGGGTAGACTATCAACTCCGGCCCCTTGTAGAGAGGTTACCATCTTACGTCAAAGACGACAACGATTTCCTAAGGAAACTAAATGACCTCAATGAGAAGCAGACTTTACCAACTGGAACCCTGCTAGTCACATGGGACGTCCAATCTCTATACACAAATATCCCCCATGAGGGTGGCATGAGAGCCTGCAAACATTTCATGCGTCTCAACAATATATCTGAAAATAAGATTGAAACTGTCCTATCCTTCATCAAGCTTGTCTTAACTTGTAACAACTTGAATTTCCAAGGGAATCATTACATCCAAAAAACAGGAACTGCAATGGGTACGAAGATGGCACCCACTTACGCCAACTTATTCATGGGACATTTAGAAGCTTCATGTCTGGAGCAAAAGGCCTTCAAACCATTAATATTTTTCAGATACATCGACGATATCTTCTTTATGTGGTCACATGGCAAGGACAAACTAAATCAATTCTTTGAGCTATGCAACTCCTTTGACCCACACATCAAATTCGAACAGACAATCTCACCCACTACAGTGCCATTCCTTGATGTACAAGTTATTCTTGAAGACGGCTTGATTACTACTGACCTCTATACCAAACCTACCGACACGCATCAGTACCTCAACTGGACTAGCTGTCACCCACGCCACACAAAAACTGCGATACCATTTAGTCTAGCCCTCCGGCTTCGACGGATCTGCTCTAAAAACAGCTTTTTTGAGAACAGAGCCAAAGATCTGCATCGAATCCTATAAATTAGAGCGCGGATACAAGAGTAAATTAATTAAAGAGTCTATTAATCGTGCAAGGCAAAGATCACGACAAGAAATGCTAAAAACTGATAATAGCAGCACCGATAATGATAGAGTTCCATTTGTAGTAACATACAACCCTGCATTTCCTAACATCAAGAAAGTTACCATCAACTGCTCTGCACCTCACCAAGATGTAAAGATATATTTTCTAAACCTCCACTCGTCGCTTACAGAAAAAGGTCGTTACTAGTCACAGCTACTCACCAGTAGGCGCCTACAACCGGACAATCCAAACACCCATACACCCACCTCTGTATATACACCGGACAGCGATGCAACTAAATGTATCATCTGTAGCCGCTCATTCAACTGCAACAAAGGTCTCAAAATACACGTTACGCACATGCACAAACAGCACAGACCTACGCCTAATACCAAGCCGGGATTTTGGCCGTGCATGTCTGATCCACGTTGTGCCTGTTGCCTATCATATGGCTCGTTCTCCAGTTCAGTAACAAGTACAACCACCGGTGAAACTGTTATCTTTATCACAGTAACTGCCAAACTGCATGAGAATGTTATCTGATCACTTGTGCCAAGTGTAAAGATCAGTACATTGGAGAGACAAAAAACAGCATAGACATGAGAGCAAACCAACACAGATCAGACATCACCATCGGGAATAAGACCATCCCTACAGTAAGACATTTCAAAAAATGTGAACGCCAGTACATGAAGTTTTCATCCATCGAAAAAGTACGAAACAAGAATCTAGACACAAGAAGAACGAGAGAAAGTGACTGGATTAACAGACTGAAACCAGTAATCAATAACTTGATCTAGTTTCTGGTTTCATTTCATTTATTGAATTTATTTGCTGTCTACACAAGCATATTATTTTTGACTGAACTCACTTATTATCCTTCCCTTCTCTCGGAGCCATACTGCATTTAGGTGCCGCATTATGATACACTTATACTTTTTATATTATGTATACATTTCATAGTTACTATGATTGGTAATCTATCTATATTTTACACTATTATATTTTTCTCCTACTACGCCACATTAAGACGCGCGCATTATTTAACCCACATTAGTGCGCGCACTTTCTAGCGCGCGCAGAACTTTGTTAGTTTATCTACCAATCATAGACGCTATACATGTCACGTTATAGTTTTGAATAGCCAACGGTTTACGCAAGCCTTAACACACTTGTAACTCCCCTGAAGAAGGCCGTGATGGCCGAAACGTGGGATCAATAAAGCACAATCAAGTCAAGACATGGAGTTGGAAGCTTGATAATTACAACTACTCAGGTATATTAAGGACTCGGTCTGTCCCTATTTTATCAAAAGAGTAAGGGGGCTGGTCTATCTTCAAAAGAAAACGTGTCATAAGTATGAAACTTGGCAACGGCATTCAACTTGTTAAGACAGTCATTTTTGACGTTGATGTTTCCATGGCAACCTATCACGTGATTAATTGAGCTTTTACTTCCGGTTTGTTCCTTCAGTGCTCTTGCAGACAAGGAAAAATTGTGTTTTCTGAGAATTTTAAGTGGTATTATTTCTACCCTTTTAAGGTACTTTCCAAATGTAACTGGAAATGCGGTCCACCTACGCGGCATGACTGTTTTCTGGTGTTTGCGTGACAATAAAATCGTGACATTTCATTTGTCACGTGACCAGGACACGCCTTCCAGTTAGTTTCGTGTATGACTTTGCGCACTTAAAAATATCCAAACGATATTTTGTCAGTCAGTGTGGTTTAAGTTCTCCTGCACTTAGCCTAAAGAAAAACATGGAAATTCGATACCTTAATCAGTTTCGTGACCGCTTTCGTGACAACTTCATATCCAAACTAACTTTTGTATCAAGTTTAAGCCTTTGGCCAAGTTTCATATCGATATGTTGCATACTTTATGAGATAGTCCACCCCCCTTAATTTTTGGATGTACCGTAACTGGCCCAGGCCTTAATATACCTGAGTAATTCTACATTAACCTTTTCAAGCTACAAGATCGCACTTTACTGACTGCAGACAGTACTGTTTCGGCCTTCTGGGCCTCATCAGTGCAGTGCTGATGCTAGGATGGAGGTATAGCTCATTTGAGGTATAACTCATTTGCAGCATTTGCAGATTGAACTCAATTTCCTTAAGAACTGGCTGGTAAAAAATACTTAAGGTAAGCTGATTGGACACGAGCCATTGTCAACTATATTTAGGTCTGAATTTAGCTTTGATCGATGCTATGAATAGATTTGCATTGGAAGAAATGTATAATAGAGTAATTGCTAACAGATTGCTAGGCTCGACTACCAGCCGCTGTTCGGGAAACGAGCCCGCGCTCCTCCCCCGAAAAGACGGCTGGACGCGTGAACTTGTTATTGTTAATTTCCTCCAACCAGAAGCTTGCCTGCTTAAATCGAGCAGGCGAATAAATTATTTTTCTAGAGCATAATTTCAAAATGACGGATGTGAAGGAGTTGTTTGATTTGACGTGTGATCGTGCTGTAGAGAGATTTAAACCTGAAAATCTCAACGTTTTACAACAGAGAGCGCTGGAAAGCTGGTTGACCTTGAAGATTTGTTCGTTATTCAACCTACGGGATCAGGAAAGTCCCTTATTTTCCAATCCGCACCAATGATTTTCGATATTGTGCAAGAGACGAGTTTTAAGTCCATTGCTTGACTTCGCTATGGAAGATCAATTAAAATTCCTAAAATCAATAGGCATTGTTGCCGAGTTTATTGGCAAAGATCAAAAGGACGAGGAGGCGAAAAAATCCGTTGAAAGGGGAGACTGCGACATCGTCTTTGGATCACCGGAGTCATTTTTGTGTTGTGATAGATGGAGGAAGATGTTCAGTGTCGAGTGAAGTCTATGAAGAGAGATTGTGCCTCATTAATAGGCCTTATCACGGTTTTTCCAAAATTTTATATGGGCCTGATAGCAAAAATCCATCGACACTGCTGGGAAAAGCATCTCAAAATTAGTAAAATGGCCGAGTTTAAAAGAGATATCTTTCAATTTAAAATAGTGGGGATATAGCTCCGCAAAGTCGGCAAATTTCACAGACGTTTGTATCGGCCGCGTGATACAAACGTCTGTGAAATTTGCCGACTTTGCGGAGCTATATCTCCACTATTTTAAAAGATATCGCTTTTAAACTCGGCCATTTTACTAATTTTGAGATGCTTTTCCCAGCAGTGTCGATGGATTTTTGCTATCAGGCCCATATAAAATTTTGGAAAAATCGTGATAAGGCCTATTGCTGTGGATGAAGCTCACTGTATTTCACACTCATTACATATAGAGTGACATATTGACAAGATCTGGCGCTACATCACTTGTGTTTGACATATCCGGTGATCAGTAGCGATGTATAAATTAAATTTTGAATTTACGTCACAGACACAATCGGTGGCCCACGCGTCCAGCCGTTCTTCTCGGGGAGGCTCAGAGACCGGACGCGAGAAAGCGGCGGAAATAGAGCCTAACAGATTGCCTGAGGTGCTTATAATTTCTCACGGTTTAAACGCCTCAATAAATAAATAAATCTCCGGAAAATTGAACGTATTGTGTTGAAAAAAAAATACATTGCTTAATTCGTGAAAAGAGCTTCCCGAGTGTAAAGATATATTTGTGACATGAATCTGATTAATAGGTGTTTCTTGGTGTTGCAAAAAGTATTGTAATGAAGCGCAGACGGGGAATCTATGCAATTCCACTTATTTATTGATATTTGTACCAATTGACCTGATTCAAGCTATATATGCGAGGGGTCTATGCGCTAAAGCTGGGTTATAGCTTATTGCCGTGGGAAACTTTCCTTGGAAGGTGTGGTTGACGAAAGGAATTCCTTGCCTCCCACTTTCTTTACCTAGGCCTGTTACTCAAAGTACCGCCAGAGTTACGACCTTAGCCTTACTTTGCCACAGAACACGAGATTAAAAGAAGCGAATAACAGAGTTGATTGATAATTTCTTGTGGTTTAAACGTCTGAATAAATTAATAAATCTCCGGAAAAGTGAACGTCTGATTAAAAACAAACAAACAAAAAAAAATAAACAAAAAACAAAGGTACAGTCTTAAAGTATAGTATACATTGCCTATTACGTAATAAGAGCATGCACCCCAAGTGTGTGGATATATTTCTTACAGGAATCTGAGCTGGCAGGAAATTAAAGAAGAAAACTAAATTTTAAAAACAAATATGTAAGGCTCCTTTTGAAATTTTGGATTTGCAAAAACGTCGTAAAAAAAAAAAAAAACACCCATGCAAACAAGCCTAATCTAGGCCAATAGCGCGAGCGTGCACAGTCTATAACTCAACATACGCACGCCCGTGCGTATATAAAACGACATGTGCAAATGTTTACATGCCACTGAGCATATTTTTTCATAACTCTGAAGTTAACCCTTGACGCTTTTAAATGAAGAATATTTGCGAAGTTATCCGGTTTGAAGCAAAAGTCTACACAAATCAAACCCTTTTTATTGTTGACTGTGGGAAATTGTCGAAAACCTAAGCTTTTTAAGGTAAGTCTCTCATCTTTGCGGCGATGTTTACAATTTCTTAAATAACGTTTGTCTAAGGCTAAAATTTAACAAAGCGAGATTTTCTACAGAGAGTGTACCCATTATAAAACAGTGACAGGCAATGCAAGGTCCCTATTGGTTAACGACAGGGTGCATAAACATATGTAGGGCATCGGAACCCCTAAATATGAGAGTAGTTTATTCTAATCTCGTGACTATTGCAGAAGTGAAGATAATGAGGTTACTGTATTAGATCTTACTCGTCATGATATCGTTTGAAGTCTGTCCATCCAATCTTGCTTCACACTGTGAGTCGTCCGAAGTACATTTTATCTTCACATAGCGATCCTGGTTGCAATTATCGGCTTCCACTTTTATAAGGCTAACTAATTGGGATTGAGCTTTCGAAACCAAAAGGAAGGCGACCATATACTAGGGATAAAGAAAAAGCAATATATATATATATATATATATATATATATATATATATATATATATATATATATATATATATATATATTTTTTTTTTTTTTTTTTTTTTTTTTCACGTACATGACTGGATGTATTAACGCATCATTTTTACGGCAGAAATGATAAGTTTCTAAGTCTAAACAAAGGTAAACCTTCTCGAGAAAGACGCTTCAATTATATTCACAACATACTGAAGGAGTATCCTATGAAAACTATAATTCTCCGAAAATAGAAATTAAAAAGAAGCACTAATTTTATCTCTTTCATTATACTATGTCAGGAAAAAAACATCGAGTGATGTTTTCAGGAATGCGTGTTAAATGGTTTACCAATAGAAAATTACCGTTATCACCAAATATACTTACTGCAAAAATTCGTTTGAACTCCATTACTTACTTCTCAGTCTCCTCCGTAGCACTATATTTTAAACTGGGACTTATCCGCAATATACATGACGAGAATTGACCCTTTTATAATCGTTGGTGCTAAGAAGAATACGTCTAATGTTTCAGGAATGTTTTTGTATATTTGCGGTAAATGAACAATGACCCGACTTCCGTGAAAACGTTTACTGTTAAGGTATTCGTTTCTCGTAACTTTTTTTCTTCGTAACTTAACCCCGGGGGGAGGGGGGGGGGGGGGTGGTACCCAACAAAGTTTTGTACGGGGATGCTTCGCCCCAAGGTCCAAACCCTTACCCTTTCATATACCATTTTTGACAGAAAAGGTACGCCTTTCATATACCTTTCATTGAAAATGGCACCTCTTTCATGTAACCTTTACGTGCGTCTGTTTAATATATTTTGAAAGGCGCTTTTTATAATACTTAAATGGCAGTTTTCCCTGCCCTTTTTTATACTTCAACCGGTGTTTTCCCTACCCTTTCCTATACTTCGTGAAATCCCTACCCTTTCATATACTTAAACTCATGAAATCCCTACCCTTTCATATACCGCCATCCTAAAAAAGGTACCCCTTTCGGGCGGAGCATCCCCGTATAGTCCATTGTAGGGAGTACCCCCCCCCCCCCGGGAACTTAACTTCCAAATTGCTTAGTGGCGAGTGTTTCTTCTTCAGAAATAAACAGAGAAATGTTCCGTGGACGGAGCTGTCCTCTTCTACTTTGATTATGTCCGGTACTGACAGACGATGTAGTGCAAGACATCGACCTTGGCCTCCTTTAAACAGAGGCTTGCCAGTCTTGATTACTAGACATGACCACTCCTTTCTTCATTTATTGATTTGTTATTAATTAAGTTTTACTGCTATTATTGTGAATGTACATTTTTAACGCTTGCGAAAATCTTCAGAAGTGAAGGAGGCAAGTTTAATGGAAGAAGAAGAAGAAGAAGAAGAAGAAGAAGATTTTTCTCTTTCAGTGTTTCTGTTCTCTCAAGTCGAAGACATACTGAAAACATGCAATTTACTCATTAATTGTTGTTCTTTCATTTCATCTATAACTTGTGACTCACAAATGCTAGTTTTAGGAGAAGATATCGGATAGTGGTGACATCAGTCTGAGTTTAAGCGGTTGAACACTGGTCTCTGTTAAACAGATCTATTCTGAACTTAACTCAAGACTTCAAAAATAACGTTAACGGAAAATAAAACTGTTGACTCTTAATGTTTCCCTTACAAAGGTGCCTTTGATTAGAACACGGTACTAGTCCAGGTGTCACTTACACTGTTGCATCACAATGTGTTATGTTAAGAGTGCTATTAGAACTAAATAGTCTGTACTGGCTAACCAATAAACAAAATTGTCCTGAGTGTAAATTAAGGTATATTTCTGACAGGAATTTTCAAGAACAAACAATCCAAACTAATAAACCCGATACAGCGTAATAAGCCTCAACCGTAGGCGTTATGATTGTGTGGAACAAACTGAAGGGTGGCACGTTAGAATATATATTGCGGCTTTTTTGTTATTAAATAAAATCATTTTCATTCTAAATACCTTTAACCCTATTTGGCCTGGGGGGGGGGGGGGGGGGGCACAAAGTGCCCGCGCTAACTTTGAACGTTCATAACTTCTTGAATACGTATTCAAACGCCATCAAACTTTGTGACTTTTCCTAAACTTTATCTGGCAACAATTTTATATGACAATTTTTTGATCACGTGACTTGATGTTTCCATGGCAACAAGATTCTGACAGCCCTGTTTTTTGAAATTTGCATATTTGTACCTTTGAATGAAGAAAAACAATGTTTATTGGTATAACTTTTATGTTTTTACGTCATTTAGCGTTTATTTATTGGTTTTGATTAATTTTGAGTGAATTTGGATGGTTTTTAATAGGTTTTAAAAAATTTCAGAAATCCAAGATGGCGGATCCAAGATGGCGGCCATATAACTAATTACCTAATAACTACGTCATATGACGTCATTGTTCCATTGTGCGGACCGCAAGGGAGACAGTTTCGGACGTACTATGTACCCTCTTGGTTTCATTGTCGTAGCCTTAATGTTCTTGAAGTTACGAAGGGGGGACACAATGTGCCCCCCCCCCCCCCCCAGGCTCAGGAACTCAAAAAAAGCCCAGGCCGAATAGGGTTAAATACGGGAGGTGTTCAAAAACCTTTTTGCCGTCTTCAACTTTACTGTTTAGTTAAAGGATGAATTACATTTACTGTAGTTTTATATCAAACTGAGAACTCTCCAGCCCGCGAAAAAAAATATATTTAGGGTACTGTGAACTTTTTTGGTCCCATTTTGCATATTTTTAGTTTCTTTAATTTCTGTAAAGATAATAGCATTAGTCAAGAAAATATTGTAATATATTTTGCAAAATCATTAAAAGAATTCAAGATATTCTTAAAAAAAAGAGTTTTAAGGGAATAGTTGATAAGTAGTTATAGGTGTGATAATCCGATAACACAATTCCGGAGTGCAGCGTCCTCTTGCACTTTTTCCGCTAAACTTTAAATTTTGTTGTTATTGTCATTGTCATTGTCATTGTCATTGTCATTGTCATTGTCATTGTCATTGTTATTGTCATTGTCATTGTCATTGTCATTGTTATTGTTATTGTTATTGTTATTACCATCTCGGATTACATGTCATTTCAAGATACAGTGGAACCTCTCCTTTGGGACAACTCTATTTAGGGGATACTTCCATTCAGGGGACAGAAAATTTAGTCCCGCAAAAAAGTTCATATAATCTTTGTATTCGTTATCTCTATTGAAGGAACACCTCTATTCAGGGGAAAGGGACATTTGTTTGGGGGTTCCGAAGCCCGGTTCTAACCTCCAAAGGGGACACCTTACCCACTCAAAACATGACGGACCCCAAAGAGGGTTGATAAGATTACGATAAGATATAACTTGGCAAAGGTTAACAGGAAACGAGCAATTGTCAGACCTAATGCTAAGGGCATGCGACAACTTACGGGAAATGTCTGCAGAAAGACTTTAAAACAATCTGTCACAAGACTAATGTATGAAATTGGCTAGAAATAATACATATTTAGTAGTGAAGTAGAAAATTCCATTTCTTTGTTTATTAAGTGCAAAACCCCCTTTTTCCTTGAGTAAATAAGATAAAAAGCACTTAACCCAAAATGATTTAAAGTAAGTAAATTGCAGAAAAAAAAAAACATATAAGCATGCTTGCAATGTCCAATTAGGGTTTTCCGATTTAGCGGAAACGGAAAGACTTTTTCCGCCTTGCCAGCTAATTGACGATACAAATGTGATGTTGGGGGGAGTAATGATACCTCGAGTTGGACTTCGAGTTCGAGTTCGAGTTTGAGTTCGAGTTGGACTTCGAGTTGGACTTCGAGTTGGATTTCGAGTTGGGCTTCGAGTTGGACTTCGAGTTGGATTTCGAGTTAGTAGGAAAAAAAATCGAGAAAAATTAAAAAAAAAAAAAAAAAAGAAAACAGCATTTAACTAGATTGTCACCACAGTGTTTTAATAAAGGGAAAATATTCTCACTGGTGCCATCACGCATAAACACTCCCAAATCCGCTAGAATTCTATTGTTTCTACACCCGTGCATCTGTGAGCCAGTAGGGGGTGGTGTTATGCATATATTAGGTGGTTTTGCATAAATAGGCCGTCGTTATCCGTTTTATTCCTCTCTTCGTTTTAACGGCCGCCAGACGTCCGCTTGGCGCCCCTCCCTCCTCCCCGCAGCGATGACTAGACGTGTTCTTTCATTTTTGAGCTCCCGCTCCCTTTCGCCTCCGGGCTCGCTTCTTCCATAACTCATTCTAGCTTGGGGTGTTTGGGAGTGGGGGCTCCAGTGGGAATATATTACGATTCACAAAAGATTCCATCTTGGATATCAACACTCACTACAAGCCGACCGAGACCTTTCAGTACACACACATCGTCTCACGCCACCCACCAGGCGTAAAGGCGTAAAATATGGATTCATTAAAGGCGAAAGCAATAAGATTGCTTAGAACTAACTCTTCATAAAAAAGAAAACATTTGAAGAGAGCGTTTTAAAATTCAAACAACGCCTCAAATCACGGGGTTACCCAGAAAACATCATAGAAAGGTCTTTTTGCCTCTAGACAATCGGCACTTACACAAAAGAAAAAAAGGTCACGAGAGGATACTGCCTTTTGTCACAACGTACCATCTGTCAGCACAGGTAGCCTAAGCTCAAGTGATAAACGTCGTGGTAACTGGCGTAATAGCGAAATTATAAGGATTTTTATTGGGAAAATTCACTTCGAGTTTGAGCATAAAATTAGGAACGATATTTGAATAAAACTGGTTCACCTGAACTTCTTTGTGTGTTTACTTGTGTCTCAGTGAGTGGTTTTGCGGTCGATTCGCGATTCCAGCGATTTTTAGTTCAAATATTTCAGTCCTCCCCCTTAAAGAGACAGCACTCCACTCATCGAGCCGATCGGATCCACCGAAGGAAATCGGCCGTAAAATCGCTCCAACGCCTCCAGTCGCCTCGAAATTCTACTTAGACCATAGTCGATAGTTCTGCTTTCCATTCGTTATCTTCATCAGAGTCGCACATTATATTGAGAGAGAATTAAAGGTCGCTTATCTCTGCAAACTTTCCTGTTTTGAGCCATCAGGAACAGCTTTATTCATACTTCGCGTTCATCCGTTCAGTAGCTTTGCGTTTTGCCGTTCGAACGGCATATATATTAGCCAAGTTAATCGAATGGCAAAATAGATCAAGTCGCTCATCTGTTTACTTTCTAAAGCACATGCAATTAACGAGAGATAGCCCCAAACAAGTCTTCTTCTGCATAAGCTTTACTCGCAGCGCTTCACTTTCCAAAGGAAACTACTAGTTTATCTTGTACAGGATTTTACTGATCCAGATCCGCGCGGCCAAATTTCTTGCCTACCGGTAGGCAAGAAATTTGGCCGCGCGATACAAACGTCTGTGAAATTTGCCGACTTTGCGGAGCTATATCTCCATTATTTTAAAAGATATCGCTTTTAAACTCGGCCATTTTACTAATTTTGAGATGCTTTTCCCAGCAGTGTCGATGGATTATTGCTATCAGGCCCATATAAAATTTTGGAAAAACCGTGATAAGGTCTATTCTGAAAACGTCTTGCGATACATGTTTGTAACCACAAACAGGAAATTGTATTACTTACTCAAACTATCATCACCTGATCACCGGAGTGTCCGTGATAAAGAGATTAAGTTTATATTAATTTGCTCTCTGGGACCGAATTTAGTGTCCGTTGTCCATATTAGAGAGGGTCCGTATTATAGAAGTCTTTTTTAAAGGAAATATGTGAGGATTTTGTCGGGACACAGGAAACTGTCCGTAATAGAGAGGTGTCCGTAAGGAGAGGTTCGACTGTCGATTTTTGTCGATTATATTTTTTCATATTTGTATTTTGTTTTTTTAACTCGAAGTCCAACTCGAAGTCCAACTCGAAATCCAACTCGAAGTCCAACTCGAACTCGATGTCCAACTCGACGTTTCGGGATTCCCGATGTTGGGTCATTTTCAGTTTCTCATTGTCTATTTTCTGTTGAGCTATTTGACAAGTGAAAAGACTTTCTAAAGCAAATAGAGTTTTCCGATTTAGTGGAAATATCTTTTGTTCGGAAGAAAGTTTTCTATCATTGTCTAAAAGATTCTGGTTTGACGCCGAAATTAAACATTACTGTTTGTCACTTACAAAAGGCCCATTGTGCTTTGAAATTAACTTAGGCTCAACAAAGAAAAATAGCTTGTGAACGTCTGGGACAATCGGGGTTTACCTCGGTGTAAGAACCCATGACTTTTTCCTTTGTTTTTTTTACCTTTGTGGTATTACATTCCAGGTTGACTCTATTGTTTTATGCTTTTCAGTTGTTTTCTTTGTTTTACGCAACTCGTGAGTTTGGCTAGCCTGCATAACAGGCGATATTGGGGCGCTCAAGCGGGTTTTAGGTCGCAGCGCGAGATACGAGAAAGCCGCCGCCAATGCCTTATGTTTTTAGAAACCGGGGCTTGAATTGTATTCCACGCCCAGCTTTGTTCTCATCTCATATTACTCCCCAAAACCAGGGCAAATTAGTCCCAAGGGTAGTGGAAAAGTTAATTACTTCCAAAGCAACAAACGAAAAAGCCGCTGTCAATGGCTTTAGCTTTTATAAACCAGGGATTGAATTGTACACCACGCCCAGCTTTGTTCTCATCTCATATTACTCCCCATCACCAGGGCAAATTAGTCCCAGGGGCAGCGGAAAAGCTACTCTTAAGGAAAAATCGTTATTCACCGAGATCTTGCAACCTATTGTGTTATAATAGTGAGACGAATGAATTTTAATTTGAATTTTAATTTACGATCAAACGAATCGAACGAATCGAGCATGCTATTGGTTTTGAAAAAATATACGATTGTATATCATCAACGTTTAGACACCAGAGACCCTTCCTACCGTATGTTATAAATGCCTGTGGATTCCTTGCTAACCGTAGAAAACATTTTCTAAAACGTTTAGCGAATTAAAAAGTAAGGTTAATATTTAGTGTAAAGTCACGGAAACCGGTTACTTCTGAAACATAAAGAGGAGAAGAGACAGAAACAACTGATATATTGTAACGTGAATGTGTTTTGGCTTTATCCCTCTCTGTTCATCCTTTTAGTTTAATATATCTTTTGATGACCTTAACGTGAGGAGTAAACGTTAATAAAAAAGATATTACGATAAAAACTGTTAGACCACGACGCCCTATATCGTCGCTCGAGCCAAACAGGAAACGAGGCGTTTTCTGTAAATTTTATATGAATGTCAGCCACGCACCTTTATTGTTTTTTTATGCAAATGAAGGAAAAGCTTTTTTCCATTTCCGTTAAATCGGAAAACTCTAATACAATAGGTTGTCGCAATTTCAAACAATTAAAGCCCACAAACCTAACAGATCGATAATACGTCACGTGCACTGACTTTAAATCTGATGAAAACATTCATTTAAACTAGCAGTAATCACAGCTTATGGAGACGCGTTCGAAGGAATTTCCGGCGGAAATGAGCCCCTGAAAAAACGATAGGGGCGGTTATTTGGAAGACCGTCTTCCAAAAAATCTCAGATTTTACTGCACATAAACAACAGGACAACCAACACGAAATTAGGATTGCGTTCTTCGAACGCGATTAGTATGTGGTGTTTTATTAGATATAAATAAAGTCACTGCACCTGACGTATTAATATTAATTATCAACATCTCAACTGACGCAACAAATGGTAACTGAATCTTTAATATTCTTTCAACAAACTTTGAACTTCACATGTGCCGCATCTAATGCAAATGAGAAAACTCCGTTGTTCTTGCTCATTTACATTAGATTACATTAGAGTGTGAAGTTCAAAGTTTGAATCGGGCCTAATTCGATTGCATTACACAGTGGATTTACTTTTGCGTAAAATTAACGTTAATGTCCCTTTTCAGTAGTCATTGAACGGCAAATATCAACAAGGAACGTAACTAAACAAAAGTGAAGCGACTATAATGTAACCAGTATCCAAGTGTTGAATTTTTGCGTTCAGCTGAAACCACGTGAGTTCATCGCAGGAATTCTCTGTCGCTAAACAGCAAAAATCATACACCACTTACTAAGCGACCCGGGGGGGGGGGGGGGGGGGGTACTCAACAACGTTTTGTACGGGGATGCTCCGCCCCGAGGTCCAAACCCTTACCCTTTCATATACCGTCTTTGACAGAAAAGGTACCCCTTTCATATACCTTTCATTGAAAATGGTACCCCTTTCATATACCTTTCAATGAAAATGGTACCCCTTTCATATAGCCTTTACTTGCGTCTGTTTGATATATATTTTGAAAGGCCATTTTTATAAGACATAAATGGCAGTTTTCCCTACCTTTTTTACGCCTCAACGGTGTGTTTTCGGTTCCCTTTCCTATTCTTCGTGAAATCCCTACCCTTTCATATACTTGAACTCGTGAAATCACGACCCTTTCATATACCTCCAGCCTCAAAAAGGTACCCCTTTCGGGCGGAGCATCCCCGTATAGTCCATTATAGGGAGTACCCCCCCCCCCGGGCTAAGCGAGTTGTCTTTAGAATAGCTCTGTTTGACAGGTTCTTCTTTTCATCTTCAGAATTTTCGGCTCTCAACAATACAACAACGAGCAATGTTTACTCCTTGAGCCAGAGCTCGTATGAGACAAATGCTGTTTTTTTTTCGTATGCTAATTTCTTTCTTACGCAACGGATTTTTTCATTTTCGTTTGTTTTCAGCACGAACTGCACGTGCTATGCTTCAACTTCCTGGCAATTTGCATACGGTGCACATTTGTATACGATCGAACACACAATGCTACGTCCTAGCGTTCCTACATGTACTCTGAATTTCATTGTGCCATTCTAACAAAGGAGACTTGAATAATCACATCCAGGGGAGACTGAGCCTGCACGAAAAAGATTATTATCATGGTATTTTTCATTGTTTCTGGAGTGGGCGATTTTTTTTCATGCGACTGTCCTTTCGACTCCGACGGAGTTGATTTAACCTTCATACGTTTTTTTTTTTTCTACGTCCACCTTGATTATCTTGCCCCGTGAGAACATTGTCAAGTACCAGACCACAGTTAGATAAAACCTTAGTAGCGCTCTCTCGAGAAAACAAGGCATCAGTTCCCAAACCGACAACTTATCCAGATTAAAATTATTATTTCCACAGTCAAAAAACTTTCGAAATGCCGACCGAGTATATGATAGAAATCTGCATCCCTGCAAAGCTCTGACTGCAACGACTTCTTCAGTACCCTCAGAGGTATTGAGATACCTAAGCCGCGAAACCGGGAACGGAAACAATACTACAAATTCATGATACAATTTAAAATTGCCTGCAGCCTAAAATGTCTAAAATGAAGTCAATATACGGCTATGCAAACTGTCAAGCAAAACAAAAACGGTACGTTATTGAAATTAAGAATACCAGTACATTTAGCAGTGCCCGGTCAATCCTCGTGTGTTTGGCCTTGTTTACAAAAAGGTAACTTTAGCTGTCGAGAAAAAGTTACGCCGCGCTAACAGGTCTTTACAGGCAAATTCACCGCCAAAAATAACTTCAAGCATCACGCTTTAGTGAATGTGCCGACACCTATGGAACGAATTGAATTTCATTGTAATAATATAATGGTTAATTGTATCACTTATATATCCGGAAAAAATGCTTCCGTTTCCGCGTTATTTCCGCTAAATCGGAAAACCCTGGGAATCCCGAAACGTTGAGTTGGAGATCGAGTTCGAGTTCGAGTTCGAGTTCGAGTTGGACTTCGAGTTGGATT
Organism: Cladopsammia gracilis; assembly: GCA_022457155.1. Classification (NCBI taxonomy): domain Eukaryota; kingdom Metazoa; phylum Cnidaria; class Anthozoa; order Scleractinia; family Dendrophylliidae; genus Cladopsammia; species Cladopsammia gracilis. The sequence continues at coordinate 55,423 of JAJGOT010000342.1, forward strand.
TCGAGTTGGACTTCGAGTTGGTTTTCGAGTTGGACATCGAGTTGGATTTCGAGTTGGACTTCGAGTTAAAAAAATAAAATACAAATATGAAAAAATATAATCGATAAAAATCGACAGAAATTAACTACAGCGACAGTCGAACCTCTCCTTACCGACACCTCTCTAATACGGACACCTCTCTATAGACCTCTTTAGCTTGTACATTTGGTTTTACCATTGTAGGTCATGTGATGTTCTCAAGGGAATTTTCATAAATTATGGATACATATGCACGTGAAGAAAACAAAATTTAAAAGAAACAGTTCTCTAGAGTAACATCACATGACCTACATTGGGAAAACAAAATGTACAAGCTAAAGAGGTCTATTACGAACAGTTTCCTATGTCCCGACAAAATTCTCCCATATTTTCTTTAAAAAAGACCTCTATAATACGGACCCTCTCTAATACGGAGTTTGTAACGGACACTAAATCTCGGCTCCAGAGAGCAAATTCATATAATCACGGACACTTTGGTGATCAGGTGATGATAGTTTTAGTAAGTAATTAGGCCCGGTTCAAACGTCGAACTTCACACTTGCCGAATCCAATGTAAATGAGAAAGAACAATACATTTTGGTCATTTGCATTAGATTCGGCACATGTGAAGTTCGACGTTTGAACCAGGCCTGCTACAAATTTCCTGTTTGTGGTTACAAACATATATCGCAAGAAGTTTTCAGAATTTTACTTTATATTTACTTTTTCACATGCAGCATCGCGTTGTAGTTCGTTTCGTTTTAAAACAGTGATTCGTCAGATTCGTATGCATTCAGCGTAGTTGAAAATTATACAATGTAGTACGCTACTGATAGACTTGAGTGTCTCACTGCTGTGTATTTATTTTATAATCTAATTTATATTAGATGCAGTTTAAAGACGAGTGTGGGCCTGTTTTTAATTACTGAACCAAAACTGTCAGTGGAGTCTTAAAAGTGACGTCATCGGCTGGATCAGTAAAATCCTGTACAAGATAAACTAGTAGTTTCCATTGGAAAGTGAAATGCTGCGAGTAAAGCTTATACAGAAGAAGACTTGTTTGGGGCTATCTCGTTAATTGCATGTAGTTTAGATAGTGAACAGATGAGCAACTTGATCTATTTTGCCATTGGATTAACTTGGCTAATATATATGCCGTTCGAACGGCAAAATGCACGGCTACAGAACGGCTAAACGCGAAGTATGAATAAAGCCGTTTCTGATGGCTCAAAACGGGAATGTTTGCAGAGATTGGAGACCTTTGATTCTCTCCCCGAACTATCGACTATGGTCTACGTGGAATTTCGAGGCGACTGGAGGCGTTGGGGCGAATTTACGGCCGATTTCCTTCGGTGGATCCGATCGGCTCGATGAGTGGAGTGTTCTCTCTTTCAGAGGGAGGAAGAAACAGTTGAACTAAAAATCGCTGGAATCGCGAATCGGCCCCAAAAACCACTCACTGAGACACAAGTAAACACACAAAGAAGTTCAGGTGAACCAGTTTTATTCAAATATTGTTCCTAATTTTACGCTCAAATTCGAAGTGAATTTTCCCAATACAAATCCTTATATTTTCGCTATTACGCAACAGAGTACCACGACGTTTATCACTTGAGCTTAGGCTACCTGTGCTGCCAGATGGTACGTTGTGACAAAAGGCAGTATCCTATGGCGTTAAATCTCCGCCAAAATTCAAACTTGTGTTTGCAACATTGTTGCTTTGAATTTATGCTCGTTTTTACAATGCAATATTCAACGTCCATAATTCAACATTGCGCATTCACGAATCAACATCCACATTTCAAATTCAAGTTGTGTTTGCAACATTGTTGCTTTGAATTTGTGCTCGTTTTTACAATGCAATATTCGACGTCTATAATTCAACATTGCGCATTCACGAATCAACATCCATATTTCAAATTCAGTGTGCTTCGTTCGCACGCGACATTCGTCTGTATGAGTTGCGGTGTATAGTGCCATATGCTTGCATCGCAATCCAACATTCTTGTTTTCCGTATTCACACACCAACATCCATATTTTAAATTCACCTTCCCTTCGTTTTAGTGCGACATTCATGCCTTTCATTGCTATGTTGATGCTCGGTATGTGTGTTGCGGTGCAGAGTGCGATATGCTTGCAGCACACTGCAACATTCTTGTTGGACGTTGAACTTCACGCTTGAGTGAGCTGACCTTCAGATGCTAAGCCGCTGTACAAAACATGCGGGCTCAAGGATGTTAAGAAGAGCGTACGACATCATCCAGCAGACGATTGAAAGTCTAGACAATCCAGCTATTACCTCGTTCGAAATTGATGGAATATCGCTAAGGCTGGACTATCTAACTCGTACACTAGTGAACCTTGATAGTAACTGTACACCAACAGATGAAATTGTTCAACTTTTGGGGGAAACCAGCAGTTATCTGCTTGTTATGGATGTACAGTCGACTGCTTGTGACATTCAGTTTGCCCCAAAAATATTTTCTGGAGGTCGTGGACGTCCATCGTTCGAAATCAAAGAGGAACAGTTGTCTTTTCTCATCGACCAGGGCTTCCAGGTCCCCGTTATTGCCAAATTGTTTAGGGTATCGCCACGAACGATTGAAAGAAGAATGGCAAATTACGGCCTGTCGATTTCAGGTAGACTATTTTAAAACCACTTTATACTTTAGTTTTTACTTCCAGTATGTGCATGATTGCTCATTAAATATCAGGTATTCAGTTATTAATAAGATTACATGACATGGTTCAAATTTGGTTTTGTTTCAATAACATTTTTTCTTTGTTGTTAAGCAGATATTTCCTAGCCACAGATACATATATATATTTAGTATAGAGCGTTTTCACTGACGTCATATCAAAATTCAGAAGCTGTTTTAATGTGGAGTAAAGTATACTGTCTAAAGAAACAACACGACGGCCGAGACCAGCCTCGAACCACCGACCATCGGATCTGAGGTCCAACCACTACACCACCGCACCTCCACTTAATTCGATCAATTCATAACAAAAATAAAATATTCGTCGTTTCTTAGAAACAGCTTTGTAGGATGTATACTTTAGATTTTTGAATTTTTATGACGTCATGTGAAAACGCTCTATATACTGAAACAGTGGATAGCATTGTTGGCGCGCTGTTTACCGAGCCGCAAAGCGGCATGTGTGTGTGTGTGTGTGTGTGTGTGTGTGTGTGTGTGTGTACATGTATATATATATATATATATATAATATATATATATATATATATATATATATGTACATGTATATATATATATGCATATATAAGTACTCGCTCAACAAATACAGTCTAATAACGGCGATATTTAGATAAACATTTAAGAATAAAAATAAGCTATAATAGTTTAGAATAATGTTTCGATGACTCACTCATCATTTTCAAAATGGTATAACTAAAGCCAGGTTCTTGTAAGTTCATTATATAATAAATTGCATGTGAAAGTCTTGCTGCATGTGATTAAAAACTAGAAATACAATGTGGAGTGTAGAGGGTGTTATATAATAAGGTAAATAGTTTTTCTTTGATTTAGAGTCGGATTGAGTGTTCAGTTTAGGTTTCTTGTTTTTGATGAAAAGCATTTCATGAATTAAGCATTCCAGCTAAGTGTGCATGTGGAAAGCTGTAAAAAAAAAAGTAAAAAAAGGTACACAGGCCAAAAACAACAACTAATTTCTGATTGAGTTTTGTTGTCTTTCACCTGGCTACACAGTGTCAGCTGTCCACAAAAGTCAAACTGCCAATTGCATACATGTAAAGCCAAAATATCAGAATTCATAATCCAAAGTCCATAGTGATAGAGATGTCAACCTCTGGAGATCTGAAATCAGGATTTTTTTTTTTTATTTGAGGCAACCTTCCCACCTAAAAAAAAAAAACGAAATAATTTGACCCAGGTCCTCAAAATCAACTCGGAAATAACAAATTGGGAGAAGGATTAATGAAAACTCAGCCAGGAGCCATGACATGAATATGATAAACCACAATACTGTTAGGATTTTGGGGAAAAAAAATGGGAGAAAATTTTAGGCTAGTGCAAAGAAAAGATCCAGAATTGCTTTTGTCTGGGAGATATGGTTACCCACATGGGGAGACCAGGATGATCTAAAAGAGTTGGCATAGATTGATAGAAACATGTGATGACTATGTCAAACTTTTCAAATACTCACACACTTAAACCATCCCAATGGTATAATTATATATTATCCTATTGCCTGCTTTAAGCAGGATTTGAACTTTTTTTAATTGAGTTTAGTGTGCTCACTGGTATATATATATATGATTAATAATAAGGTGTATACAGTGACATCTGCGATGATGACTTGGACAGAGTTACGAGAGAAGCCCAAAGAAAACACCCTGGAATTGTCATAAGGATGCTGATGGGATATCTGAGAAGTAAAGCTCTGAGAGTTCAGTGGGAAAGAGTTAGGCAGTCACTTCTCAAAACTGACCCTACAGGTGTACATCAAAGGTGGAGAGATTCCATTCGTCGACGCAAGTACTGGGTCCCTGGGCCGTTAGCTCTTTGGCACGTTGATGGAAATCATAAACTTATTAGGTGAAAGATAAGAGCCACCTGGTGTATAATGTAAAATTAATGGCACACGCATCAATGTATCTTTTAATTCTATGAGTGTTATTATTTCTCCAGCAGACCTCTTTTTGGAATACTTTGGTCAGATTCCCTACTATATTCAATCAGAGCTTTATAGAACGGTATCTTCAACTAATCAATATTGAAGTTTTTAATGTTTTGATGTAAATCACATACATTTATAGCAATGGTCACTTGCAGTTTTGGATTGTGAAGTTCTTTCCTAATAATAACACTGTTCAGAACCAAAGTGTTTTGTTGATAGTTAATGACAGTGTTCTGGCAAGATTGCTCAAATTCCCCCACTTTGCAGATGACTGGAGATTGATCTCCATTGACTTGGAAGATACACGAGACAAGGCACTTACCTTGTCTAGGGGTTTATTTCAAACAAACGAGTACTGTTTGAGTTGGAAAAATAACCCAGGTTAGGTAACCTGGGAAGTTACATGTATTGTCATGTATTTTAGTACTTTTCAGTCCTCAAAAATGGCAAAACAAAATTCCCAGGACCTGTTTCACCTTATTATAACACCTATAGAATAAAGTTGTATTGATATAGGATACAATGATATGTACACAAAGCCTTCATTGTCCTTAATAAAAAACTGCTCCTATCGTCAATAAAAGAAAACATATTTTGAACTCATTTATAACCTGTTTTCAATTGGTAAATGGAGAATTGTTGTGCACGGAGGATTAGATGGTTATTCTCGATTGCCAGTTTTTTTGCATGCATCTTCAAACAATCAAGCAGCAACAGTTATCAGACTTTTTACTGAAGCTGTTGAAGAATATGGCTTGCCTTCTCGTGTTCGCTGTGATAAAGGCGGTGAAAATTATGAAGTTGGGTGGTTTATGCTGAATCATCCCAACAGAGGACCAGGACGAGGAAGCATCATTGCAGGTATATGTACATGTATTGTGTTGTCACAAGTACTATTGATTTCTTTTTGTAGTTTCATTTTGATTATTTGGAGGTTTTACCCTTCTGGGTGTTCCCGTGATACCGATACAACTTTTATTTCAGTACGAGATGAGACATTTTACTCTGCGCAAATTAACCATGTTTTATGGCAGCAAGCTTTGTTATGAAAGGAATAGGAAATGAACAGTCCTAAATACTGGAGTCGAAATCATGTTCTGGTTCAGAAACCAGGATGAATGGAGTAAATAAAAAAAGATTGTCCATTAACAAGGCTAAAAATGTTAAAAAAGAAAACTAAATTATGAATGTTTTCACCTGTATTCAAGTCATCTTCAGAGTAAAAGGCAATCCGCTACATGCATATTTTATGTTTCAGGTGATTCCCAATGGGAACAGTTTCACTATGTTAGAATGAACTTGTTTTTGCTCAAAGAAAACAGAGTTGGATCTCAAACTGGGACCCTATGCACTGATGGATCATTAGGCATTCAAATATTGAAAGGATTGGGCCATACAAAGTAGTCAAACCTTCAGCAAGCCTGTATTAAGCAGTCACTCGCCAAAGTCCCAAAAATCATTTCCCTTAATTACTGTATTACTCTTAATTACTAAGCAGCCACCTCTATTAAGCGGTTGGAGTCACCTTTACTGGGGTTCCAACAAGTTATGTTTTATTGTTTTCACCGTTGTTAAGATTTTCAGTGACAAGTGTACGATACATTGTGTATGGTATTGAGTCTTTCATTTATTCTTTTTTGGCACAAGAAGGGATAGAAAACTATTTGAGGTCAATTTGTAGTGCAATGGATACTTTGCCTTGTTGCCATTTTCTTTTCTTGATTTAATCTTAGATTGGTCAAACCTGCATTAAACGGTCAACCTGTATTGAGCACTCAGTTGGCCATTCACCAAGGGTGACCTCAAAGTCACAGCTGTGCAAATAATAAAATATTTTGATAGGGAAATAATACAATCATCTGACCACGTATATCAATCTAGCCGAAGTCATAGGTTTTATGCCCATTAGGGAATCTGAATTTTTCCTTCAATGTTCTATTGTTGTAGGTAGAAGTACCTACAATCAGAGAATTGAGCGGTTGTGGAGAGACGTGTATCGGGATTGCCTTTCCCTATTCTACCAGATCTTTCAGTATCTCGAGATGCATAATATACTTGATGCTGACAATGACATTCACATCTGGTGTTTACACATGGTTTACCTTCCCATGATCAACCAACATCTAGAAACTTGGAAAGCTTCATGGGTTCATCATCCACTGCGTACTGAAGGTAACAAGTCCCCGATGCAACTGTGGATTGGTGGACTGCATGCAACACAATTTGGCCAGGCTATTTTAAGTAATACTCGAGATCCAGTAACAGAGGTAAAGTCATAAACTCTCCAAAACAATTTTCCATTTGACTTTAATGTGTAAAATGACAATAATAACATAACATGTTTCCATGAACATGAACAGTCTAACAGCAACAGTATAAAATCAGTTACATCATTAAAACTTAATGTTATAAAGTATATCAATTTCAACTGACATCACAAATTTTTTTAAGATTATGATATCAAACCAGAACTTGACAAGTTTTGCATATTTTTATCTTTTGTTATGCAACCGATGGGTTAATTCCTAAAGAGTCCATTATGGCTGAAAATAACTCACTAGTAAAATGCCCCATTGGTGGGGCTCAGAACAGACAAGAAATGTAACAAAATGAACTACTGTTCCTGAACAAAAACTTGCTTGAACTTTGCATGGTTTGGTTTGAGATTATACAAAACTATCTTCTTTTGTTTCATAGTAACTGAACTGATTTGAAATAAAACAAATAAAAAATAAAAAACGGAATTGCAACAAATGCAATGCCTTTTTGAATTAGACTTAAGAAAATCTTTCTTACTACAGGAAGAAATCAGTCAATATGGAGTTGATTGGGATGGTCCGGTGAACACAAATGGAGACAACTTAGTGGAAGTTCCGGATACTTCCTGTCCACTGGATGATGACGACTTGCAGTCATTAAGACAGCGGATAGATGTTACAGCTGATGATGGAAATTATGGAATATCTACTTTCAATCAACTCATTGCAGAAGTATCAAACATACTCCATTCATGATCAGAATAAATGCAGTAAACACCCGTAAAAAAGAACCTGTGATTTTCTGTTTTAAGAGGGTTTTAATTAGTGATAGATTGACTCTAACAGGTCTAATTATGATAACTGCTGTATACTGATCCAACTCTTCTGTGTGGATATTTTCTGAAACTAAACATTGTGCATTTGTAATGGTCCAGCACATGTACTTGGATCTGCCAGAGTGCTGTCTAATCTCAAGTAATTTTTCTTATAAGAACGTACTTCATTTGTCAGGCTGAATTGTTTCTTATATATTAATCCACTGTTTCTTTTATGTGGGTATTTACTGTAATGGTGGGTGAGGTATCAAAAATAACAGTCACTTAATGTTTCTTTCTTAATTTTGTAATATCATTATGGTGATGTCTAAACAGAACGGCAGAACTGTAACTTGCAAGCCAACACCTACATGTATAATTTTGATTTGCAGCTGAATTTGTATAACTTATTCTTACTAAGTTTGAAAGTACTAGATTTCACAATATCAGTGTTGTTAAGAAATGTCAAAACACAGCTCTTGAATTTTTGCTACATTAAAAAATATAAATAGCAACCAGTCGCCTGTGGATACACTAACTCTGTCATCACACAGTCACACACGGTTAAATGACTTTGTTCCTGTAACATTGTTAATTACTCCTTCCATTGAACATTTAAATGTGTCATTGTCTGGGAATTTCCTTGGCAATGTCAGACTTTGAAGACAGGTGGATGCAAAAATAGCTGTGCCATCATCAAATTTGACTTGAATTTTCCCCAAACCAAATCCAGGTAGAACAGGTGATCCTGTTGCAAAAGTTAAAAATCGCTTTTGGGTTTCTTGGGACCCTCCCTGTAAGAATTGTATGAGATAGTCGTGATAGTCATGTGTTGTTGATTCATCACTGCTCATAACTGTAGGGAACTGAAGTGAATCTATGATGGAACCACTCTCCAAGACATTATAGTCGTGCACAAACAACTCTTCAAACTCTTCTGGATGCTGCAGCATCTCTGTACCAAATCCTAGGGTTGCCAAGCCTTCTCGTAACTGGTCAAGCACGATCTTTGGCTTCCCTATGATGTCATGGATCATGACAGCTTGTATGACCCTCATTTGGTTTTCGCTCTATGAAATAAAAAAAAAATGTTGTGCCGTTGATACACCTTGATCACGCAGCTACATGTACCATTTTTTACAAAACCAAAACAGTTTACTTGCTCCACATAAGAACTATAGTAAACTTCATTGGCATGGGCTCTTTCCCACATAGAATATCTTTGGTTTCAAGAATAGAAGAGGATCTGATGGTTCATAATTACATTTCATCATAAAAATAAAGAAAATCCATTTGCGTCACATAACTTATAGGAAATTTTCGTGCTTAACCAATCAGAATAGCAGAAGGCAATAGCTAATAATTTTGCTTCTTTGATGAAGTTCCCCAAATACAATATCTTTTAAAACTGGCATATTATTTGATTGGGTCTCAAATTACTTTAAACCTTAAAAAAAATCGACTTAATGCACCTTGAACCTTAACTTTTTAACAGTTTTTGAGTCTAGGCCAATGAGATCACTAGTTGAAACAATGAAAAAAGTTGACATTTCATCGTGCATTGCCGTTCAGCGCTATCCTTATGCGGATCATTACTTAATGGTTTAGGTTTGTCTGTTCTTGTCACCAAAAAATAATTTTTTTGTGCATATTCATGCATGCGGGTATTGCTTGCCTTCTCTCTCCAGAAAATGAAAACAAGGATGCAATATTATTGACAACACCAGGGATAGGTACTGATAGCTATATGTATTATAACTACTGCCTTAGGGAAACTGCTTAGTCTAGTGGTTTTATTATTATGCAGACCAGATGTTGAAAAATCTGAGAATATATGGAGTAACTCACTGTTAGATTAAAAGTCAGCCCACATTCGGAGAGAATGCTGGTCGTTTCATCGTCATCAAGGGACGAGACATCATTCACCTCTGCAATCTATAACAATAACAATAAAATATTTCTGCACAGCAATATATGTGAAACCATGTCTGTTCCCAGCACTGTGTGTGGAATCTTTTTGTCAAACATGTATTACATGCCTGGATTTTTATTTTTTATTTGGTAATAAGAATTGAGTCATTCCCTAAATACATGTAAAGAAGTAAAGTCATGCACGTGTAACACTGAGTTTGGACTGGAACACATGGTGCAACATTACTGCACAACATTGCATGCAAGCATTAAATTGCACTGGAACTGTGTCCATTTTAACATCCTTTGGGTGCACAGTTGCATGAAACGTAGCATTCTGATTACTAGTCACAGGACAACATGGGTACACAGATAATCTTTTTTTGCTATTTGGATGCCATTAGCAGACTCCCCACATACCCACAGTCATGTTATCTTAAAATTCTCTGGACTAAAAATCACCTTCTCTATGAAACTCCTAACAGGTGCTGAGCAGTCATCGACTGTCATGTTTTGGACAACTTCATCTGTTTTGCCAGTAGCTAGGTACCTATACACAGAACGAGAAAAAAAAAAACAGGAAACCCCAGTCCTGCAAGCAAAATACTGTGGACGATAATTGTCCCTACAAGTTTCATCATTCCTGAAGACACAATATCAGAGTTGTAGATTGGACGGCTTGACTTTTCACCATAAAAGAAGAATTCTGAGATTTCTTTCAGAAGTTGTGTAAAGAACTGTCTTAACACACCTCCCGTGTCTGCTGCAGGTTGATTTTTAAACACAATTCGAAGTTTCTTTTTGGGATCAAAGTCCTTGTCCTTGTAATAGGCAAGGGCATCATTTAGAAGATCGTCTTCCTCAACCTTGACTTTTTCTTTCTCAACACTCAAGTTTTTCTTTAGCTCTTCAATTATGGCTTGCAAGGAAGCTGGTGCATTATGAAAAGCTGATTGGAAGAGACCACTGTCATCCTCGTCATCTTCTGCCCCGGCCAGTTGTAATGCAGCCTTTCTAACAGTGCCATGGACCAACAGGCTATCACGCAAACAGTCTATTGGTTTGCTGGGAAACATTTCCTGCAACTGGCTGAGTTCATCGTCAGTGATAAAGGAAGGTCCAGCTAGAGATGGATCATCATCATCTGGGATGGTATCCTCAATGTTAGAGATCTTGGTGTTTCTGCAAGTCAAAACAGAAAATGCAGCTTAAAACTAAATTACATAAAATTATGTATATTATTGATAGATTATATTAGTAATCTATCTTTATTATTATTTATCCATTTATCATTATTAATCTATTTAATTTGTATATATTACTGTATTATTAAATATATTTTGAACAGCAGAGTTGTGTATTTCATGTGCATGATCTCTTTTTATTTTTTAGGTCCAGATTCTCAAGATACTTGAGCTTATAAATTATGTTTAATGTAAGATGAAGGATGATAAAAGCTTGTCCAGAACTAAAATATACGAGGTTTTTTATATGGGTTATTGGTTCAGATTGGGGTCAAGTTATTAGGATTTTGGCAAAGTTATTTTTTGGTATGTTTGTGTACCAAGTTGAATTTATACATGATTGACAATTTGTTGGATTTAGTGATTGATTTGTTCCTGGCCTGATTTGGTGGTTCATTGGTTAAGTGCCTGTACTTATTAACATTAATATTATTTAAGATCTATAACACTCTATGATTTTGATAGGACTCACTAGTCAAAAATTTGATAAAGATCTACTTGTATAATTACAGTATTATTGTATTATTAAATAATACATGTGTAAACTACTATGCGGACTAACCTCTCTAGGAAATCATCCAAGGGAGTTGTACTGCTGGATCTCTTTAAGACAAGGAGTGGTGTTAATTTAAATGTGATTCAGGTAAAGTAAATTGCGTTAATTATTTTATGCTGAAATGTAAAAGAGCTACATGCACAACAAGAATGCTCAGGAGCCTTTGTCAGCCCTTATAAATATTGCAATGAACAGAACCCAGGAATATTTGGCATTAATTCCACAATCAGATCAAGAACATCTCACTAACCATAAAGATCACCCTTTGATTTAAAATCATTTGAGAGATTGTCTCTTGATCTGACTGTACTCATTTCCACCACCGGCACTGTTGTATAGTATAAATACTGGTTCAAAATCAGACTTGTACCTTGGTGGTCTCTCTTGTCTAATTAACTGTGCAAAGAATGAAACTGAGGACTCATCAATGTGAAGCTTGATGTCATCAAGAAGTACTCTCCAGGAAGTGCTTCTTGCTGATGTCATAACACAAAAGGTACACTTCAAGGCTTAAAAAGCAGAATGCTTGGGAACTGGGCCAGAACAAAAGAACACTGGTTGAATAGTAAAAAGTGAAGAAAGACCTACCTTCTGTGTTTTACCATGAACTTCCTCTGTATGGTGTCTAAGTTCATGCATTGGTACTTCCTCGTGACACTGTAAACATTTTACACGTGGTCCAGATGTCTGATTATGCAAAAAAAAAAAAAATCAACTTTTTCGCTCTTATAATAAATCACATACACTAACACATCATGTCATTGGTGCTAAACAAGTTTTACTTCATGGGTCCTATTGATGTAATCTACCTGAGTCAACCCTTCCCTGAGTTACATTCCTGGGTGAGTTAAAAACTGATGCTATGCATAACAAACAAGTCACATTGGGTTTTTTGTTTTACTTGTGATTGGTTGACAAGATGGCATGAGTGTTTTTAACCAACCATTGAGCACAGAAAAGCAAAACAAAAAACAATATCCTAATCAATTGAATGAAGTATGATCTTATATTTTAATTTACAAACAATGACTTGGGGACTCGGACATCCCAGTTGTTACTTAATTTAAATTACAACAATTTCATATCAGAAAAGTGAAAATCGTTTGCTTACTTTCACTGTGGTGCAGTGAACCTCTGCTTCCTCGATTGCATCCAGATCCTGCTGTAAGGGTCGAACATAGACATGGGCTTGGCCTGCTAGCTCCTTGATTCTCGCTGTAGTGTAAGGTGGGGGTATATTGTGAAACCCTTGTTCTGGGCCCCCTCGTTGATAAAGCAACAGTTCGTAACCACCACCTGCTTGCAGTAAAGGGAACTTTTCCACAAGGCTGTGGTGGACATCAGTGGCAGTGCTGTTGATGTCTAATGTAATTGATCCTGGCCCCAGGCCACAGTTTGAAAGGCCTGTCTTTTCATACACAGAGCTTGGTGGTTTTTCACAATTAACTTTCGACAAACAGAAAAATTTTAAAGTGCAGCACTGAAGTTTTCCTTTTCCCTTTTTACTACTGCTCATAGACTTCTTGTTTCTTGGATTAAATCCTTCACTTCTTGCCGGCCTGTAGTTGAAAACCCTTTGGTGTTCTTGTATTGAACTTGCAGGTCTTACTTCAACACGACTTGTGGTATGGTTGGTCTGATCATCAGCATCACCTGAAATTAGGAAATGGTAAAACTTTCATGAGATTGATGTTTTGCTCCCACTCCCTCTCCCCCTCTCCATCAGGATTCTTCAGTGCTTCATTACAGATTCCAAGTATTTTTGATCTTGTAACGAAGCACTGAAGAAGCCCGAAGGGAGAAATATATATATATATATATATATATATATATATATATATATTTAATATAATAAAATAATGAATTGAAGACTTCATCAGGTATAAAAGTGCTCAATAGATAAACTAGAGCGATATGTAGATTTGTAGATTACTTGGATTACTTGGTCGAAGACATTTATTCACTGCTACTCAGAGTTTCATGCTTCTTACGAAGCAATCATCAGGCAACTGCCTACAATAACGGATACATAGAAAAACATACAAAATTTGAAATTACAGAACAATACCTAATGGCGTGACGTGCGGAGATATGATTGGTTAACTAAACGAATACAGTTTTCAACAGGAATTTCTTAGAATGTCTACAAGTAGAAAGGAGTTCGCTTCTATTGTTCAGTGTTGACATTTCAGGACTGCATATGATGAAATATTTTTCCCATAAACATAAATTACAACGCTTGTTTACATTTGAATACGATCTTGCTTGTTTAATCTTACGCCATTTGATGTTTTAAATGACGTCTCTTTCTTTTAAGCTCCAGATGTATTTGCTTAATTCTGTTGCATGCTTGTATTTTTCATTTCTAAATGAGCATACATGATTTCTGTATCTTAATTTAAACGCTGTGTCACAAAGCCCGACGTATGTCTCTTTGGAGGATGATGTTGTGACTTCAGCTTGGTAAATGATGTTTGTGTCGTTGCATTTTCCGTTCATGGGGCACGTGCTTGGGTTCCGGCAGTTACAATTACTATCTTGGGTGAGATCAGACTTATTAATTTGTGATTTGTTGTGGTTGGATATAATCGATTTTATATTATTCATGCAGCTGTAGCTCAATTTAAGCGTATTCCGGTTGAAAAGCTTGTGGAGTGGATTTGATTTGGGAAAATGTTGATCAACGAGAGAAAGGAAGCACTTTCCTACGTTTGTTTTGACGTTCATGCTGTAGGGTGGATTGTACCAAAGAATTTTCCTTGGACGGTTCATTCGTGATTGTTGTGACTCGTTGCGTGACTCTTTGAATGCCAGGTTGTTATTGTAGCCACTTTTGTGGAGCGCTTCTTGGTACACGGTTTTGGCATTGTCAAAACAATCACGGTCTGAAGATATTTCGGAAAGCCGCTTGTTGATGGAATCTGGAATATTCTTGATGATGGATGGTGGATGATTTGATTTCTTGTGTACATACAGTGGGATGTTGCCTTCTTTTGTGAATGGATAGTGTTTGCTACTTCGCAGGTCAAGCGTGACGTCTAGGAAGTTCACGATGGTTTTGTTTGCTTCTATTGTTATCTTAAGGTCATTGTCGCGAAAGATTTTACACAGTTCCTTTTTGATTTTTAAGCGATGACGAAGTCATCGCGTTATTGCCGTCGTGCTGTGGTGTCTGTCCGGCGGCTGTCCGGATTACACCCGAGAAACACTGGGAACTAGCCTTGGAAGATAAGGTCACGTGACCACCTCGTCTTTGCTCCGCCATTTTGTTTTGAAGTGTGGAGAAAAGGTTTGTTTGCCTGTTTCAAATTTTACACCGCCGTGCTTTATTTATCGTGAATATATGTATGTATGTATATCACGAAGTGATATACATACATTAGCAGTACATACTCGCACTCGCGATAGGCAAAAGGTCTGGGAGTCCGGGCGCTGTTTCAGAACGGATCTTTGCTTCTCTCAGAAAGAACTTGTCAGAACTGAAGGCCAGAAATAGCGCCGAAATAGCATTGATTTACTGAACTTGACTTATAACTGCGTATCCTACGAGAGCTGTTACCTGAAAACGAAGTGTACGGTGGTTCATGATCAGTTGTGTATCTGTTGTGTATCGGAGCAACTTCATTGTATCGAAGGAAGAGAAGGAAAGTAATAAACAGTTTATCTAGGATTCAAGCTATTAATAAAGGTGAGCCATCATTACCAGCATATTGTGTATACAGTTATGGTATATTTAATGTAATATAGAGCCGCTGTGGGGTTGTATAATGCTTATCTCAAAGCCAGAGAATGTTTAAATCGTGTCAAAGGAAAATTCTGGTCTATGTTGTTATTTCTGTTTTATCTGGAAGCTATACCTTCCAACTTTGAGAAATCTTGTTTATGCGTTGCAAATGAGTTACTACACTAAGCTTTGGTTCACACAAATCTGCATGTATCGTTGTTATATTCCACTTCTGATTCGACTTGCTAACGATGTAGAAATGAATCCTGGTCCTTGCTATTTTGTAGGATATACCTCAAAGATACATTGTAGTTACGTACATCTGATTTTCATCAGGGCAATGTCTCGCTGTTTGGAAGTAATTCTGTTAAACAGTGTGTATGCTATGTGCTTGACGGCCGTTGTTTACAATTTTAGAACGAATGCATCGGCTTGGATTAGAAACAATTTAAATGAAATATTGTTGCTTGGTAATTCACTTTATTCCCATTTATGTAAGTTTGCAGGAAAAGACTATTTGTTGCTGTCCGAGATTCCTTCTGCTTTATCGATCAACAATGAAACATTTTTTATTAGGTTCAGTGATAGCAGTACTGGTGACTTACAGATGTCAAATATAAGAGATTGTCATTTACCATTACAACATGCTTTCAATATGTTGATGACACAGTATTATGCTTTTCTGTTGATCATTGAAATAAACACAGTTGCTGCTACTGTTGACAACCATGGTCATTACAAATTATTTGATTCCCATTCACGAGATAGTCATGGAAATGTTGCTACAAATGGAACAAGTGTTCTGTTATAGGGGAAGTGGTGCAATGTCTTCAGAATTTCTACCAAAGTGTTTTCCCCATGTGTTTTTCATGAAGCACATAACTGAAAGTTAAGAAAGGGTGAGAACATTATCTTGTACATATTGGGCTAACGCCCAATAACGCCCCGCTTGGAAACCAGCTATTGTATATAGTTGTAGTGGCTAGCGTTGTAAAATAAAGTGTATGTATGTAGGGATGGACCATTTTAATTTTGAAGGGGTGGGGGGGGGGGGGCAATTTTTCTGTGCAAGAATTTTTTTTTTTTGCCTTGAGGTTGTGCAAGAATTTTCTTTCTGTCTTCACCGGTTATTACATGTGACTAGCCACATGTAACAGTTTTTCAATACATAAAATGAAATCTCTCAGCTCCCAAATTGAATTCTTCACCATCCATTGTATCTCTAAATGAAGCACTTTAATTCATCTTTTAAGTCCCCTTTTAAGGCACAAACATGGAAACAATTTCCAGTTGTTGTCATTAGCAATTGTAACAGTTTTAATCATGTACATTGTACAGTTCAAATTGTGCCTCCTGTATTAACACTTCATAGTAACGCTGTAAGGAATCAGAAAAACAGCTATCCGGACAACACTGGACTGATTATCAATTGTAACTTGCAAAATGTACAAGTAAAACAAACTCAGATGTAATTTTAATCTCAAATAATTTGAAAATGAAAATGTTACCTGTTCTTGACGGGTGTGTGACATTATATTAAGCCTGATCAGCATAGAATTATACCAACCAAGTATGACAAAATAAATTCCAATCCATATTTGTCACAAATATGAAGGAAAAACGATGAATTGTTTTGATTTTGCACACGAATTTGTGCAACATGGTTTAAATAAAATGTGCAATTACCAATGCAGCAACCACAATTATTGTGTAATAAATCTTCTCATGCATATCACGAGTATCGGTGTCAGCCAGGACCAGTCTTAACAGGAAGTTCTGGTATAAAAAGGGCTGACCTGGCCATTCTCACCTTCGGTTTTCAATCAAACATAAAAGAATCAACAACTGACAAACATACGTTATTCCTACAACCATAAGTACAAAAATTGAAAAAAAGTCATTTTACCAATGAAAGTTGAATCTATCACAAGTCCTTGACTACTTCTGGTATTATATTATTTGCTGGGGCAATATTCTGGTTTAATGAGCATTTGTAAGCAAATTTCATTTGTAGGATGCTCTGGTCAACAGCATGCACCGACTGGAAGTCGCCGAAATTTGCATTTCACACCGACCCTTTTCTAGTGGAACTTCGCATTTAAATCGAGTGATTCACTGATTTTATCAGAGCACCCCAGACCTATTGATTTAACGCCAAGTTGAAACTCGTCATCGCTTCTGTACGCATTGCGTACCTATTTTTTCAATTTGTTGTGGTGACTTGTTAAATGCCGCTAGACCATCATCTCGATAGAGGCCGATATTTTGGCCATACTTTTCGGTGAGAAGGGATAGCAGGTAACAGCCGACTAATTCACACGTTTCTGCACCGTCGAAAGAACCCATGGTGACATCGAAAAGATCATTTGAAGATTTTTTCTCCCATGCAGAATTATCGCTAAACAACAGTGAGCGCTTAGCGTGTAATATGATGTCACGTTCCTGTTTGCTGATGGGTCGGTACCTGCTGGCGAAGTCGAGGGCCTTTGAGAGTAACTTCTCATTGATTGAGGGATAGAAATCACACACGTCGAAACATATGAATGATAGTGTCTCTTTATTCTTTAAGTTGTTAAACCAAGATAGGACGCTGGACGTGTTTTTCCACTGGTTGATTTGGGTGTTATGGATGATGGACGAGTTGATTTCATCAAGGATTTGTTTGCTAACTATTCCTATTTCGGACTTGGAAGGGTTGATAAGGCGGCACGTCGGGTGGTCATTGAACGCGGGTTTGTGATCTTTTAAGGTGATGAATGCCTCTATCTTCGCTTGCTTCTCAATTCGGTCGTCTAATTTGAGCCGTTGTGCAATACTGGCTGACTGCGCGTCTAATTTGTCTGCAACACGATCGCTTGACTTCTTGTAAGTCTTTGTTACATTTTCTTTGATCAACTTATCGTATGAGGCTGGATTCATTGTGTAGTAATTGGTTGTTTTGTCTGCTGGGATTAGGAGGCTGTCTGGTTTCTTGATTTTCTTCTTTATGTCGCTGTTTAATGACTCTTTAATTGGTTTTGGAAGTTGCATTTAATTTCTTTGAACTCTATGTTTTGTATGAGGTCTAGCATGCCGTCCTCGAAGGGGATGAGCTCGTTGATTCTCGGTGGCGAGTTCCTTGATTTGAATCCGTAGGTTTCTTTAGCTGATTGTTCCGTTGGGTTGAGAAAATGATATGCTTTCTAGCGCATCCGTCGAAGGAAGTGTTCTGTCTTCTCAATAAAATACTTCATGTATCCGCTTCTTGATGGCAGTGGGATGTTTTTCGTTGAATAGCCCAAATTGACCTTTTCCATGGTAATAGATGATGAAACTATCAGAGTGCTCAACAAAAAGGAGCTGGATAATATAATAAAATAATGAATTGAAGACTTCATCAGCTATAAGAGTGCTCAATAGATAAACTAGAGCGATATGTAGATTTGTAGAGATGGATTACTTGGTCGAAGACATTTATTCACTGCTACTCAGAGTTTCATGCTTCTTACGAAGCAATCATCAGGCAACTGCCTACAATAACGGATACATAGAAAAACATACAAAATTTGAAATTACAGAACAATACCTAATGGCGTGACGTGCGGAGATATGATTGGTTAACTAAACGAATACAGTTTTCAACAGGAATTTCTTAGAATGTCTACAAGTAGATAGGAGTTCGCTTCTATTGTTCAGTGTTGACATTTCGGGTCTGCATATGATGAAATATTTTTCCCATAAACATAAATTACAACGCTTGTTTACATTTGAATACGATCTTGCTTGTTTAATCTTACGCCATTTGATGTTGTAAATGACGTCTCTTTCTTTTAACCCTATTCGGCCTGGGGGGGGGGCACAAAGTGCCCGCGCTAACTTTGAACATTCATAACTTCCTTAATACGTATTCAAACGCCATCAAACTTTGTGACTTTTCCTAACATTTATCTGGCAACAATTTGATTTGACAATTTTTTGATCACGTGACTTGATGTTTCCATGGCAACAAGATTTTGACAGCCATGTTTTTTGAAATTTGCATATTTATACCTTTGAGAGAAGAAAAACAATGTTTATTGGTATAACTTTTGTAGTTTTACGTCATTTAACGTTTATTTATTGGTTTTCATTAATTTTGGGGGAATTTGGACGGTTTTTAAAAGGTTTTAAAAAATTTCAGAAATCCAAGATGGCGGATCCAAGATGGCGGCCGCATAATTAATTACCTAATAACTACGTCATATGACGTCATCGTTCCATTGTGCGGACCGCAAAGGAGACAGTTTTGGACGTACTATGTACCCTCTAGGTTTCATTGTCATAGCCTTAATGCTCTTGAAGTTACGAAGGGGGGGCACAATGTGCCCCCCCCCAGGCTCAGGAACTCAAAAAAAGCCCAGGCTGAATAGGGTTAAGCTCCAGATGTATTTGCTTAATTCTGTTGCATGCTTGTATTTTTCATTTCTAAATGAGCATACATGATTTCTGTATCTTAATTTAAACGCTGTGTCACAAAGTCCGACGTATGTCTCTTTGGAGGATGATGTTGTGACTTCAGCTTGGTAAATGATGTTTGTGTCGTTGCATTTTCCGTTCATGGTTACATTTTCTTTGATCAAGGCTGGATTCATTGTGTAGTAATTGGTTGTTTTGGTTATACCCGTCATTTTTCATGGTCATGGCTAGCGGAATGTTTCGCGGGCCCGTGTCTGCAACATGTGCGTCGCGCAAGGCTAGCTCGCAGGCGCGTATGACGTCGCAAAACATGCGCGTATAACGCCACACGCGCGGCTACACAGCCGTCAGCTCGGTAAACAATATTTAGGCGGAGCAGTAAAGTCGTTATTTCCCTGCATTTTTTCGCGGTTTGCTACTCAAGACAGGGATACAAATTAAGGGATACTCAGACGCTGTTTTAGTGGAATAAGAAGAGCTTTCAGGAATGAAATCTTGCTTCGAGGAACTTCATATTATCAATGCAGGAGCCATGCGGGGAGATGCCTTGTTTTTATTATGGATTTCAGAACCGAAGAAGTGGAATTTCCAAGCATTCCAGTGCTTTAAGGGTAAAATAAATCACATTTTTCGATGGGAATTCATGTTGATATCAATTTTTGATTGACTTTTCCTTTGTGTTCTCTTAGGTTTGGATACATGTTTATGAAACGTTCAAATTAAGTCGTGTTGTTATCTTGAATTTCACCGAGGACAGCTCTGCCTTGATAAGCTATAAATGGTACGTGTTCTGCTTTTAAACATAAATTAGTGGAGATTTGAATGCAATTTTTCGAAAGAAGATTGTGTTATCCTTTTTTATGTCTTTGTTCATTCATTATATAGATTAAAAAGCGATTTTATGTAAACAAAACTAGACTTAGATTTTCTGTCTTCACTTGCGTCGCCTTATGCAAATATGTTTGTGTATTTTTGTAATTTTGATTTCCAAATCAGTTTCTCCGGCAATTTTTGACAGACAAAAACTGTATTTTATTCGGAAAGTAGTCGTACTAGTTATTCTAGACAAAGAAAAGTTGTTTTTGTGAACTTTTGTACGGTCTAAATGTACTGTGCAGACGGTCAGGTAACACTGTTATTGAGAATTGCTAAAATTGAAAGTAGCCCGTTCGTCAATCTTAATTCTTGTGCTTCCGACCTTTCACCTAGTTAGTTAAGTTTCAAAGTGCGACGCTGTTAGGCTTGTCCTATCTATATATATTAGTTCCCATATATGGTTATATGCTGCAAGGTCATGGCCCCATGCAGTAAAATACCATGCTTCAACAGTCATGCACCATGCCCTAGTTGCTTCATTTATATTTGTTGAACCCTATAAAGGATGAACCATTTTATTTCTTAGGGGGGGAGGGGGTGGCAAATACCTAAAAAAAAAAATTCACGCACAGATAAAGTATTGAAAAATCACAGAAAAAATTCTTGCACAGCCTCCAGATGGAAAAAAAAAATCATACTAAAACAAAATGCCATACCCCCCACCCCTAAAAAATAAAATGCTCCATCCCCAAGGAGGGTACACTCATTCATCTTCAAAACATTGACAGCTATTTAATATTTAATCTACAGGTTTACTTATATTTCATGGACAAACTGTTACTGAAAGGATGAAGTTGTGACTTATATAATATTAAATCAACATTTAATATGAGCAACAGCATAAAAAAGAAACACTGCTGATAAGCAGTCAATACTGATATACTGTAATGGTGCAGACATTCCTTCACCTTCAGGGTATTACATGTATAACAACAGTGAGAGCTGTTTTGGATCACTAAGATTAGAATAATTTAAAAAGTGTTTTGGGGTTAAGCCCAATTATTGCTTATCACTTTTACATTGAGCAAGTAAGCTTGAAAAGATCATAAGCTAAGCTTATCCAAAGCCAATGTAACTGTATACAAATGTACTTAAACTTTTAGCTTACTTAACCCAACATGAAAGAGCAACCAAAAATGGGCCATTTCTCCCGCATACAACCTCTAAGTTGCGTTCTAGCCATCCAAGTTGCGTTCTAGCCATCCAACAGTATTCCATTTACAACCAATCGTAACTGATTTTTTGAAAACTTGAACCTTATTTACAACTTGTACATGCCATCTTCTTGACAGTTTGATGAAGCAAAGAATTTAAATCAACCTGTACGCTCAATATTGCAAAATTTGGGTTGATTATGTTACTATGATAGCTTTCTGTCACAAAGGTCAAAAGGATTTCTTGTTATCAACCATTAAGCAGAAATGTGCAAAGGATTTGCAGCTGTTTCCAGCAGGAAAATTTGCCTCACTCGAGCAAACATGGCCGCCACATGTTTTGACCACGTGACTTCTTTTGGAACATGGATGCCCACTCGCGCGGGCGCGCGCGCACTCATGTTCAGGAAATTAGCATTCAATTGATTCGGCAAACAAAATCAAAGCTGAAGTGTTGCTGTTGTTGAAATTGAAACACATTCCCACTTTACAGTACAGCCTGGCTAAGCTACCACTCACGTGCTTTTCCTTCGTGCGTAGATTGTCAAGCTGGCCTGGAATTTTTTAAATCGACACCAATGCGAGATACAGTCGCTCTTGTAGCCATTGACTGGCTTCCTGCCTGTATTGCGGAAAGAAAACTAATTCCGACAACTCAATTCGAAGTAAGGTAAATGTAAATTTCTGAAATTTATTGGTTAAGCGGGCACGGGAGCTAGTCGCGCGCGGAGGAAAACAAAGCGCGAAGCATGGAAACCATCTACGGTTGGAAAGGAATTCTGGGAGAATCAAAATGGCGGACACCAATGTAAATATTGTCAACTTTGTCATTTGCTGTGCATCCGTTTGTGATCCATTATTTTCTGGAAATTTTTGAGGTAATAATTAACTTCTCCACCGGTAAATCTGTCAACAGCCTCAGCAGTAACACTATTTAGTTTTGTTTTGATAGATTAAATTGAAATGCTGCCAGGTGGAAAAGTGTGAGAGCATTTCGAACCTAGCTAGTAGCAGAACTAATCAACCCTGCTAGAAAGTCTCTTACGAGGGTTCGTTTCCCTGTCAGCGGAACATCCAAGTTTTATTTCAGGAGCCGTACAAATAGTTGGAGAAATGGGAAAGATGCGCTATTGAGAAGGACCCTTACGGTACCAAATATAATTGGAATATTCTATTGGACTAAGACAGGAGAACAACAAATTGGCTGGGTGCCTGACCAAACAGTTTTGGATGTCGTTTGCCAAGCTTTGGAGCCAAAATTGACTGCAACTACCACAACAATGGCAGATAAATTAACCAAATTTTTGTAATATGTGAAATCGAGAAGTGATTTTTAATAAACTAATTCAATGCCTTTGTTGTATAAATACTTAAGTCAAGGAAAATGTACCGGTATGTTAGTTTGATTCCGATCAGGTATCCATTTTTAAGTGAAAAAGTTGGATTTTCTTTACAAGATTTTGTTTGCAGTGTATATGATCTCTATATTTTGTATGATTATTGTTTTTATTGTAATATCTTAAAAAACATATAAGCAGCTAACTGATTTTTTCTCATTCTAGATATTAAAGCAATATTGTTCCTGCCTCTTGTTTGGCTAATCAATGTTCATAATACAATTTAACATTCATATTATTTATATAATGTAGTTGTTGTTGCTATTGTAATAATTTGACTCTCAGTATAGCTAAAAGGGGCTATAAAATCTGGAAACTGGAGACTTACGGTCACTTAGGTCTATCTGAGACCAAGTGAACTGATTGTGATAATTTTGTTTATTGAAATACGAGACAAACTATCATGAATGCCAGGATTAAAGTCAGGACTCAAGCTATAGCCCTAACCCTACATTGTAACTCTACGTCTAACCCGAACTGGAGTCCTTGGTCTCATCCTGACTTAAATCCTGACTCGATCGGACCTGGCTTGAATCCTGTCTCATATTTCTCTCCAGAGACCAGTGGCTTGGTATTTATGTATAGCGATGAAGAGACTATCAATAACTTTTTGTTTCATTACTTTTTAGAAATACTTTTATGTTGCCTGAAGTTGCCTTCAGTTACCTTAAGTCGCCTTAAGT
The DNA here is from genome assembly GCA_022457155.1 of Cladopsammia gracilis. Classification (NCBI taxonomy): domain Eukaryota; kingdom Metazoa; phylum Cnidaria; class Anthozoa; order Scleractinia; family Dendrophylliidae; genus Cladopsammia; species Cladopsammia gracilis. Next base: position 79,153 of record JAJGOT010000342.1, read on the forward strand.
CACCTTAAGTTGCCTTAAGTCGCCTTAAATCGCCTAAAGTCGCCTTAAGTCGCCTAAAGTCGCATAAAGTCGCCAATATTTTAAACTATTTTTTCCTTAAGTCGCCTTAAATCGCCCTAAATTGCTTAAAGTCGCCTAAAGTTACGGCGACTTAAGGTCCCAGAGTAGGCCTTGACTCGGTTGATTTGAAATTTCTTATTAGGGTCCTAGAGGTGTTCAATTTTGGACCGAATTTTATTCAATGGATCAAAACTTTCTATAATGGTGCAAAAAGTTGCGTTATGAATAATGGTTACATTACTAGGGCGCGGTGTAAGGCAAGGAGATCCACCCTCGGCCTATCTTTTCATAACAGTTATAGAGATACTGTCAATACGCATCCGCGGGTACAAATCTATTCAAGGGATACCAGTCAATGGAAAGGAAATTAAGTTGATTGTTTTTGCGGATGACATGACAATGTTTGTCAAAAATTTGGAATCTTTCTACAACCTTATGAATTTAATTTGCTTGATCAGTTTGGAAAGTGCGCCGGACTAAAACCAAACAAATCGAAGACTGAGGCGCTTTAGCTTGGTCCACAAAGAAGCACTAATCTACATGATATCCTCAAACTTACCAACACCTCTGAGCCGCCAAAAATCTTAGGTATCTGCTTTACATACAATGAACAGCTTCGTGATAAGCTTAATTTGGACACCTCGTTAGAATCGGTCAAAAAGCTTTTAGCCCAGTGGAAGAGGCGTGGCCTTACTATCATGGGAAAAATACAGGTTCTAAAATCTCTCATCATTCCAAAGTTGTTGTATCGCTTGACTAATATCAGTTCTAGTGACTCAATCATAACGGAAATCAACAAAGTAATGTACAGCTTTATCTGGAATGGTAAAGACAAGATCAAACGTTTGGCAATTATTAATGATATTGAAAATGGCAGCTTAAGAATGACTCATTTGGAGACTTCCATTCAAGCACAAAGAGTAACGGTTCTAAAGCGATATGCCAGTAATGATGTTCGTGCGTGGAAAAACATCCTAGATTCGTGTCTGGAAAATGTGGGAGGTATATTTATTTTACAATGTAATTTTGATTTTCCAAAACTGCCTATTAGAGTCCCAACATTTTATAAGGAATGTTTTTATTCATGGTCATCATTGGTTAAGTGGACAAATGAAACAATAGGTGGAGTGTTGCGGCAACCGATATGGAATAATAAATTCATCTGTATTGAGAACAAATCTGTTTATTATTCCCGTTTGAAAAACATAGGTTTGAAAACAATCGGGGACATGTCCCGGACCGGAACTTTGTTGGGTTTTGACGATTTGAGAGAGAAAGGAATCAAACCATCTGAATATTTTCTCTGGATGGGTATCGTGCAACCTCTTCCTCATGAATGGCGCCTGCTGTTGAAAGCCCCAAACGTGAATTCGATTCCCTCTCGCTCTGCGACTAGCAAAAATCGAGACGTTGAAAATATATGCGTAAGTTTAGATGGTATTTCTGTAATTGACATCCAGCAGCTGACAAGTAAGAAAGTTTATATGTCCCTTATTAGTACGAAGGTTAAGGAACCATCTGCTAAAAGTAAGTTCAATGAGTCTTTTCCTGACGAGAACCTCGATTGGAAAATTATATATATAAGATCCCTTTTATAACAACAATTGACACAAGAACCATAATTTTTCAGTTTGAAATCTTTCATAGGATTTTGTTTACCAATTTAACTCTTTTCAAGATGAAGCTAATCCCATCACCACTTTGCACTTTCTGTGGTTTAGAGAGCGAATCTCCGGAGCATATTTTTTGCGAGTGTACTAGCATAAAAGTGTTCTGGAACGATTTCCTTGTAGTGTTAATTACGCCAACCTATCTCTGATAAACGTGAGTAAGCGTCAAATAATGCTGGGTATTTTTGAAAAAACAGAGGACTTTAAGTTAATCAATCACCTATTAATTTTACTAAACAAACCATCTGTAGCTGTAGACAAAAGAAATTAACACCGAATATTATGTTGTTTAAGACTTATTTAAAACATGCCATTGAAATCGAAAAGACTATTGCTGCGAACAATAATAAGACGCTTGTTCTCCTAGAGAAATGGGAAAAAAATGGGAAAAAGTTCTAAATTTCACTTGTAGCTTAGTTCCTTTCGTTTCCTTTCGTGTTAATAAAGTTCTTTAAATACCAAGAAAAAAAGTTACTGCATTAGATCTTTTCAGTCACATTTCTACTAAATGGTGGGTTGAACTATATTATGTTCCTCTGCCTCTTTCTCTTTCTGGTGGTTGATTCTGGTGAATGCTGTTGCGTTGGGGTGAATTTTAGGGTGTGTGAATAACCGCTTTTGTGCAACGTTTCTTGATAGGGTGGTGCTGCTTCATTGAAGGCTTCTTCGTCTGATGAAATTTCAGATAGCCGTTTGTTAATTGCCTCAGGGATATTTTTTATTATGCATGGAGGGTGGTTAGATTTGCTGTGGACATAGAGCGGAGTGTGGTTGTTGGCTTCGAATAAGGCTTGTATTTCTCGGTGGCTAGTGTTACATCAAGGAAATTGACGACTTTTTTGTTTGCTTCGATGGTGACGCGCAGGTTGTTTTTGGCGAACACTTTGCAGATTTCTTTTTTTATTTTTTTTTTCGATTTTTTGTGGGGTTTGGTCAAGAACTGCTAAGCCGTCATCTCTGTAAAGCCCAATTTCCATGTCGTAAGGTATTTCTTCTAGCTGCGAAAGGATGTAGATTCCGACTAATTCACATTTCTTGCCCCAAACAAACCCTAGCTTCTCGCCTGGCGACAAAACCTTAAACTGAGAACAAACAAGCTATGAACTCCCTTGCACAGACGACAAGGAAACCGTTTGGTCTTAGTGTCACTACCCTTGGCATCATTGCTGTTTCCCTTTTGCGGTGGGTTTCGCTGCTGCTCTTCGGCTTGCAGTCCGAAATTCGCTCCTTTGTCCCTTTCTGGCTTGGGGAAGCCTCTTACACTAAACTCCTTAGGCTTAAACTCTGACACACCAAACATAGGATCAGTGGCCTCACGAGCATCTTCTGAGACAAAACGCATCAAGTTGGCAATTGAGGGATATCTATCAGTTGCCTCCAAGGTTTTAACAACTAGTTTCCTCCAACGCCCCTGCAAAAACTGTGGTAGTCTCTCGACAATCCTAGTCATGCTTCTTCTAGTGTCAATCTCTTCAAGTTTGTTCATAGCTTCTAAAGTCTCCTTACAACCCCTCAAATCATCTGCCAATTCCTGAAGGCGGTGTCCCTCATTGTTCCTGATAACAGGTCCCTGATAACAGGTTCCTGATAACAGGTCCCTCCGTAACTTCTCTCACCCACATTTCAGAGATCCTGTAATCACTTCCAAACCTCTCCTTTAACAACACTCTTGCTTTCGCATATCCCTCCGAAGGTTGCATGACGGCACAACACTTGATGACCTTAAGGGCTTCTCCTTTGCAGTACTGGAAAAGCCTGTTCAACTTTGCGCTGTCGTCTATAGATGCGTTCCCAATGCTGCGCAAAGCTGCTCAAAGCTACGCATAAAGCTGCTCAAAGCTACGCATAAACCTCCAGAACTCCAAAGGGTCCCCATTGAATGTCATCAGCTCAGCCTTCAGCAACTGCATAATGTTGATCATTTGAAGGAGATGGGACTCATCACAGAGTGAGGAGTTTGAACTGACAGGCTGTTCAGGGGTACCTTGTCTCTCTACCTTAACCTCAGCAGTGTCATAGCAAGTACCAGGTGTCTCTTCCTTCACTTTCACACCAGCTCCCTGACCTTGCTTACCCGAGATCTCCTGCTTCTCACCACCAAACATACACTCTGGCCAATCCGTCGCATTAGAGTTCAACTTCTTCGTGGAACCTTCCACAGCACTATGTTCACTCAGTTCACGCTTCTCTTCAAACATTCGGTAAACTCTTTCTTCAGCTTCGACTTCTGAAATTTTTGCTTTTAATTTCAATTGTTCCTGGTCGTGTTGCAATTGTAGTTGCCTACGTTTCAATTCCAACCCGTCATTCAGGACCTGTGCACGCGTCATGAGAGCTGCCTTCCTAGCGGCGGCCTTTAGCCTCGCACTGGAAGCATTGGTCGAAGAGGACTTCATTGTACTCCGACTAACATTGCTGACACTATCCTCAGGGTCCACATCATCCTCTAAGTTGGCACCCGAAAGGTTCAATGCACATGCCACACTCACTCGATGCTCTGCTTATTTTACTGCCTCTCTACAATTGCCCTCACATTCAGCATAGTAAACTTGAGCACGAGTGACATCTAAAGTCAAACCAGCCCCCTCTAACAATTCTACATATTTAGCATTACAATCAAACAAATTTTTCAACACCGCTTTGACTTCGGCAATTTTCTTGCCAACACGATCAGCGTTTGCCCCCTTATCTAATAAACACAATAACTCGTCTTTCTTGTCAAATTCGACGCATACTCGTCACGCTTTCTTCTAAACGACGCCATGTTTTTCAGAGATCACAGCACTTTCATCCAAAGTCACGTTGTTCCTTCGCAGTCGCGTACTAACACGTAAATCCGCCTCAGAAAAACTTCGTATTCCGCTCAATGCACGGTGCATCTTGCCAGCGAAAGTTAAAACGAGCAGAACAAATAACCAGAGCACAAATGTCGACAAGAGACTCGGTTTAGATCCAATAAACATGCAAATGTAATCTGATCCAACACAATCCACAAACTGGATGAATACTCGTTTCTTCGCAACAACAACAGCCAAGGGCGATTCAGATCATCCACAAATTAATCTGTACGTTTGTAGGAGAACAACCAAGCACTGAAAGCAGTTCTTTTAATCTGTCACGCGAACTCCCATACAAACGTTCACCACTTGAATCGCTAGCTATTCACAGGATGTTTCGTGGTTTCGATTCGATTCATTCGTTCGTTGGTTCGGTACAGCTGAAACGAGTAAGCACAAACGAGTCAATAAATCGTAATTTACAGCAATGGAACATGAAACGACGGTTGAAAATATACACCCTAATGTTCTTACATTAATTTTTGGGCTCTTTCAGGCTCTTCTCCATCTTAGCGAGTGCCAAACGCAAACAAACTTCGACGAGACAAACTACAAACGCCATTACTCGCTGCAAAACAACGCACATGGTCTTACATCACGTGACCCCTACTATGGGGGGTACTGAGGGGACGCGGGACAACAAACCGTCCCTAACAAACAGAATCACCGACACAAGAAAATCTCGCAAACCTGGCATCGGCTATAAAGTGGAAGCATGGCAAAGAATATGGTTGCATTGTAAGAGTTTCGATTATTCGTAGATTTAAATAACTAATAAACAACAAACGGGAAAGCATCATCTTATCCGCCATTTTGTATTTGAATACTAGTTTCTTGGCATCCTCGTGATATTGATGCATGTATGATTCAGTGCTCATACTGAAGGATATTCAATGCATAAAATCCATTAAGCTGAAACGTCTTGACTCAGCGACATGTCTCAGGCCTGGCGAGTTCCGACCTTTACAGTGATGGATAAATATAATTATATTTAGTAAAATGTCATCTCGATCCTCGCAACATAGGAAAATAAAGTTTAGCATTTTCGGAAAAATAAAATACCCTCGCAATTTCCAAAGATAATGACCACGCTACGATTTTCAGAAAAAAAACAAACAAAACAAAACAAAAACAAAGAAAACAAAAGTAAGCTTTTTTTTAAATATATATATATATATATATATATATATATATATATATATATATATATATATATATATAATATATATATATATATATATATAAGTAGTTTGCACACCCATGTATAACACAACTTAATATTTCTTTTTTTTTTTATTAACAGAAGTGCCAACACTAACATTAGTTCTTACATGTATCGCTAACAGTCAGCCAGATAAAAAAAAAAAGTTCTCTCATTACAGATTTATACTTTGCGTAATGATTTTATTTACCTGATACCTTAAGTTGTTGAAAAAAATACCATTTTTTTATGAAAGGATATTTTTGTTGTTATGGCCTTCATCAAGGATAAAGATAACAATAAAAATAGCAATAACTTTATTAACGTGGCTGACACTTAGCTATAAAGCTAGTTTACAGGACAGTCACAGAAAGAAAAAGAATAAAAACTTGATAAAAATATTCTAAAAAGTACAAATAAAAATGTTTAAAATGATGTAGTATATACAAATTACAATTATAAAGCCATAAAACTTAAATGCAGAGAAAACTAAATTAACGAAGAGAAGGTACTATAAATCTGCAACGTCGAGCTCCTTAAGCCTACATTTGAAACTGCGGCTGGTATCGATATTTCTCACGTAATTTGGAATAGTGTTCCATAGTCGGGCAGATAGCTTATATTCGCTATAAATACATATATAATAGGTTTGCCAAGAATAATTACCTGATTTAACAGATAATTCATATAAACTATTATTCTTAGGCCATCGTAACTTGACAAGAAATAAAACACAAACAGCGGTGAGAAACATGCTAAACCAACGCCTTTTTTTAATAAACTTGACGTTTCATATGCTAAGCGGCATACATTTTTAAATTAAAGTAACCGTTACAGTGATATAAACAGTTTTCAATCACTGTAACGGTTACTTTTGAAAATGTATGTCACTTAGCATACGAAACGTCAAGTTTATTATAAAAATGCGTTGGTTTACCATGTTTATCACCGCTGTTTGTGTTTTAATTCTTAACAGATAACTCAGTGTGCGAGTTATTGTCGGTGATTGTATATTATTGTCAAGCTTTCAACTAACTGTCGTATAGTAAGTATTTAAACACGAAATAACAGAAATACAAATTCTTCTGCAACAGCTACAGTTGATTAACCCAGGCCTTTAACTCCCATGAGTGCCAAACATCGAAATAAGAAAAATTCCAAATTTCATTTTGTAAAATGTTGAAAAAAAAAATGGTACCATGCAAAAGTACAGGTGAAGAGGCTTCATTTGAATGGTCAAAACATAGGATTTCATCCACAGACTCAAAAGTTAGAACAAATGGTACCATGCAAAAGTACTGCTGGAGAGGTTTCATTTGAATCTTCTCACCATAGGGATTCGTCAACAGACTCAAAAGTTTATAGAAGTACACTGCATGTCTCCATAATTGACTCTGCGCGGATGAGATTGAATTAGGGTTAAAAGACTCGAGGGTTTCTTCGTGATCTCCACACAACTGGCCATGGTGCACAACGGGGAAGAAGTTGATATTTTGGGAAATAAGATCTACACCACTTATGCGCAGCTAAAAAATCAAAACGTATAATGCTGTGCTTGTTTACAAAAATGTGAAAAAAAAAATACAAACAAATGTCATAAAGTATGTAAAATGACCTTTTTATTTGCATTTCGTGCGCTGGCTGTCCTAGTATTTGTGTTCAAAATAACACTTCCTATCTTTATTGGAAGACTTAGGAATTAGAGACAAAGTCCCATCACAACGAGTAGATATAGTGAGGCACATCACTTTATTGTCAATAGTGTGCTCATATATGAAGAATGGTGTACCATCGACATGGGTCTCCACAAACAGAGAGTCGGGGTCGTCAGCTTGGTCACAAGGCTGATTCTGTGAAAGCAATGGATGGAATGTTTGAATGAATAAAGGATATTATTTTTCATTACAATACACATCAACGAATCAGTAAGGAATAATTTGTTTTAAATAATGGCGTTGTTAGTAAAAAGAGTAAAAAATGACCAGTATAATTATGAACCAACAAAATAATGGCCCAGCTCCGTTACCATGACTGTGTTAAATACTTCAAACAAATTATTGAAAAGTCCAAGTTGTTACTGTGGATGTTTAGGATATAAGGTATTTTTTTTTAATATTCCTCTGTCTGTTACAAATATGACAATTCAAAATTGCTGTCGCTTCAGTTCTTTCCTTACCGACTTTAAAATTCCTTTTGAGTCAATTTCAAAGAGAACTTCGTGAACGAGTAATGGTGCTTATGAAGAATTTTACCAAAGTTTAGAGCAAAAAAACATTGACTCCTCAATGAACAAACCAATGTGAATGTTTAAAAATATGCAGCCCGTTTCCATCCTGGCATCGTAGCCAGATGCTACATGTATGCACATTTTCAGTGCTGTCAATTGTGCATTGCAATGGAGTTTTGCTTCTTTGTCCACTTTAAAATGTTCCGGGGTTTTTACTCTTTTTGCTCAAAACTCGACTTAATATATGACTATTTAACTGACTCTTTCACTCCCAGAGTCAGTTGGAGACATGTAGCGTAGTTCTAACTTTTGAGTCTGTGGACGAAACCCTATGGTGTGACCATTTCAATGAAACCTCTTCAGTATGACTTTTGCATAGCACCATTTGTTTTTCAATATTTTACGAAATGAAATTTGGAATTTTTCTTGAAACTTGATGTTTGGCACTCTTGGGTGCCTTTACTCTTTCAAGAAAATGCCGTTAGAACACCAAAAAGAAAAGAAAATACCAAGTGATCATATTTAAGTCATTTTTCCAAGACACAAATGTGAACTTGAAAAAAATTGGCCATGTTTTTCAATTTGCAATCCATTTCCATCCTGGCCATCTGCAGCCAAAGACGCTTCATTGCACAGGTAGAGTAATTGTTAGCACAAATGGAGAACTCTATTCATTCAATTCATTCAAATATTTTTGTTTTGGGGCTTTTAACCCTATTCAGACTGGGGGGGGGGGGGGGGGGGGGGGCTTTTCGAATCCCCCTCTCCAGTAAAATTGCGATAACTCTTACACCGAAATAGCTATGAGGCTGAAATTTCCTGACTTTTCCTAGAATTTATCTAGGGACATTTTGGTATCCATAACATGTCCGTGTGATTAACCATGTTGCCATGGCAACCGGTTTTTGACACGTAAGTTTTCAAAATATTAAAATATGGTGATTTTTTTTATTTTAAGATCCTGTTCTTTGATTTATAGTGCATTTTCTTGTTAGAATAGTTTTTTCTTGGGACTAGTTCTTGAAAGACATCAGCAATTTTTAACATCAAATATTTAGGGGAGAGGGGTAGGTAAATTTTTGCCCTCTTTTACCAGTATAGACAAACATTTTGTACTATTTATTAAATATCGCTTCTAAGTTCATTGTTTGGATAATAGACATTAGTTTGATACGTGTTTTATACATTCTGATCCTTTTTTATAAATTTTAATTTAAACAATTAAAAAGAAAATCCAAGATGGCGGATTCAAGATGGCGGACAATAATTTTAAAATTATAGTTTTCTCGCTTTTTATTGCTTTTTTCTCGCTTTACAAGTGTGTCGTTGTTTGTATTTATTATGTTTTAATATTAAAGAGATGATTTTACAGTTATTTTTGATATTTTAAGTGTGGCAGGTCAAAACTGGGTGTGAGGTTTCCTTGTATGGAGATGAACATTGTGTGAAAATTTCATGGTCCTAGACTTACTGGTCATCACAGATTGCCTGAAAAAGCCCAGTCTGAATAGGGTTCAAAATGATTCTAAAATAATGGCAATGCTCCTTTAAATTGACCGACTAATGGCCTGTTTACACATGCGATTTTTAATGCGATTTTTGTCGCGCTCTCCAATGCAACTTTATCGCAAGTGTAAACTAGCGGCGATTTCTTTGCAGGGTACGATATTTGCTGCGGTTTGCTGGGAATTCCCAAAAAATCGCCGCCAAGTTGAATTGCATCGAGATTCGAACATGTTCGAAACCTCTGCTACTTCGCGAAACAAATCACGCCCAAATCGCACCGAAATAGCCGGTAGTTTCGCATGCGATTTTAAGATGCAACATGTGCGCGACAAAAATTGCTTTGAAAAGGCGACAAAAATTGCAAAAGAAAAAAAAAAAAAAAAAAAAACGCCTGTATAACGGACCTTACCGATCGGTGACATAGCCCATTCGGACTGTGACTATTCAAACGAAAGTTATATAAAGCAGTAAGGTGGTAAGTGAATGGAATCCTGAAGCATGACTATTTTAAAGGAAAACTATCGAGCAGTACGTTCGTGTGGTACGGTTTTTTTATTCTGTGCTAGGGGCTTATACATTTTAAAGGCCATGGCATGTTCACCCAAACTGCTTTACGGCTTGTGTTTTTGTTTTGAAACAGTTCAATTGTTCAATGTAGCGTTATGATTGGCTGGCACGCCGATTTTTCGATTTTCTGTCTGTGCGAAAATGAGCCCGGGCACGCAAAACAGATTTGGTGAACATGGGCCTTTAAGCATACTACCTCAAAGACTAGTTGAACTGGATTCGTCCTTTTGACCTTAAGGACATACTGGATAGTTCCGTTATGGGTAAACGCGCTGCACAGTTTCCGTCTTCCTGTGACCGTAATCAGCTGAAATCCTAAACAATAAATATTATGAAATAATAAATAAAAAAATAAAAAAAAATATATTTTAATCAATAAAAATAACAAATAGGCAGCATACAGTAGATAGTTTATTTAACCTGGCTGATACACTAACTTATAGTATCGGTGCTTCAGTTCTAGAGATCATGCGCAAGGTGTGAATTGCAGTACGTAGGATTTACCATTAATAAGTTTAGAACTAGGTTTAATAACCATAAATCTAGACTTAATGCACACAAAAGGCTATCTGCTGATATTAAGTCAAAGGATGATATTGTTTATAAGCATTTCGATCAGTTGGATCTTAATGGTTTGGATGATGTTAGAATTCAGCTAATTGCGATAAATGTACGATGGAACAACATCTTAGGGAGCGAGAGGCCCAGTATGCTTACCAGCTTAGGTCTATTTACCCTCAGTGTTTGAATAGTGACGACTTCTTTTGTAGTAGGAATCCTAGAAGGGATGTATTTTAGAATCATTTCCGCCATGTTGTTGTAACGCGCGCGCAGATTGAACTGTATTGTAGCATGAGCGTTTCGCATCAGCTAACGCGTATTTAGTAACGGTTTTAACCGCTGTAAATCAGTTGCCCTGATGAAGTCTTTTGTAATAAAGACGAAATATCGGCAAAGTCGAATTTTCCAGTTTGTGATTGTTTTTTATATATTTATAATTCAACACATTGATATACTGCCCAAATATGGTTAAAAACTTATCGATATAGGTTATGTCGTGGACAATGTCTTGCTCTAGCCTAATTTAGTAGTTAGGGGGGACACTCTGGGTCACTTTGGATCACCCACCGCTCAAATCTAGTGATTCAAAATCACCACCGCTCAAATCTAGCGGCAATTGGTTGCCGCTCGCAGCTAGCGATATATTACTCTGCAAATGATCTTTTGAGTCTCTTGAAGAGATTCCTTTGAAATTGGGAATTTTAAGAAACCTCACAGGAATGCTGTTGAAGGGGCTGTTCGGTCCTAACAAAAGTCCTTCTCCTTTCAGTCGCGGTCGCTTCTCTCCCTTCCCAGATTTTTTTTTTTTTTGTCCGCGGCCTCGTGCTCTTGTTCCAATGTTCCAAAAAAGGGCGGTGGCTGATAGGGATAAAGCCCAGGCTTTGGACTTACCATTAATCCTCCGCCTTTGCCTTTGCCTTTTCTGGGTACTTGCAATCCCGAGCCGAACAGTTTCTATGCCAGCTCAATCGGAATTCCTATCGCCGCTAATGTTCCAAGAAGACTGCCGTGAATTTGCCGCTGTGTGGGTTTGAAATTTATTCCACTGACCAGCTCAAGTCCCCTTTTAACAGAATCTAATTGGTTTTTAGTTAACTCTCTAACTTTTGAAAGTTGCGGAAGAAAGTTAAATGGCACGGCAATACCTGTCTCGAATATTTTATCAAAACCAAGCTCCCCAAGGCGCTAAATGCTCCTAATGTCGCAAGATGTGGAGAAACTTTTGAGACTCCTTTGTGGCAAAGGAAAGTAGTTTGGATCCCAAAGAAATCAAAGAACTCCAAAGGCTTTCTCCTTGTTTGACAGCTTTTCTTATTTGTGTTTTGGAGATTGAAATTTCAACCCCGCGCCCTGCATTAATTGCTTTCTTTATCAATTCATATTTCCTTTCAATTTATTTTTTGCAAGTCTCAATGTAATTGGCTCCGAATTTGTCACAGCTTTTGCAAGCTTTGCTTTTTGTCCTTCAGATAAATTTACATGGTATTCGATATAAGTCGTCATTTCAATATTTTTAATATCGAAATAACAATTCCCCAACAAAAGACATTCTACACGTCTAAGCCTTAATCAAAAGCTTGTTTGATGCAGTATACAGTTCAATTTCTTCTTCATGCAGCACCAAAGCATTTATCGTGTACTGTGTTGGGTTGGCTCCATTCAGTTCATATCTGAACGTTAAAGAAACGACGCCATCTTTCACATCATCTTCTTGGTTTCGGAGATCGAAGTATAACATCCCATAAAGATTCTTGAAATTTTTTTCGATCTATCAATGGCCCACTCAAACAGTCATTATAAGCGGAATTGAATGACATCAAAGCTCGATAAAGCCTTGATTCCTCATCCGTTGTCAGTTCCAATTGGGGATAATAAATACTGTTGTTCAACTCCAGCTGTGCTCGAATGAATTGCCGGTTGTTTGCTCCAATGCTGAATGTCTTGAATGTGAATATATTCTGTTCTTGATTATTATAAGATGCCGTTGGAACAACCCAAATCAGCACATGCCTCGGCCTCCGAAGCCCCGCGGAAGAAATGCGGAAGTAGCTATTCAAAGCTACTGTTTGCGTTATTTCATGATATGTTCTTTCAAATATGTCCACTTTTTAGGTTTCAGATAATCTTCAAGATATTGTTTCAAGCTTTTCCCATTGAAAATTATTTTTGGACACCACAATCTGAATTTAGTGACAATCACTTTTGAATCTGGTGCGGCGCCTTTTCTGAAAATTATGTTATCATTTTCAAGTTCCAACAAAAGACTTGTCTGTACATTTGGGTGAGGATTATTTTTGAAAGCAGCGAAATAACTGTATAAATTCAGAGGAATGGATATTTTGTTGGTAGCCGCCTCATCAGTCAAGATTTTTCGTTTGGCAAAACCCTCATTATAATGTGCCTGGGCTGACAGTGCTTCTGTTGTTCCTGTTGACTTATCAGGATAGAAGAATTGATCTTGCCCAACCGAATCAGCATAGCTTTTTGTGAATTTCAAGAGCGTCAACGCATTTGCCGATTCATTTGCTCTTGAGTTGGTATACACTGATTGCCCATTACATTCAAGTATAAATTTTTTGATGACCGACAAACCATTAGTTGTTGTGCAATCTTGATTACCATTATTTGGCCCGGCTGTTAATCCAGCTGCACTGTCAGCCGTTGTAACAAGCTTAAAGTCAACCTCCAGATATGCATTGTACCAATCAATTGGGTTTGCTTCTGAGGAATTATCCACGTTGAAGCGATAATTAGTTTTTTCCTGCCTGTTGCCATTCGCAATGTTGTCATTGAGCGGTGTTACTAGATCATAATAAGTATATTCATATCTTTTTACGAATTCAGGATTTCTAAAATTTACTGCCATTTTATTTATATAATATTTCATTTTTCAGAGGATGTCATTATAAACCTCTCTCACATACTTAAATTTGCCAGTGTCTTCTTGGAAGCGGACTCGACCTTGCGGCCGGACTTTCTTTTCCATGTTTTGATCTTCAAATCGCCCCGGCGGTTTGGACTGTTTTTTTTTTTTTCAGAATTTCACCAATTTCTTTTCCTTTTGCTTTTGATGGCGGTTGTTACTCTTTTTTCGCTTTATTATAAAACTTATCATAATTTTTTTTCACCAATGGCTTGGCCAGTTTTTTCTCCAACTTTCTCTTCTCCTTTTTCAACTTATTTTTCTGCTGCCTTTGAAGCTAATTTTGAAGCCGTTTTACCTGTTAATTTAGCGGCGAGTTTTGAGAAAATGTCTGAAAAACCACTTCCATATGTTATTGCACCTGTATCAGGATCTCTTTCTCTTCTTTCATCCATTTTTGATTCACTTTTTTAATTACTACCGTCAAAGAAATATCAATATCATTCAAATCAACTTCTCGGTCTTCATCATCAGTGATGTAGAAAGTCGCTTCCGAAATGGTTTCAGTATTTATTTTATTCCACAAGTAATTTGTTGGTTGAATTTCAAATGGCAATGCTGGTTTTAGTGCTGGTTGCGATTGTGTAAAGCACATTTGATCTTTTCCCGGAGATAATTGAATCACTCAAAAGACTGCTTCTGAGATAGAGATTGTCAACACTGTTTGATATATTAGAAAAAGTTGAACCATAAGCACTAGCTGTCAATTTTGTCGCATCAAATCCCAATTCAATCCACTGCTTGCAAAATCAATTTGAAAGTTCTATTGCAGTTGAATGAAAACTTTGAAAGTTGTCAAATCGAAAAACACATTGATTCCATAACTATCCCCTGTTTTTTCCAATGCTTTTGTGGATAAACTCATTTATGTCGTCATAGTCATAAATTCCGGCAGGAAAGGTTATTTTTTTCCCATGTCTTTCCTTTGTCTTTTGAAATCACCAACTTGTTATTGTTATATTTAGGTCTGATATTATGCCAGCTTGCAGTCATGGAAAGGTGATCCAAAGCCATATAGTGTTGTTTTTTATTGCCCAGAATCAACTCTGGGACAAACTTAATTGTGAAATTCCCTGGTTTATTTTGTGGGCATTGTTTTCTTGCATCAATTGATTTAAAGACAAGTACTCTGTTTACATCCATTATTTTAAATGCATTTGTTGTTTAATTGCCCCGATTCTCAAGAGTTCATCATTTATTTGCGCAAGATCATTCCTAAAGACGGGAGAATTGTTTCCAGCAGCCATTGAACCAATCAAAATGTTCATCCGATCTGCTAATTCTTCTGGCTTTTGATAATAAACGACACCCGATCCAACCATCCTTGATTTCCCGGATGATTTATGCGCGGGCATATTAGACAACATATTCAAATCATTGAAAATTTTCACAGCATTCATAGAATATTTTTTCCGAGGACTGAATCTTTTTGTAACCAGATCGATGAATGATTTATCCGCATCTGCTTTATAGATTAATTTTCCGCCTCGGAAGGCATTCAGCTTCATTTCATTGAAAAGTTTTGGGACATCGATGAGAAGCCCTCCATAGTGATCTGCGCCCGCGGCGTCTTTTTGAATTTTGTAAGCATTCCTTCTGGGTTGTTTATACGAAAGCCGCGCTCCCGTTCCCGTTTCTTTTTTTATATTATGGCAAAGCTTGAATAAGCTTTATTGTGGATATGTAGTTATCCAATATTGGTTTTTCATAGTCTCTTTGTTGTTCTAATTTTTTAACTTCCTGTTGTTTTTTCCCCGGGCTGATTCATTTTCTGTTTTTAATCCGAGTTATTTGGTCACCAGGCTTTCTTCTTTCTTTCCGTACTTGGCTATTAGCTTTGGCTAAGTCCGCTTCTGATAAATCAAGTAACGCATTAGGTTCTGGCAAACCGATTGAATTGATAAAGATTAACTCTTCTGATGAAAATATATTGTTCGGACTAACGGTTAGTAATTTTTCTATCTCTTTACCAGTCGGTATTTTAGCCACAGCATCAGCGAACTCATCTTCTTCACCTCCTCTACCGGGTATTTGAGCCATCTCTTGGATGCCTTGAACCAAAGCTAGTTGATTTTGCCTCAGTTTCTCAATCACTTTGTTTTGTTTTTAATCTGTCTTCTGTTGCTCAATCAAGGGTTCTCTCAAAGTTTTAAAACAATCACTCATAACAACATATCTTCCCTGTTTTCGGTCTTTTACCTCATTCTTCACCTATGTGACTGCTTTCGCAATCTGATATCCCTGCAGTTCACGTTCGGCGTATTTCTTTATTCTTTCAAGATCGATTTTAAGTGTTGAAACAACATTTTTTTCAAAAGATAAGTGTTGATTTGACAGTTAACTCAAAAGATAAAAATGATATATCGGTACTTAAAATGAAGATGCAAAATTATGATCAAAATGAATCGAACAGCAAATAGAAAATATTATGATTTCCTGGATGAGGATTTCGGAATGATTATCGCTGGAGAAAGCGGCTGCGGAAAGACAAACACCCTTATGAATATCTTGAGAAAACCTCTAATTTATTATGACCAAATTTATTTCTTTACTCCAAATCTACATCAAGATAAGATTCAAGACCTCAAAGAGTTGATGAACGGTGTCAGCCAAAAAGTTGGATATCCAGTTTTTGAACTTCTTGGCCCGGATGAAATTATGAATACAGCCGACTATACAAACAACAATAGAAAAGTAGTCGTTTTTGATGACCTCGTTAACGCTTCAGAAAAGATCCAACGAAAGATGGCCAATCACTGGACGGATGGACGGCATCACGGGATCAGCCCCATATATCTTTGCCAGGAATATTATGATGTTCCACAAAAGATTCGTTTGGATTGTTCCCATATGATTCTGTATCCACCTACAGCAAAAAAAGCATGGGACTTTGATCGCGAAAGAGAATTGGTTTGCACCACATCTTTTCGATAGGCTAGGACCTTATGAATTCCTTTTTCTTGATAAACAAAAGAAAAGTGTGGTGAAAAACTTTGATGAATCTTTTTTTTTTTTAATGGGAATATTTAACAATCTTGGAAGATTCACAGAGGGCCGCCTCTCTAACGTGGACTTGATTGAATACACAAAAAGGATTAGTCAACAAATTGGATTGAAATTAGATTCAGACAACAATTATGATATCCTTCAAAAACGATTGACCAATGTTGCAGAAGGAGTTGCAAACGATGAAGCCGCAACGAAACAGCAGGTTGATTCAAAGTTAGCATTAGCTGGTGGGAAACTGACGGGGTATATTAATAGGAATAGAATAGTTAATCTTGGCACACCATTAAGCTCTAGGGATGCTTCAACAATACAATATGTAGATGATAGAAGCATTCTTACTGTTGCTGAACAAGCATCATCAGCAATTGCTGATTCATATATAAAAGAGTATGCTGAATGTTTTTATTCCATAAATAAGGATGAAAGAAGTTATGTAAAACTTCTGCCTGGTGGACAAACAATAGAAACTCTTTGTGGCCAAACGCTCAGCAATAATGATGCAAAACAATCGCAGCTGATAAAATCTCCGAAACTTTCAACAACCAAAAACGGTAGAAGATATTTTATAGATTTCGATGGTACTTCTCAGCATCTTCAAGCTGATGCTAATTTAGCTGGCGCCAATTATGTTAATATCTTTATTGTTTTTAAATTTAAATCATTTACGGGTCCTAATGCAACTTTTCGTAATGGTTTGTTTGGTAATGATAATGGTGGGTGGGAGAAAGTAGCGCTTTTTTTTTTAACACCAACGGAAATCTTGTAATTTGTGGGGCAACTATTGGTGGTTTTGTTTTAACTTCTGCAGATCATAAACCCAAAGCAAATCCAAGTGAATTAAATAAGTGGTGTTGTTTATCAGTACACTGGAATATTCCAGACGGAGCTAATGGATCTTCAGTGTTTGTCAATGGTAAACAATTACAAACGTTTCAAGCTCAAAAAACAACAAGATATAGCAACATAGGGCTTGGTGATATTCTCCCAAATACCAATGTTCCATTGGATGGATCAATTCAAGCTTTTTTAGGGTATAAACGTTATTTGCCTGAATATATCATCAGAGCGCATCATAAAATGTTCTGTGAAAGATATTCATTTGATCATGATAGGGTTGTGTTTTAATTTTATTCCACCTTCATAAAATGGGAATATTCAACAATGTGGAAAGATTCACTGGTGTTGACTTGAGTGAATACATTAAAAATTTTCAACAGACAAGTTCAACAAGGAGGCGGACTGAAATTGGACGCCAACAATAATTATGATATCAACAAAAACGACTGGCCAATGTTGCCGAAGGAGTTGACAATGATGATGCAATCACAAAACACCAGGTTGACACTCTTGAAACAAATCTCGAAAACAAATTGACGCAATTGAGGGTAGATTCATTGATGGTTGATGGTTCCTCGCACATGACCGGAGATTTAGACCTCAGGGGAAATAAATTTATTCTTCCTGGAGAAATCAATATGAACAGAAAACTGATCACCAATATGGACACAGATGAGGACAATGATCTTTCAGCTGTGAATATGATTACTCTGAAAAGATATCATCCTGATGCTCCTGAACCTACCCATAAAGTCACTAAAGATATTGATTTGAAAGAACTTTTCAATGTTGTCCAATCAAAACAACAGACTTATCATGATTTGGGAGCACATTATAACAATCTTGTTTCTTATAATGATGTTAAAAATATCTTCGTATCCCGCAAAGAAATGTTTCCAATGGAAATTAGTTTGGATATGAACAATCACACCATCTGCAATGTGAAAGATCCAACAGTTGCCGATCCAGGAGCAAACAAAAAATATGTGGACGACCAAGTCGCAAAAAAGCTTTCTTTGACAGGTGGAACAATGGCAGGCATTTTAGATATGAATTCACAACAAATCAACAATATTGCAGCGCCAAATCTTGATCATCAACCCGCACCAAAATCTTATGTTGATAGTGGTGATAGCGAACTTAATCTCAAGATAGGAAATGTGGTAGCCAAGATGATAGAATCAGAAGAGAAGCTCAAAAAAATGCGTTGATGACTCGCATATCGCGTCAAACTCCCACCCGAAAGATGAGTTCCGGTATCTGATGGAAGATGTGAATAAATCCAGCTCTGAGCATGATATTACAGTAACTGGAATCAATGATTTTTCAAGTTCGCCGCATCTTTTCAATAAGAAGGCATATGATTTGACAGTATCCAAAGACGACGGTAATTTATACTCTGGGAGACTAGGATTCAATATGTGTAAATTGCCAGAGGGAGAATACACTATTTGCATTGATTTCTTCCCGGCTGCCATGACAAATGTGAGTGTTAACGTCGTGAGCACAAGCCTGAATATTAATCAACTAACAACAACGAAGTTGCCGAACCCTATCGTCGGCCCTGGGACCGGTTATTCTAGATCCATCATCCACATGCATAAATGGCAGATCTCTCCACCTGAGTATATATATTTACATTTGAAATGGCAAGGAACCGCTGAATCAGCTCCAGAAGGGCCTGCAAAGTTTATCGTATATGGTATCAAGGGTTCTCATGACGATGTTCCTACTGATGTTTATGATTGGCCTTTCATTTTTGAAAATCAGAGAATGGTCATGCAATCTAATTTGGATATGAATGGCCCAAATTGTATGGAAGCAGAGTCGTTGAAACTGGTGTCTATAGCTATTCAGATGATACCGATTATTTGTTGTTTGTTGGAACCATGGCGAGGTTTTTTTTTTCTTCCCAATGAAAACAAGATTGATTGAAGCCGGAATCTTCTACCAGGATTTGAGCAGCACACCGAGATTGGATCTTTCTTTGTCAATGACAGTGAAAGGGCAGAAGCAAGTGACAACTTGGAATGGACAGGCTGGGCAAAGTTTCAAATACGACCTTGGAGATGGAGTTGAAATGCCAAAGATGACTTCTTTCAATCTTTTTCCTCAAAAGGGGCTGAAAATTGATCCAGACGTAGAGTTTTTCTTTCTCTTGTGTTTGAAACTTTTTGATCTTCCCACATAAAAAAATGAAAGAAGACATTCACCTGCAACGCCGCCGACCGCTAACCGCTGAGGCGGGGCGTCGGCCAAGCCGGTTAATATTTAATTTCAATCACATTGACCCAACACTTAAGCAAAAAAAAAAAAATTGATGAGATAAAACAATTTTACAAGTATTAATTACCACAAACGTTTCTGGTGTTATAAGAGAGCATTCAAACACTTCAAGAAAATGAATCTTATGTTGACTTTACGTTCCACGGGACTTGTTGTTGTTGGGACTATTACAGGAAGAGTAACACTCAATCCAGTTGTTTTGGGAGTTATAAGTGGTGCTGGGTTGGCTTTGGAAACTTTCCAGGAAGTTAAGAATTATAAAAAAAAATGAAAAATGTCAATCCGCTTTAACAACATATGAAAAAGTTCTGTGTGATCCGAGGGCATGTTTGCATTGAGAGGTGCAGAAATTCATCGATGAAATGAAAATAAGGGATGAGGTGGTTATTGATATGTGCGTTAATATTGAAAAATATGAAAAAGAATACAAAAAGAAATTTGGCGAAATTATATAACTCTTCCAGTGGCTCTGCTGCAGAAGGACTCAAAGTTATATAATTGTTATTATGGGAGGCAACATGTAAGATCATCCTCGCCTCGAGGGTTTAAGTATTTCTGTCACTTGCTACAATGGAAACCGCCCAGGCGGGTCTGACCAAAACTGCATTTCGTTATTGTATTCCTTTTGCCAATCCAAGAACTCATCTTTTCAAAGGGTGACACGATCCGGATTATTTATTTCATATTTTTTCTCCTTTTACCCAGAATATATTATCAGGAGCATCACTAAAAGGAATTTCTATGATGGGAATCTGGGAAAAATGACTCAATAGTATTTCGTGAATAAAGCCACAAATCCGAGAGTCCCGCCTTGCGGTCCTCTGTGACATTTCCTCTAACACAAATCATCACTTTTTTTCTGTTTTTCAGTTGGCTTTCTAGTGTTCATAAGATGTTTCAAACCATATTCCCTTGTGAGAAATGGCTTATTTTCTCGAAGAGCCTTATAAATTGTTTGAACAGGAACACCAAAAAATTCAGCTGCTTCCTCGTCTGTTGTGAAAGGTTTTTCATTAAGTATAAATAGTTCTTTACTTAGATATCCTTCTATTAAAATACCTGGTTATCAGAGTGTCTCTTAATTGTTTTCTTTTTCTTTAGGAGAGCATATCGCAGTGTTTGGCTTCGATCGAATATTCATCGTTTTTGAAGCTTTGGGAATCTTATCGAAAACCCGTGTTTCTTTAAGTTTCCCATTGCTGTCGATTGGAGTAATTTTAACTAAATCTTTTCTCATTTTATTACATATTATTTTTTATGTTTTTTTTTTGTCATTTTATGTGTTTCCTTATAAAATGGATTAAAAAAGCAAACGAGTTATAGATTTAAGAAAATTAGCAAGTGAATTAAAGATTAAAGGTCGTTCCATAGCCAAAACAAAAGCCGAATTAACTGAGTTTTTATCAGTTCGAAAATACAAGCCGCCGGAGAGAAAAACTCAAACGCTGGCTGAAATGAAAAGTGTGGCTAGACATTATGGGTTGGAAGACTTTGAAAATATCAAGACAAAACCTGACATGAAAGCCTTTCTTGCGTATCAACTCAGACCCAACAGACAATCTAAAGATGTGTGGATTCCAACTCCACCTGAGCCGATTGATTTGAAAACAAAGCAAAAGCAAATAAAACGGCTGAAGAAAAAGCTTCAGAAAGTAGACAAAAAGTTGAGAAGTAGTAAACGGCAACACAATGACTTGATTTTAAAACAAAAAGAAATAAAACAAAAGCTTGCCGAATTAAGAGGGCGCCCAGTTGATGATGAGCCCAGCGAGCCATATGAGATAATTCTAGTTGATGAACGATCAAATCAAAGATTTACAACATATGTGGATACGTTCCGAATCAACATAAATAGAAAAACAATCGAGCTGAATCCTATGGAAATATTGAGAGAAATATTGAATCGAGTCATAGGGAAACGCAGGCTTAAATATAGAGATAGAATTCGAATCATTGTGGATCACTACAAACTTGATCGCCACTTGAGTGAGTACAAGTTATCTCAGGATTCAAAACGGAACAATATCAATTCTTGCACTTTATGAAAAATTCAGACCTCTTGAATATAAGGAAGTGCCTCTTGATGAAATCAGCATTGAAGTGCAATCCACAAAAATTCCTCGCGGTCGTTGGCGATTGCAAGTCACCAAGAATGAGGTTTCCAGGAAGACGTCAGTGATTTCCATAAAGAATTCCGATTCTATTTGCCTTGCAAGAGTTATCGTAACAGCAATGGCAAAATTGAATAAACATAAATGGACAACATCACAACTTAAAAATGGTTTCAATAAATCTAGAAAATTGCAAGAAACGGAAGCTAAAAAGCTGCATGAAGAAGCTGAAGTCCCTGAAAACGATTTTGGATCAAGTCTTGAAGATGTGAAAAAGCATTTAAAGGTTGAAATAAACATCGTTGATGCGGACCAGTTTAATGAGTTGATTTTTTTAAGCTTCGCCGGATTATTGTCATACATTCAAGAAAACATATCGGCATAGAGATAAGCATAAATGCCCTGCAAAATGCATAGCCTGTTTCAAGTATTACCCGAACGGGACTTGTTCTGGAAGGGAAATAATCTGTAATGATTGTAACCGCAGTTTCAAAGGGCCTGAATGCTTCAGAGAACACAAACGAAACAGAGCAAAGCCGGGTGAAATAGTTGATACAGTTTGTCTAGCCGTTGCGAAGTGTTTGGATTGCCAGCGAACAATCACAACAGAACTGGAAGAACATATCTGTGAGTATTCGACCTGCTTTAACTGTAGGGAATATTGCGATATGTCGAAGCATAAATGCTATATGAAAAAGACAAAAGCCAAAGGCGGACGATGCAGATCCGTCCAATGCACTGCAACTTACACCGAGAAATATATGTTTTATGACTTTGAATGTACTCAAGAAACAGGAAAATATGAAGTGAATCTGGCAATCGTGCAAGATTTTTAAGGAAAGGAATGGATCTTCCGAAACATTGACGAATTTTGTTAGCTTGTTTTTAACGGGAAACATGCTAGATGGACATTTATCGCTCATAACGCAAGGGGTTATGACAGCCAGTTTATCCTTAAATGGTGTGTGGAAAACAGTTTGAAGCCTTATTGCATATATTCAGGCACCAAAATAATGTCTATGGCGATCACGAAATTCAGAGTGAAATTCATTGATAGCTTGAATTTTGTGCTTGGATCATTACCAATGTTTCCGAAGACATTTGGGTTGAAAGAATTAAAGAAAGAATATTTCCCACATTTCTTCAACAAGAAATCAAATCAAAACTATGTGGGACCGATTCCGAATAAGAAATATTATGAACCTGATCAAATGAAGAGTTATTGCAGAAAACCATTCTTAGCATGGTATGAAGAAAGAGTTAAAGAAAACTATGTCTTTGACTTTCAGAAAGAGCTCATTGAATACTGTAGATCAGATGTAGATTTTCTAAGAAGATCTATGATGAAATTCCGCGAAGAAGTTATTGAACTCGAAAATATCGATCCCCTGCAATATATCACTATTGCAGCTGTTTGTATGGCAATCTATCGAAGTAATTATTTAAAAGAAGGATCCATAGCGGTTGTGAAAAACAAGATAAAGAAAGAAACCTATTCGCAAGCGTCTATTGCCTGGTTAGACTTTTTGGCAGAGAAACATGGCTGTGAGATTCAACATGCTTTAAATGGAGGTGAAAAGAAATTATGGTTAGAAGATCAATGATTTTCAGTCGATGGTTTTTGCGAAGAAACGGGTGTTTCTTGGTGTTGCGGAAGCCATTGTTGGTTAGCTTTTGTGTTGTGGTGTGGGTATTGTTCAGTGTCTTTTGATTTTTTTGTTTTACGTCATTTGGTGATCACACCATCCGCAACACCAAGAAACTACCGAAGAAACAAACACCGTATTTGAATATCAAGGTTGTTTCTGGCATGGTTGCAAAAACTGCTTTGATGGAGCAACAAAAAACACAAAGAATCAAATAGATATGGCTACATTGAGGAAAAAGACACTTGAAAAATACCAAAATAAAAGCTGCTGGATATAAATTAGTTGAAGGCAACGAATGCCGCCTGAAAAAGAATAATGAATTCAGATTATTCAAGAAAACTTGGAAACGAGATTGCGTTGAACCATTGGATCCTAGAGATGCATTCTTTGGTGGTCGAACAAATATAACAAAGGTGACCTATGATTTCAAAGAAAATTAATCAGGCGGTTATGTGGATTTTGTGAGTCAATATCCAACGGTTCAATACTTCAAAAAATATCAAAAAGGACATCCAGTGAAAATTATTGTACCAAAAAGATTTAATCCTTCATGGTTTGGCTTTATCAAATGCAAAGTTTTACCGCCGCGGGGTTTATATCACCCAGTGTTGCCGGAAAAGATAATGTGTGGCCAAGCGAAAAAGTTGTTGTTTCGTCTGTGTCGAACATGTGCCGAAACAAAGCAACAAAAGTGTGAGCTTGGCGATGAAGAAAGAGCATTCGTGGGAACCTGGTGTTTGAACGAAATGCAGAAAGCTTTGGAAAAAGGCTATAAGATTAAAAAGATTTATGCGGTGTGGCATTTCCCTACAACAACGGAAGATCTCTTCAAAGAATATGTCAAAAACTTCATGAAGATAAAGCTGGAAACATCTGCTTTGACGGTGGGTGAAAACTGTAAATATAAATCACATGAACATTTCAAAAATGTGGTGAAAGAAAGACTAGGAATTGAACTAGGTGATATTGAATTTAATGCTGGAAAAAGAACCATTGCAAAAGCATGTCTGAATAATTTTGTGGGGAAAGTTTGGACAACGAAATAATATGAAGCAAAATAAATATGTAACTAATCCAAACGAATTTTATTCTATATTGTTGGACGACAAGATTGATAATCTGCTGATTCATTTCATAAATGAAGATATGGTGCAAATGACATATGATTTGAAAGGGAAGTTTATTGAAAATACAAACTGCACCAACATATTTGTGGCTGCACTTACAACGAGCCATGCCAGAATGATGTTATATGATGTATTAGATACGCTTGGTGAACAGGTTTTGGGATTTGATACAGATAGTGCATGGTATGTGAAAAGGCCAGGAGGAACCACTGTTGAAACAGGTGATATGCTTGGAGAATTAACAGATGAGTTAGATGGCGATAAGATTGCGGATTGGTGCGGCTCTGGACCAAAGTCATATAGCTATGTGAATGGAAAAGGTAAAATAACATGCAAAGTGAAAGGCTTCTCCCTGAACCATGAAAATAGTCAATATTTGAATTTGACTGAAATGAAGAAAATAATTAATAAACAAAAGGAAAGAATCGCATTGGTTAATGAAAGACATATTGCAAGAAATCCAAAAACAAAAGAAGTACTAGTGTTCAATGAATACCAGGAGAAGGATTTCAGATTCGTTTATGACAAGCGATGTTTTAATTCCCTGGAAACTGGGCTAGACACGCTGCCGTATGGATTTTAGGGATAACATATCGCTAGCTGAGAGCGGCAATTGGTTACCGCTAGATTGGAGCGGTGGTGATTTTGAATCACCAGATTTGAGCGGTGGTGATTTTGAATCGCTAGATTTGAGCGGTGGGCGATCCAAAGTGACCCAGAGTGTCCCCCATAACTACTCGTGTGGAGAAATTGTGGACACCGGCGGGCGGAGTTTATTTTTTGCGCTTCAGTAACCTGCCAATCAAAACAGGAATAGTCTCTCTCGCCATTGGCTGGATTGATTTTATGACGTCATTGCGAAAGCTATACTCAATATGGCGGCCAAAAGTAAAAGAAGTAAGCACTCGGCGGGATTCTTTCGAGCTCTAAATAGCCATTCCACGGCCGACTTTTCACAGGAAAGGAAGCGAAGATGTAAAACAATATAAGACGGACGATTTTTTAGTGTGGAGAGGATCATAACTTGCCGAAAAGGACGATTTGTAAGTTCGATTCACGGGCAGTTGCTTGTGTTGACATGCGTTACATACGATAAACAATAGCTTTAGCTTACGGTCTGTTGTTCAGTTGTAGCTTTTGAATGGCGTTTCCGAATAAAAATGTGAAACGAGCGAAAGCTTGTGTGTCAATCATTAGCCAGCAAAGTTGAACTGTACACGACTGCATGCCAAACTTGATAAATTAATTTCTCGTGTGTTTTTCAAAATGCACCGCTGGTATTTCTTCTAAAACTCACACAATTTTTGTATTTCGCGGTTTTAAAGGCCCAGGTTAACTCGGTTGCAATAATTGAGAGCTACTTTCAAGCCTGGGAACCAAAAGTAGCGGCTGCAAAGCCTATTTAAAAAGAAATATGGCGGTCAATAACAACGACAAGAGCTTCGAGGTAAACCTTCCTTCGCCGGATTTTCTACTTCGCGTCACGCTTTCAGGCGGCGGAACCTACGCAAATACAAGCGAGATTAAGTCTCAAAACCGTGGCGGATATTTGTCTTCACGAAATATCGTTAGTTGTGCCTCAAAGAACATCGATTTGAGAGGGGAAAGCAGATGCAACTTTTTGGATATGTCTTCAAACATCGCTGGAAATCGAACAGAAAATGACCTCATCTATGTGACATTAGAGACAACATGTGAGCCATTATTGCATTTGGAACGTGTTTACGTTTGGCGTAAAACCGTGACCATTATATTGTTTGGTGTTCTAATTTTTATAACAAAATCGAGGTAACTGAACATCGGAACGGAGTAAGATGCAACTTTATTCAATCTTCAAAGGATTGAGAGGTGAGGATAAATTATATGTTTTCTCTCATACAACGTCTCTTACGGAGTCGGCCATTTTTATTGCATTACGCAATATTAATCGCCTATCTAGTGCGCCTGCGTGTCCATAATTTCTCCACATGTTAATTTTAGCCGACTCGGCCAACGGCCTCGTCGGCTAAGAATTAGGTGATATCACGCGCTCTTTCGCGCTTGAATAACAACATGTTAAATATATTAAAAATCGATAACTATAAAATAGTCTAATTAACAGTAACTTGCATAAATATTACAATCTAGTATCTAAAAAATAAATCGGATTCTTTCTTTGCGGGTGGCCTTTTTAAATACATCAAGTGACTTAAGCTCCCTCAATGACTTATCTAAATTATTCCACTCATTTGCAGCAAAGTTTGTCGAAGTCCAAAGACCCCAATTCCTATTTGAAATAAGCTTTACGTACATTATCCTTAGATCCGTGGTATTATAACCGGGGTGGTCTTTATCGAAAAAAATAATGCGTAAAACAAGTTGCTCAAGCATTTATACAGGAAAATGGTGCGATGTTCTGCATGTCTTCTTGTTCAACCAAAGTTTATCTAAGGCCTTAATGGCTGATGCACGAGGGGGTAAATCTAGAATTATACGTGCTGCTTTGTTATGCAGAACTTGCAGTTGTGCCATTAAAGCTGCATTACCCCTATTTCCCACAAATTGTATCAGCATAATTAAATATAGTTAAGATATAACTATAAAAGAACATCAATCTGGCCTCTAACAATATTGTTTCAGGATTGGAACACATGAGCGTTCAACTGATAGACTGGGTCAAATCTGAGAGGGAGCTGCGTGACAAGGAAGGACAGTGAATGTACAGATTAGGGACTTTGATACCGAATGGGCTTAATGACAATGATGGTTTTTATGCTCAAAACAGGAAGACACGTATAAGCGCGAGCGCACACGTGTGAATAGCTTTTTGTAAGCGCGAGCGCACGCGTATGAATAGTTTTTGTCGCTTTTTTGTAATGCAACGCAATATGTTTCCGTTACAGTTTCAAAATAACAGTCAGTTGTTTTGCTACGCACGCGTTTCCTTGACATCGGACGCCTCAGCAATTTTGAATTGTAATACGTTAACGGTGTTTTAGTCACCCTGAAGAAGACCACTAAATGTGGTCGAAATATAGGTGTCAGGCAAAAAAGTATTGGTTCGTCTTCATTTGTACAATAAATATATATATATATATATATATATATATATATATATATATATATATATATATATATATATATATATATATATATATATAAATATTTAAAACAGGAAAAAGACTACACTTGTATCCCTACAAGCCTGTTTCGTGATTGCTCACTCTTCAGGGGATTTCACTCTTCAGGGGATTTTTAGGGATTTTTTCTCACCTGAAGAGTGAGCAATCACGAAACAGGCTTGTAGGGATACAAGTGTAGTCTTTTTCCTGTTTTAAATATTTATCACGCTCTACTTTATGTATTGAGCACTCTATTACGGAAAAGTCGAAACACAAATTTATATATATATATATATATATATATATATATATATATATTTATTTATTTATTGTGACAGGAATCTGATTAATGTGTGTTTCTTGGTGTTGCACAAACTATTATAATGAAGCGCAAACGGGGAATCTATGGAATTCCACTTGTTTATTGATCTTTGTACCAATTGACCTGATTCAAGCTATGCGAGGGGTTTATGCGCTAAAGCTGGTTTATAGTTGCCTGAGGTGCTTATAATTTCTCACGGTTTAAACGCCTCAATAAATAAATAAATCTCCGAAAAATTGAACGTACTGTGTTGAGAAAAAAAAATAATTGCTTAATTCGCGATGAGAGCTTCCCGAGTGTAAAGATATATTTGTGGCATGAATTTGATTAATAGGTGTTTCTTGGTGTTGCAAAAAGTATTGTAATGAAGCGCAGACGGGGAATCTATGGAATTCCACTTATTTATTGATATTTGTACCAATTGACCTGATTCAAGCTATGCGAGGGGTCTATGCGCTAAAGCTGGGTTATAGCTAAGTAGACGTGATAAACTTTCCTTGGAAGGTGTGGTTGACGGAAGGAATTCCTTGCCTCCCACTTTCTTTACATAGGCCTGTTACTCAAAGTACCGCCAGAGTTACAGCCTTACTTTGCCACAGAATACGAGATTAAAAGAAGCGAATAACAGAGTTGATTGATAATTTCTTGTGGTTTAAACGTCTGAATAAATTAATAAATGTCCGGAAAAGTGAACGTCTCATTAAAAACAAACAAATATACAAACAAAAAAACAAAGGTACAGTCTTAAAGTATAGTATCCATTGCCTATTCCGTGATAAGAGCATCCCGAGTGTTAGGATATATTTCTTACAGGAATCTGAGCTGGCAGGAAATTAAAGAAGAAAAGTAAATTTTAAAAACAAATATGTAAGGCTCCTTTTGAAATTTTGGAGTTGCAAAAACGTCGTAAAAAAACCACCCATCCAAACAAGCCTAATCTAGGCCAATAGCGCCTAAAAATAAATAATGTTTGTCTAAGGCTAAAATTTAACAAACCGAGATTTTCTACAGAGAGTGTACCCATTATAAAACAGTGACAGGCAATGCAAGGTCCCTATTGTTTAACGACAGGGTGCATAAACATATGTAGGGCATCTGAACCACTAAATATGAGAGTGATTAATTCTAATTTCGTGACTATTGCAGCAGTGAAGATAATGAGGTTACTGTATTAGATCTTACTCGTCATGATGTCGTTTGAAGTCTGTCCATCGCATCTTGCTTCACACTGTGAGTCGTCCGAAGTACATTTTATCTTCACATAGCGATCCTGATTGCAATTATCGGCTACCACTTTTATAAGGCTAACTAATTGGGATTGAGCTTTCGAAACCAATAGGAAGGCGACCATATACTAGGGATAAAGAACAAGCCATAATTTTTTTTTTCACATACATGACTGGATGCATTAACGCATCATTTTTAAGGCAGAAAGGATAAGTGTCTAAGTCTAAACAAAGGTAAACCTTCTCGAGAAAGACGCTTCAATTATATTCACAACATTCTCCGAAAATAGAAATTAAAAAGAAGCACTAATTTTATGTTTTACATTATACTATGTCAGAAAAAAACATCGAGTGATGTTTTCAGGAATGCGTGTTAAATGTTTTACCAATAGAAAATTACTGTTATCACCAAATATACTTACTGCAAAAATTCTTTTGAACTCCATTACTTACTTCTCAGTCTCCTCCGTATCACTAGTTTTTAAACTGGGACTTATCCGCAATGAACATGACAAGAATTGACCCTTTTATAATCGTTGGTGCTAAGAAGAATACGTCTAATATTTCAGGAATTTTTTTGTATATTTGCGGTAAATGAACAATGACCTGACTTCCGTAAAAACGTTCACTGTTAAGGTATTCGTTTCTCGTAACTTTTTTTCTGCGTAACTTAACTTCCAAAATGCTTAGTGGCGAGTGTTTCTTCTTCAGAAATAAACAGAGAAATGTTCCGTGGACGGAGCTGTCCTCTTCTACTTTGATTATGTCGGGTACTGACAGATTTTTCTCTTTTAGTGTTTCTGTTCTATCAAGCCGAAGACATACTGAAAACATGCAATTTACTCATTAATTGTTGTTCTGTCATTTCACCTATAACTTGTGACTCACAAATGCTAGCTTTAGGAGAAGATATCGGATAGTGGTGACTTCAGTCTGAGTTTAAGCGGTTGAACACTGGTCTCTGTTA
The DNA here is from genome assembly GCA_022457155.1 of Cladopsammia gracilis. Classification (NCBI taxonomy): domain Eukaryota; kingdom Metazoa; phylum Cnidaria; class Anthozoa; order Scleractinia; family Dendrophylliidae; genus Cladopsammia; species Cladopsammia gracilis. The sequence goes on from JAJGOT010000342.1 coordinate 109,340, forward strand.
AACAGATCAATTCTGAACTTAACTCACGACTTTAAAAATAACGTTAACGGAAAATAAAACTGTTGACCCTTAATGTTTTTGTTCGGGACGCTTTCCCTACAAAGGTGGCTTTGATTAGAACACGGTACTAGTCTAGGTGTCATTTACACCGTTGCATCACAATGTGTTATGTTAAGAGTGCTATTAGAACTAAATAGTCTGTACTGGCTAACCAATAAACAAAATTGTCCTTAGTGTAAATTAAGGTATATTTCTGACAGGAATTTTCAAGAACAAACAACCCAAACTAATAAACCCGATACAGTGTAATAAGCCTCATCCGTAGGCGTTATGATTGTGTGGAACAAACTGAAGGGTGGCACGTTAGAATATATATTGCGGCTTTTTTGTTATTAAATAAAATCATTTTCATTCCAAATACCTTTCAATACGGGAGGTGTTCAAAAACGTTTTTGCCGTCTTCAACTTTACTGCTTAGTTAAAGGATGAATTACATTTACTGTAGTTTTATATCAAACTGAGAACTCTCCAGCGCGCGAAAAAAGATATTAAGGGTACAGTGAACTTTTTGGTCCCATTTTGCATATTTTTAGTTTCTTTAATTTCTGTAAAGATAATTGCATTAGTCAAGAAAATAGCGTAATATATTTTGCAAAATCATTAAAAGAATTCAAGATATTCTTAAAAAAAAGAGTTTTAAGGGAATAGTTGATAAGTAGTTATGAGTCTGATAATCCGATAACCCAATTACGGAGTGCAGCGTCCTCTTGCACTTTTTCCGCTAAACTTTAAATTTTGTTGTTATTGTTATTGTTATTGTTATTGCTATTGCTATTGCTATTGCTATTGCTATTGCTATTGCTATTGCTATTGCTATTGCTATTGCTATTGTTATTGTTATTGTTATTGTTATTGTTATTGTTATTGTTATTACTATCTCGGATTACATGTCATTTCAAGATACAGTGGAACCTCTCCTTTGGGACAACTCTATTCAGGGGACACTTCCATTCAGGGACAGAAAATTTAGTCCCGGAAAAATTTTTAAATGAAAGGACCACTCGACAAATTGGAAGTACTGGATCCTTGTGAAGGATCTGATCAGCAGAAATAATTATAAACAAATAAAATGAAAGGCTGATCGTACAGAAAGGAATATATTTTTAACCGATTAATTTCGAACGGCACGGCCGTTCTTCTTCAGGGTATAACCGTACTAAAAGAAAAAACGTTACAGATTTGAATATATATAAAAACAAGCGAAAGATATGAAATTACATACTTTGTTTATAGTATAAGCTAAATGGATAAAAATATGACGCTGAAAAAAACGTTACAGATTTGAATATATAACAAGCGAAAGATATGAAAATACATACTTTGTTAATGGTATGAGCTTAATGGATAAAAATAGGACGCTAAAATTTACATAAAGTATATATCAAGTTTCATCGCGTCTGTTTAACCCTTTGGGTTCGAGCGTTTGGCCTTTATCAATAAGATAAGCCTCTCGAGCCTTACGCACGTCGTCACGGTTAGATTTTATAAGCTCAAGCGGGATTAGTTGCATGTCGGAGGCAGAATGATTAGGTGAAAGAAAATGTTCTGATACTGCCGTAAGTTTAGAGTTGTCGGGGTGTACTTGTTTGTCGACTGGTCTGCGGTGTTCGTTGAAGCGTTCTTTTAGTTGTCGTTTAGTCTCTCCAATGTACTGTTTGTTGCATCGTCTGCATTCTACCATGTATACAACGTTTCTAGAATTGCAGTCAATGTGGTGGTTAATGGTCCTAGTGTTTCCTGTAGAGTGAAATGTGTAATCTGTTTGTCCGTCATTGATGTATTTGCATGTGCGGCAGCGGTTGTTGCCACAACGAAAGGAGCCAGGATGTGGGTTAGAGGGCGCAGTGGTGCGTAGTTTAGATCTGACTAGTAAGTCGTTAAGATTTTTAGTACGTCGGAATGCAACGAGAGGTGTGGCCTTGAATACATTGGCGCAACGGTTAGAGGAGGACAGGATATGAAAGTGTTTGTGTATGATGGATGACAGAGAGCGTAATGCGGGGTTGTAAGTGATTACAAGGGGAACACGGCTAGGTTGGTTAGCAGAAATGTCTTTGGGTGTGAATGCTTCTGCGCGTGTAATAGTACGAACGCGTTGAAATTCGCGGTTGAGGAAAGATAGATTGTATCCACGTTTGTTAAGATATGTTTTAAGTTCGTTGGTACGAAGTGTGAAGGTCTCGTCGGAAGAACAGATACGACGAAGTCTGAGGAAGAGACTAAAGGGGATAGCTCGTTTGGTATGATGAGGATGGCAAGATGAGTGTAGCAGGTACTGATGTTTGTCAGTAGGTTTAGTGTAGAGGTCTGTTTCGATAGTACCGTTATTGAGAACAACGTTAACGTCCAGAAAAGGTAGAGACTTAGAGGAGTGATTGGATGTAAATTTGAGGGTGGGGTGAATGCTATTGAGATAAGAAGTGAAGGCAAGGAGGTCCTGTTCAGTATGTGTCCATATCATAAAAATGTCGTCTATGTAACGCCACCAAGTATGGGGCTGGTGTGTTGCGCGTGAAAGAGCGTCGGTCTCGAATTTAGCTATCCCCTTTAGTCTCTTCCTCAGACTTCGTCGTATCTGTTCTTCCGACGAGACCTTCACACTTCGTACCAACGAACTTAAAACATATCTTAACAAACGTGGATACAATCTATCTTTCCTCAACCGCGAATTTCAACGCGTTCGTACTATTACACGCGCAGAAGCATTCACACCCAAAGACATTTCTGCTAACCAACCTAGCCGTGTTCCCCTTGTAATCACTTACAACCCCGCATTACGCTCTCTGTCATCCATCATACACAAACACTTTCATATCCTGTCCTCCTCTAACCGTTGCGCCAATGTATTCAAGGCCACACCTCTCGTTGCATTCCGACGTACTAAAAATCTTAACGACTTACTAGTCAGATCTAAACTACGCACCACTGCGCCCTCTAACCCACATCCTGGCTCCTTTCGTTGTGGCAACAACCGCTGCCGCACATGCAAATACATCAATGACGGACAAACAGATTACACATTTCACTCTACAGGAAACACTAGGACCATTAACCACCACATTGACTGCAATTCTAGAAACGTTGTATACATGGTAGAATGCAGACGATGCAACAAACAGTACATTGGAGAGACTAAACGACAACTAAAAGAACGCTTCAACGAACACCGCAGACCAGTCGACAAACAAGTACACCCCGACAACTCTAAACTTACGGCAGTATCAGAACATTTTCTTTCACCTAATCATTCTGCCTCCGACATGCAACTAATCCCGCTTGAGCTTATAAAATCTAACCGTGACGACGTGCGTAAGGCTCGAGAGGCTTATCTTATTGATAAAGGCCAAACGCTCGAACCCAAAGGGTTAAACAGACGCGATGAAACTTGATATATACTTTATGTAAATTTTAGCGTCCTATTTTTATCCATTAAGCTCATACCATTAACAAAGTATGTATTTTCATATCTTTCGCTTGTTATATATTCAAATCTGTAACGTTTTTTTCAGCGTCATATTTTTACCCGGAAAAATGTTCATATAATCTTTGTATTCGTTATCTCTATTGAAGGAACACCTCTATTCAGGGGAAACGGACATTTGTTTTTTTTTTTTTTTTTTTTTTTGGGGGGGGGGGGGGGGGGTTCCGAAGCCCGGTTCTAACCTTCAAAGGGGACACCTTACCTACTCAAAACGTGACGGACCCCAAAGAGGGTTGATAAGATTACGATAACTTGGCAAAGGTTAACAGGAAACGAGCAATTGTCAGACCGCATGCTAAGGGCATGCGACAGTTTACGGGAAATGTCTGCAGAAAGACTTAAAAACAATCTGATGTCGCAAGACTAATGTACGAAATTGGCTAGAAATAATGCATATTAAGTAGTGAAGTAGAAAATTCCATTTCTTTGTTTATTAAGTGCAAAACCCCCTTTTTCCTTGAGTAAATAAGATAAAAAGCACTTAACCCAGAAAAACATATAAGCATGCTTGCAATGTCCAAAAATAAGACATAAGAATGTTATTTTCATAGAAACTTAATTATGAATTATGTGAGTAAAGAATTGTACCCTTTTAGCGAGTTCACAGTACTGGGATATATAAAATACATTCGCATGTAAGAATATTTCAAAAAAAACGTCTATGTATATATATATATATAATATATTTAAATCAATTACAGATAAGTGATGACATGGGACTAATGTTTAATTTAGGTAATTAAGAATTTGTGTAAACAACTCCAAAAAACGCAACCTTACGAATCTTCAGTACAACCAAAGGTAACACCCGTTCTTACGCTAAAACTCTCTTTTATTTTATATCTTGCAATTTTACGGCATTTCTAACATTTGAAAAGTGACGAACTGAAAATTCTCTATTTTGCGTGACTTTAAAATAGAACCGTTATAATTAATATTCCGAGGTCGGGACAGCTCGTCTCTAAAATTGACACTAGTTTTCCTTTTGTTAATGCATTAACTTTTACAGTGCGACCACACGAACCGAGGCCACCCAGACAAATTTTGAGACAAATTGAAATTAGCCAATCACAAGTCAAGATCTAGACAATGAAATAGCGGATAATTCAGTTCAAATTCTGAGCTGTGATGTGTTGCGAACCTTTGATATCCATAAATTCTTCATAACTCAAATGATAACAATGAAGAATTGTCACGTTTGTATAAATCAAGCTAGAAAATTTTATGTCAACGTCTGGGTTGGCCAGAATCAAAGCCAGTAGTAAAGAAATTTTGAACAATCCAAAGTAAACGTGACGGCCGCTCATTTCATGCAAACCGGGCGCCGCGAGCGATTCGCAGTTTCGGTGATTACTAAACAGAGCTGTCAACAAAGATTGTTTTCATTTTTCGAAGACTCATTCAAGCGGTAATTTCTAACTTTCTCTCCGGCTCCATTTCAATTTGAGAGCGATTCTTCATACATCTGAGAGTTTTGATTTGTTATTTTTTTCACTCTCCCCTGGCACCTTGAGTCTCGAGAAAATCACAATTTATAGTTTAGGACTTCAAAGCTTCAACCCGGCCTGTACGTGTATAGTAGGGAACAGAGAGATGACAAAGGGATTTTATATAAAGTAACGTGAACATTTTGTATAAAAAGTAAAATAACCGCTTTCAGTGTACGGTCGCCGGATAACAAATTATACTGACAACTCTAACAACTAGATAAACGAGCGGATCCGTACGGATAGTTCGCAGTTGTTTCTTAGAAAATAGTGCTATTTTTGCCGTTGAGTTGAGAAATCGGGAGCAAACTGCAATGAATTATTCGTTTGAAGAAAGGAGGAAAATAACTTTCTTCTTTTGAGAGCTCTAATTTTTGATCGCACGTCGGAATGTGTTATCCTCCTGTCACCTGTGCGACTGTGATGCGTCTAATTTATTCGCCGCCAACTTTGCCCGCTTTTGTCACGTATTTATACACGTCTGTTATTAGTCTATATAGAAAACAATTTGCTTCTTTGTTGATTTTTTTTTGTTTCAACAATCAAAACTCGAAGAATTAATAAAAAGGCAATGATCATGTTTGCTTTCCAACACGCCTGCAGTGAGAGACTCGCGGTTTTCAGCTCACGAGCTCATGATTTCTCGCTGAGAAGTGCCAATGTGATATAAACTCAAAACTTCCTCGCGTAGAATTAGTGAGTTTCGGCGCCGTTAACAAAATACCTTCCGGATTGATTTATCCAAACGCGGCAATTCATTTTTAGCCTTTGGTCATCGACACAGCGCGCAGTTCAGAAGTCTGAATTTTTCGCTCGGCGGTACCAAACAACTGGTCAAGTATAATTATGCGCTAATTGATTGTCTAGATCTTGAATTGTGATTGGTTAATTTCAAAATTTGTCTCACAAATTTGTCTGGGTGGCCTCGGTTCGTGTGGTCGCACTGTAAAAATGTATTTTCGATGCTTGTAACTTAAGCTTTCCTAGCTGTCTTTATTTCTTGACCACTCTTCGAAATTGAGTCAAAACAGAATAAAGGGCGTTGTCTTATATTTACTAAAACTATTAACGGTGATTTTGGTTGTAAAAACGTATGATAACTTAATTATGAATTAGTTGGATTATATTCATTTATTATTTAGCAACTCTTTTCACATAAGAAAAGATTTGCAATGAACATTTTACTCTCACTATATGTTAATCCATTGTTAATCAAGCGAACCATATGCTGCAATCGATGAAGTTGCAATAAATAATTATATAAATGTTATGTATACTCAATTAACAGTATAAAACATATCATGAAAGAATCTTGTAAATTAGAGTAAGTTTAGAAGAAGACAGAAAGTTGAAGAAAAGACGGAGTAGAAGAAAGTCGAAGAAGAGAACGACAAGCTTGTAGGGTGAAGTATTAAACCATGTGTCAAACAGGGTAGTCATTGTTGCAGTCTGGCGGATCTCTGCTTTGCCATTGAGCAGTCATCCCCGTGGAGCGTAAAGCATCGAATCCATAACGCTGACATCACTAATTTTTTTGACCACTGACTCTTTGTAGAGTCGGAGATAATCTTACCAATACATTACTGTAGTACTGTGTATGTTATAACAAGTTCTTCCAGTTTGTACCCAATGCACGATATTTTGTAACTGCTTCTAGTAATATGGCACTTAAATCGACGTACTGTACTCATGGGAAATCAACACACAATATCGCAGAGAGTTTTGTTAATCATGATTTTTTATTCATTATCTAGCTGCTTAAAGTAATGCCGAATTGGCATATACTGCTGTGTGACGATACTCTTCAGAGTGTTCTATGTTGTATTTCATTGGTTGGCGGCACGACCACGTTGACTGCTGCTTTAAATATAATGAGGTGCGAAAACTGTGAAAATCTTTCGAGGCTAAGAACTTAAGGTTTGTTTTTGTTTGGTTGCAAAAATGGCCCCTGTTCAAATGAATTGAAAGGTATGTGGCAGAGAACAATTTTCTATTGTCCAACTTCAAAGTGGATTTACTCGGAAACCAATGAAAAAATCAAAAAAAGCATCACACTTTGTTAGCCAATTAAATATTGGGTAACATAGACAGTTCGCTAACACGGTGGCTGGTAATTCAGTGAAGCAAACCCCGTAAGTTTTGCGTCTGAATGCTCGCGCGATTACTTGAACGGAAACATAATTGCCATTTTCGGAATCTGGAATTTATTAGCTTTACAGTGATATATAGTTTCCTGGGATTCCGTTAAAATAGCCCGCGTGCGAAAGATTTTCCGGATGGCGCCATCGAAGGTTAACAGTATTAAACCTTATTAAGTGAGAGCATTTTTAGGCAACGAGGAACACGTGATTTATTCAACAACGCAAACAAAGTCTTTTGTTCACTGGATACGCCAAAATGCATCTTATGCGCATATCTGAGACGCAAAATAAAAGAACAACGATTTTGACTATCGATTTTGACTATCTGTATTAGGAAATACAGATGGTTAAAAATATTATAAGCGCGACGTTTCGGTGTCGTACTGACACCATAATCGTATCAAGCGAAAGCGAAAGATAGAAAAAGGATGCGTTTACAAGCGAAAGGAAATCTGCATACTCTAAACAAAAAGCTTATCCCTAAGGGAATCTGACTGTTTGTTTAGGGATGGCCTGTGCTCTCTAATCAGGAGCATTTCATACAATAGGCAGTCAAATCTAGTTTGGCACTTTTTCAAGACACTAAAGTTCTTTGTAATGGCCTTAGGTGTTAAATCGTGCGTCGTGCGGTAATGTTTGCTTATACTAGATGAAGTGCCTTTGTGTTCTTCAATCCTTTCATGTGGGTGTCTATAGGTAAAACCTATATAACTCTCATCACAAGAGTCACATTTGAACTTATATACTACATGTTGCTGATTGACGAGGGGGGGGGGGGAGGGTTCTTTTCTCTCAATTTAAGGTCTTCATCGATCCTTTTGCTGACGAATACAGACTGAACAGAGTGCCCTTTTTTGGAGCTAAGTTCTTGTAGTTTGCGTTTAAGGTCGCGGGGGACAGTTTCCGCTCATCAGTGTGCATTTATGAAAAGAGTATGCACGAAGTGCGACGGCTGATACCGACAATGCGCGAAATATTCACGAACAGGCTCTGTAATGTTTCTGCATCAATAATTGCACGTGCAAAGCGTGTCAACGCTTTGTTCTTTCTGCATGAAGTGTTGACAATAGCCCATGGATTAAAATTAGCAAAATTACCATATACATATTTTTTGCATTCGTGTTTGCTCGGGAAGCCTTCGGAAGCGTAAAAACAAGTAATTTTTTGTTCAGCGCGGATAGAGAATTTCATGAGTTGACACTGCAGGGAGGTAAACTAGGTGTATTGTAGATTGTCATATCTGACTCAAAATTTTTAAATAGGCTTTCAAAGGGAAGATATGAGGCTTCAAATTCCAACATTTACAATTTTACTCCTTTAAAAGCTAATAACTTTTAATTAAAGTTGAAATCAAAAAATTGGAGTCAGATATGACACAATAGACGTTTTGACGGATCAGTGAGTGGCGAAATCAACTTGCTTTGTGTTCTTCTCGAGGAGCAAACTTGGACACAAAACCACGTTTTAAAACAAACAAACTTTAGTAGCTTACAGCATTGACGCAAAGCGCGATCCCTTCAATAAAAACCAATCCTTATGCACTTTCATTATTCTCCAACATCTCTGTTAAATGTTAGCGAAATCGGCTTTCAAACGTTTACGATATAACGTTTTTCAAAGTGACACCCCTTCTAAAATTTTGCCTTATGAATTTATTCATGACCAGGTATCCCCCGCGACCTTAACTATGTTGGCGGAGAACTGATCTTTGAAGGGAATCACGATTCTCGTGCTGTCGACCGGATATTTCCAGCCGTTTGGAGTTGATAAACTTCTTAATTGATCTCTCAATTAATACTTGAGGGTACTTGAGCTTTTAGAAGACGCCTCTCAAACGATCACATTCTTCATGAAAAAATGATCACGATGACGATAGTCGGTATGCTCTATCGAGCATTGTTTTGAGTAAGCTATGCTTGTATTTCTCGTATTCGTGGCTATGATAGTGTAAAAACAACTCGGTGTTTGTAGGCTTGACGTAAACCTCTGTTTCGATGTGTGACGACTTGTTGAGTAAATTAAGACCTAATATATATAGATAGCCCAAGCCTAACAGCGTCGCACTTTGAACAAGCTTAATTAAGGTGAAATTTAACCAAGGTGAAACTTAACTAAGGTGAAAGGTTGGAAGCACAAGAATTAAGATTGACGAACGGGCTATTTTCAATTTTAGCAATTCTCAAAAACAGTATTTATACGCGACTGTCTGCACAGTACATTTTTATAGACCGTACAAAAGTTCACAAAAACAACTTTTCTCTGTCTAGAATAACTAGTACCACTAGTTTCCGAATAAAATACAGTTTTTGTTTGTCAAAAATTGCCCGAGAAACTGATTTGAAAATCAAAAATTGCAAAAATACACAAACATATTTGCATAAGGCGATACGAGTGAAGATAGAACTGTACTATAAAATCAAAGTCTTGTTTTGTTTACATAAAATCGCTTTTCAAACTATCTAATGAATGAACAAACACATAAAAATGGACAACACAATCTTATTTCGAAAAAATTTATTCAAATCTCCATTAGTTTACGTTTAAAAGCAAAACGCGTACCATTTAAGCTTAATTATAGTTCATCGAGTTCAAGCTTTCTTCGATGAAATTCAAGAGATCGATACAACTGAATTTAAGCACGTTTTAAAATCAATTCTCAAAAACTAACAATAACACCAACAAAAAGTCACTCACAGATTGATATCAACATAAATTCTCATCGAAAACTTAATCTGTTTTACCTTCAAGTCCCTCGCTTGCTTGGTTCTGAAATCCGTAGAAAACAAATATCTCCCGCATTGATAAAAACGTAATACATGAAGTTCCTCGAAGCAAGATTTCATCCCTGAAAGCTTTTCTTTTTCCACTAAAGCGGCTTCTGAGTATCCCTTAATTAGTATCCTTGTCTTGAGTAGCAAACCGCGAAATATTAAGGGAAATAACGCCTTTAATTTCAACGGTTTTCTCCGCTTAGTAAATTCACAGCAAAACATCAAAGTGTTTTTCTAGCTGACGTGACATTCGGCCGTGTAACCGCGCGAAAAACAAAGCCTCGCTTTGGTTTCAACATAACGTCATACGCGCATGTTTTGCGACGTCATACGCGCATGTTTTGCAACGTCATACGCGCCCGCGAGCTAGTCCTGCGCGAAGGCAAGCTAGTCCTGCGCGACGGCGGCGGCGGAGGTCGGGCACACGCGCGCCCGCGAAACATTCCGCTAGCCATGACCATGAAAAATGACGGGCATGGTTCTATGAGTATGGAGCTGCGCAGCCAGGCCTTCGGCCTGGCGAGTGCTCCGCTAAAAAGGGAAGCGTGCCGTCATTTTCAGTCTCCATTATAGTGAAACTGAGAGCGTGGCAATCACCCCTCGTCAATCAGCAACATGTAGTATATATAAGTTCAAATGTGACTCTTGTGATGAGAGTTATATAGGTTTTACCTATAGACACCTACATGAAAGGATTGAAGAACACAAAGGCACTTCATCTAGTATAGGCAAATACTACCGCACGACGCACGATTTAACACCTAAGGACATTACAAAGAACTTTAGTGTCTTGAAAAAGTGCCAAACTAAATTTGACTGCCTATTGTATGAAATCCTCCCGATTAGAGATCACAGACCATCCCTAAACAAACAGTCAGATTCCCTTGGGGCTAAGCTTTTTGTATAGAGTATGCAGATTTTCTTTCGCTTGTAAACGCATCATTTTTCTATCTTTCGCTTTCGCTTGATAATAGGGACCTTAAGCTGTAACTGTAAATATTTATTTAAACATGGTAAAATCATCAGGAACCTAACCTAGCTAACCTAACTAGCCTAAACAAATTACAAACCTAACTACAATTAATCTAATAACCTGTTTTTCATGAATGCCGTGTGTAGTTTAAATTAAAAATTCAGATAAGCTGAACGTTTAAATTGACTTAGAGATTTCATTTCTCTCATATCACAGGGTAGGCTGTTCCAGAGAACTGCTCCGCTACAACTAAAGCTATTTTTCATGTAATTAGTTCGTGGGAACGGGACGACTAGTTTGTTATCAGAGTCCCTCAGGGAATAGCGCATTCCATTTCGTATAACAAATTTAGAGGACAGGTATTCAGGAACAAGACCATTTAAACCTTTAAACCATTATGATTTTCTGTATTTGAAACTGTGTGCTCAAATCTTTCCAATCGAGTTGTCTAATTAGGCAGTTGGCGTCCGCGTCATAGCTAGAAAAGGTTAAAACACGAGCGGCACGGTTCTGAAGCTTCTGTAGCCTTTCAAATAAAAGGCCTACTCTGGGACCTTAAGTCGCCTTAAGTCGCCTAAAGTCGCCTAAAGTCGCCTAAAGTCGCCTTAAGTCGCCTAAAGTCGCCTTAAGTCGCCTAAAGTCGCCTTAAGTCGCTTAAGGTTGCCTGAAGTCGTTAGGCTTAAAAAAGGCCTGCACACCTTAAAATTGCCCTAAAAGGTTTCACTTTTACTATTTCTTGAATATATAATAATTTTATTGCCCCAAATCTCTTTTTTAGTTCCCATATATGATTATATACCTCAAGGGTATGCCCCCAGGCAGTAAAACACCATGCTTCAATAGTCATGCACCATGCCCTAGTTGCTTCAATTATATTTGCTGAACCCTATAAAGGATGGACCATTTTATTTTTGAGGGGGGGGGGGGGGGGGGGGGCAAATACCAAGAAAAAAATTTACGCACAGATAAAGTATAGAAAAGTATGGAAAAATCACAAAAAAAATTCTTGCACAACCTCAAGATGGTAAAAAAAAATTAAGCTTGCTAAAACAAATTGCCCAACCCCCCACTCCTAAAAATAAAATGGTCCATCCCCAAGGAGGGTACGCTCATTCATCTTCAAAACATTGACAGCTATTTCTATAGGTTTACATATATTTCATGGACAAAGTGTTGCTGAAAGGATGAAGTTGTGACTTATATTATAATCAACATTTAATATGAGCAACATCATAAAAAAGAAACACTGCTGATCAGCAGTCAATACTGATATACTGTAATGGTGCAGGCATTCCTTCACCTTCAGGGTATTATAACAACAGTGAGAGCTGTTTTGGATCACTTAGGTCACAATAATTTGAAAAGTATTTTGGGGTTAAGCCCAATTATTGCTTATCACTTTTACATTGAGCAAGTAAGCTTGAAAAGATCATAAGCTTATCCAAAGGCAATGTCACTGTATACAAATGTACTTAACTTTTAAGCTTACTTACCCAACGTGAAAGAGCAGCCAAAAATGGGCCATTTCTCCCACATACAACCTCTAAGCTGGGTTCTAGCCATCCAACATTATTCAATTTACAACCAATCGTAACTGAACGTTTGAAAACTTGAAGCTTCTTCTTTACAATTTGTATATGTCATCTTCTTGACAGTTTGATGAAGCAAGGAATTTAAATCAACCTATACGCTCAAGATTGCAAAATTTGCGTTGATTATGTTACTATGATGGCTCTCTGTCACAAAGGTCAAAAGGATTTCTTGTTATCAACCATTAAGCAGGAATGTGCAAAGGATTTGCAGCTGCTTCCAGCAGGAAAATTTGCCTCTCTCGAGCAAACATGGCCGCCACATGTTTTGACCACGTGACTTCTTTTTGGACCATGGATGCCAACGCGCGCGGGCGCGCGCGCACTCATGTTCAGAAAATTAGCACTCAACTGATTCGGCAAACAAAGCCAAAGCTGAAGTGTTGCTGTTGTTGAAATTGAAACACATTCCCACTTTACAGTACAGCCTGACTAGGCTAGACTAGACGTGCTATACCTTCGTGGCGTAGATTGTCAAATCAAGCTGGCCTGGAATTTTTGAAATCGTTCGTGTAGCCATTGACTGGCTTCCTGCTTGTATTGCGAAAAGAAAACTAATTCCGACAACTCAATTCAAGGTAAGGTAGATGTAAATTTCTGAAATAATATTTATTGGTTAAGCGAGCGCGGGAGCTAGTCGCGCGCTGGAGGAAAAGAAACGCGCGAAGCATGGAAACCATCTACGATGGGAAAGTCAAAATGGCGGACGCCAATGTAAATATTGTCAACTCTGTCATTTGCTGTGCATTCGTTTGTGATCCATTATTTTCTGGAAATTTTTGAGGTAATAATTAACTTCTACACCGGTAAATCTGTCAACAGCCTTATCAGTAACACTATTTAGTTTTGTTTTGACAGGTTAAATTAAAATGTTGCCAGGTGGAAAAGTGTGAGAGCATTTCGGGCCTAGAAGCAGAACTAATCAACCCTGCTAGAAAGTCTCCTACGAGGGTTCGGTTCCCTGTCAGTGGAAAATCCAAGTTTTCAGGAGCCGGACAAATAGTTGGAGAAAATGAGAAAGATGCGCTATTGAGAAGGACCCTCGCTTACGGTACCAAATATGATATTGAAATATTCTATTGGACTAAGGCAGGAGAACAACAAATTGGCTGCAGGGTGCCTGACCAAACAGTTTTGGATGTCGTTTGCCAAGCTTTCGAGCCAAAATTGACTGTGCAAATAAATTAACCAAATTTATGTAATATGTGAAATCGAGAAGTGATTTTTAATTAACTAATTTGATGTCTTTGTTCATTGTTGTATAAATAAGTCAAGGGAAATGTATGTTAGTTTGATTCAGATCAGGTATCCATTTTTAAGTGAAAAAGTTGGATTTTTTTCCAAGATTTTGTTTGGCAGTGTATATGATCTTTATATTTTTGTATGATTATTGTTTTTATTGCAATATCTTAAAAACATTTAAGCAGCTAACTGAATTTTTTCTCATTCTAGATAAGTAATATTGTTTCTGCTTCTTGTTTGGCTAATTAATGTTCATAATACAATTTAGCATTCATATTATTTATATGTTGTTGTTGTTATTGTAATAATTTGAATCTCAGTATAGCTAAAAGGGGCTTTAAAATCTGGAAACTGGAGATTTACGGTCACTTAAGTCTATCTGAGACCAAGTGAACTGATTGTGATAATTTTGTTTATTGAAATATGAGACAAACTATCATGAATGCCAGGATTCATGTCAGGACTCAAGCTGTAGCCCTAACCCTAACTCTATGTCTAACCTGAACTGGAGTCCTTGGTCGCAAACTGACTTAAGTCCTGACTCAATCGGACCTGGCTTGAATCCTGTCTCATATTTCTCTCCAGAGACCAGTTGCTTGGTATTTAGGTATAGTGATGAAGAGATCTGTCAATAACTTTTGTTTCATCACTTTTTAGAAACACTTTTATGTTGCCTGAAGTTGCCTTCAGTCGCCTTAAGTTGCCTTAAGTCGCCTTAAGTCGCCTTAAATCGCCTTAAGTCGCCTTAAGTCGCCTTAAGTCGCCTTAAGTCGCCTTAAGTCGCCTTAAGTCGCCAATATTTTAAACTAATTTTTCCTTAAGTCGCCTTAAATCGCCTTAAATCGCTTAAAGTCGCCTAAAGTTACGGCGACTTAAGGTCCCAGAGTAGGCCTAATAAAGTTTTACCACAATAACCCCAAACAAGATTGTAGTAATTGAAGTGAGATTGAATTAGCGCGTTGTATATATAATGAAGAGTAGATGGGGGCACAAAAGGTCTAATTCTTTTTATGGCTCCTATCCCGGAAGCGATCTTTTTAGATAATTTATCGATGTGTATTTGCCACCGTAGATTTTCATCAATAAATATTCCAAGCGATTTGACAGAGGAAACTTGTTTTGTTGGAATATTATCAATCAAGAGCTCAGGTGGGTTTGACAAAGTACTCAATTTTTGTCTAGAACCAATTAGCATGAATTCAGTTTTGGTAGTGTTCAAAGTAAGTTTGTTAGAGATAAGCCACTTGCGTTGTTTAGATTATCCAAATCGTGAGTCAGGTTTAACTGTATTGAATTCATATCAGCGTCCGCATAAGTGATGTGAGTGTCATCAGCATATATTCTAGGCTGGCATGATGTTAGGCAGTTTGGCAAGTCGTTAATGTATATGAGAAATAAAAGGGGGCCTAGGATTGTTCCCTGCGGTACCCCACATTTAAGTGAACATATTTCAGAAAGAGACATTGTTGTGTGCGATTAGTTAAATATGACGTAAACCAATCAAGAGCTATTCCTTGTATTCCGTAAAGATTCATTTTGAATAAAAGGATATCATGGTCGACAGAATCGAATGCCTTTTTTAAATCAAGAAAAAACACAGCATTAACAGTTCCACGGTCGATATTATACGCCCAGTTATCAGTAGCTTCCAGAAGAGCAGTTACAGTTGAGTGTAATAAGCGAAAACCCGATTGCAGTTTAGAAAGGATATTGTCAGTGGTCAAAAAATTATACAATTGGTCATAAACAATCCTTTCAAACACTTTAGCTATTACTGAAATGACTGAAATAGGCCGATAATTATTTAGATCAGATGGCTCACCTTGCTTAAACAACGGAGAAACCCTGGCACATTTCCAGTCGTCAGGAAATATACCAGAGACTAAGGATTTATTAAATAGATCACATAGTGAAACTGAAATAAGATCAGCACATTCACGTATTATTTTAGTAGAAATGTTATCAAGACCAGTTGCTTTAGATCTACATAATTTGTTTAGATGTGATAAAACAGTATTACTGCTAATCAAAGAGAAACTGAATTTCATGTTATTTACATTTAATATATAATTGCTATAGCTTAAATAATTATTAACAGTTGGAGGTATTTCATTAGCAAGTCTGGGCCCAATTGTTGAAAAATGGTCATTAAAAGCATTAGAAAGCTCACTAGAATTAGAAATAATGTGATCATTCAATTTTAGTTCTTTCACTGTTGTATTATTTGTACGACGGGATGTAAGCTCATTAATGGTTTGCCACGTTTTCCGAGAATTACCCTTGGACTGAATAAAAGCATTAGAATAATAAGAATGAAGTCAAATACCTGATTTGCTTCAGTAAAATCGACATGTGATTGTTGCGGTTGTTGTTGTTGTTGGCGGGTAGTTTGAATGTCATCATTCCGGTTTGTGTTTGCTGTATTAAACTCCTTGGTCATGATTTGAAGTGCTTTTCGATAGGAATCCCGTTCTTCAGTGATTTCTTTCAACAAGTTCCTCTCCTCTTGAAGTCGGGTTTTTAACATCAAAATTTCTTGAGAAAGATCTTGATTTTTTTTGTCGAAGGGTGTTAATGAGGTCACCATTATTCATATCACCTTCGCTGAGCTGATTGATCGTAGAAAATCTATCATTAATAGATTTAATTTCTGTCCAGATTTTCTCTAGCTCTTTTACAAAGACGGACGTCGATACGACTTCGGCTGGAAATTGTTCCTTTCTGAGATCATCGTGAGTGGCCACTTCAAAATGAGCCACGGCTTCGGTTCCATTTGAGCCAACGGCAATGGCATCGACAACGAAACGGACGACGACGACGTTTCGCAACCGAGGCAGACTGGGCCAAGGGTTTCGTTTTCGGCGGGGAAAACGAAGTAAAGCAGTGCAACTTTCCGATAGACGACGACTTTTTCTTTGCGAAGAACTTTGTCTTCTTACAGTCTTGTTATGGCATTCAAAGACCTCCGTACTTGCATCTTATAAGCCATGACGATGGTTTAATCGACGATGGCAATTTATTGTTCTTTACGACCTGTGTTATTCGATTTTGGAGGCAGTTCTCTAGTTCGTAGCGCAGCTTTTGTTTTTGTTTGAAGTTAAAAGTGAATAACAATCTCGAGCAGCTTTTGACTTGCAGTTACGCTAAATTCCGACTGCTGCAATGTTCTCCCATTTTTGGCCTTTCTCAGGGCTCCTCATAGCCACATCATGTTCCAGCTGAGTCCACTGGAAAGTTGTCTTTACTAGCGGCTAAAAACAACATGGAAAATTATTAAATTTTAGCACGAAAAAAATGAACATTTATCCTATAGTACAACCTAGAGTGAATGAGTAAACATAACCCGTCAGGTTACGAACAGCATCTAATCTAACAGGTTCGGAAGATAGCAGAGGAAAGCTTACTTGTCTTTCCGACTGGTTGTTCCGCCATCACTCAGGTTTTCAGACAAACCGAACCTGAAAAGTAAATTGAAGTTAGCAGGCGAAGAAATCGACAAACTGCGTAACATTTGGATTCTGCTAATCCACAAAGAATATATGAATGACAAGGGGGAAAAAGAATGACTTACACGCAAAAATTATAGTTTTATACTTACGTTTTAGCGACGACGGTAAACCTCCCTGAATTTCGTCGTCGACGAAGGCTGGGCGACGTTTTGACTATCTTACGCATGCCCAGAAGGTTCACGCGGGAAAATTTCACCTCCGGTCGGCGTCGTCTTCCTATTTCGTCGTCGATGCTTAAGGTCCCTAATGGTGTCAGTACGACACCGAAACGTCGCGCTTATAATATTTTTAACCATCTGATTTTGACTATGCTTTTGAGTTTCCAAACTCGCATCGTAAACATGTTTTTCTTTCTGCATTTTTCATTTTACCGTTCACTTCGTTATTAACGGACGATATATCGGATTCGCAGGGAAAATATAGCTCAAATAGTGTCACCAGACTCGAAGAATGGCTTCATCCATGAGGGCCCGGTTGTTTGTTCGAAAGTCGATCAACGCTAATCCCGGATTAAAAGTTGTTATAAAAGGTGACAGGCCGAGCACAAATCCTGCTCGTCGCTAAAAGCATTATAGCCCAGCTTTACAATATGTCTACCCCAAGTACGTACGTGTCTGAGAGATTTTACCATTCAGATCAAAATAAAGATATAACAGGCCTGTTGTTCTAAATGTTATCTTTTTTTTTTGATCTTAGGAAAAATGCTTTCGCTGTGATACTGACAGGAAGAAGTTACGCTTTCCATAGCCATTTAGAATATTTCAGTAGTTACGCCGTCATTTGTTTGCTAGCTCTTGGCATAACAATAGAGTTTCTTTGGCTCAATTTGAAAGAGTTGCAAGATCAGTAGTAGCCGCTTAAGTAGGAATTATTCGCTGCTTAGGATCAGTTCATTTCTCAGTACGTGATTTAATGTGAGCGCAAGTCTGCGGTTAGCATATAACTTTCGATATAGTGTTTCCTCATCACGACTAAAAGATTCTAAGATCCAAGTCTTATACGATAGAAACGGTCTTTGGAATAGTGGCATAAAAAAATTAAAAAAAAAAGTTAGCGAGGATTTAATTTCTCTGTTTAAAAATGCAGAGCTGACACTATACAGCACATGGGCTGATTTAATTAACGACCGATATTTCGACTAACGAAATTAGCCTTCGTTAGGTTCAGGGTATTACGTAGGAAAATGCAATTTTGCTAACTTCCTTTAGGATAGGCCTGTCCGGCTGAGGGAAGCTAAGCAAAGCGGAGAAAACAAAACTGTTTTTGTTTTAAGTGATGCGTGACACTCTGGTTAAATACTAAATTAAAAAGGTTTAAATCTTTTAAAAAAGTGTCAATGTCATTTATAACACAAACGTTTCGGGCTGAGCCCTTCTTCAGCGTGATTTAAAGATGTGTGCCACGACATTCCAGGAAGCTAATTTTGGTTAGCCGAATATATTGACCGTTAAATAGCCCATTTGCTGTAGTGCCAGCCTTGCATTCAGTTTTGCATAATTGATAGCGGTAAATAATTAACAACTATTCACCGAAGTGGAGGTGGCTGGTGGTATTTAGGTGAAAGCTTCCCAAATCAGGCAAAGAACCACAGCAACAATGAGTTAGAGCATTAAAAACATACCAGAACGGTACTAGAAGCGAGGAAAATCCGATACCTTCTTGCTTGATTCCAAATGAGACCCAACAATTATCTTGGTCCGGAGAAGAACCTTCGTCCATTTCTACTGCGTACTTTTAGACATTGACATAATGAGCCGTGCGATTCCACAATCAGGAAAATATCCCAAACAAAATCAAGAGAAATAGAGTATTTACAGGTGTGAACAATTTGAGACATTTCGGGGCACTCAGCTCCCCAGGATTGAATGGATTGTAAAATGTGTTAAAAACGTGAAAAAAAAAAGTAAAAATAAATGAAAAATTGTAAAACGTGTCATAGTCATTGAGTTCAACAAAAGTTTCGGGCATAGCCCTTCATCGATGTGACCGTTAAATGTTCACGCGAGAACTACGTAGTGCAATCTTAAAATTTGAAATTTGAAATTAGAGCGCGCGCACATGAGAAAAATGAAGGCGTACGCGGGTAGTTCACAAGAAATGGAAAGCATTGTTAAAGATCCATTGTCACTTACCGTGATGCACCGCGCATTATTTATTTTGATTTGGATCCAGATAAATGCGATCTCTCGCGAAGTAAAATTTTGGCCTCTCATCTCGGGGAAGAAATGAACACTGCGTTTGAAATTTCGTTCGTCATTAATTTAAAAATTTATTAGTCCCAAGAAGCGCTCCTGTATTTTGTCTGGGGCCGATCAACCCGCCTAGTGTAGCTCCAGTCACCGAGGTAGCTTCCTCCGCTTCAAAAGATCGCATCGAAAAAATTTTCACGTCAAGGGACGCGGAAAACCTACTAATTTTACCGAACTTTTAAGGTCGATGCCGCTTAAAACGAAACCTCCAGCGAGCCGACAAGTGTTTGTATTTTGTGTTCTGTTCTGTCGGCGTACTTGATTTTCGTCGGGCATAATTAGTGAGCTCTGTTTTACTCTTATGGTACGCACTGATTTACGGCAGAGCTGTTCCTCGGGAGATTATCATTGTGCTAGAGCAGTTATTCACGAACTTTATTCTATAATCTTCATAGAAATTAACTCACTCTTAAAGAGAATACATTCAATACCCTATGTGACAGACAATTAGTAAAAAAGGCGGTCGTAAACAGATAACACCGTACCTCGTAACCAAAAACTAATTGCCACCTTACCTGCTGACCTTGCTCTAACTGACGCTGAAAGATCGGTACTTGCTATTGGCAAAGGCCTCACGTTTGTTCCAGTTAAGGAAAAAAAAAATGATGAGTACCAAGTCAGAGCTGATTTGTGAAAATTTCTTTCGTCGCCTTCGTTTAAAGGCCCTTTTTTAAGATCACGCTCCTCATGACCATGAAACTAACACAGATCTGAATTGTTTCGCAAAATTTAATCCTAAAATCTCGACCTGGACTCGACTCCCCCTAAGGGTGAAAACTCATCCATCGACCATTACATCGATCGTTGTCGTCGTTCCATTAGTACACTTAACTTCAAGTCAACAATGTCACACGATAACCTTCCACATGATGAGAGAGAGGAATCAAGAAATCTTTCTATTCGTACATAGTGATCTGAAACTCGCAGACAAAGGTGGTGCCGTAGTTGTATGGTCACGTCCCTTATACAACCAACAGGCGAATCGCCAACATTCTGATGGCCGTTTCTACGAGCGTCTTGAAAGCGATCCCATCAAAGAATACTGAAAATACAAAAGAAAGTTTTAACTTAAAAGACCTTTGTAAGTCAGATGATCCTGTGGAACGAATTACCACCTTCTGGAAAAAAATGTGATGGTCACTGCTTCCCGCAAGTCTCGCTTCTACATACTTCCCAAGATTCACAAACCTAACACCCCCGGATGACCCATCGTATCAGCACGCAACTGCCCCACGGAGAACATCGCCGCGTTCCTGGATGAAGTTATATCACCCCTTGTAACCGCTCTACCTACTTATGTCAAAGACACTAACCACGCTTTAACGATTTTTGACTCCTTCGATGTCAACGCTTCCAACCAAGATCAATGCTTCATCTTTACTATGGATATCAAGTCCTTGTACACTGTGATACCTAATGACTGCGGCTTGCAAGCTCTAACTCGTTTTGATGAACGCGCTGTATTGAAACCACCAACGTCCACGCTAACCCGCTTAGCTGAACTAGTACTCACGCTCGATGCGTTTTCCTTCAACAACGAGTATTACCGGCAAGTTGGTGGTGTTGCCATATGGGCAGCAAAATTGGGCCCTTATTACGCTTGCCTCTTTGTGGGCTATATTGAAGAGCTTATTTCGTCCCAATACAACTGCTTTACTCCACAGCTCCATAAGCAAATAGAAAAGCATTTAAATGCAGAGGTCCACACGACGCAGAAATTAAAATTGCTGGTATAGTTGTCGGATCTTCCTTGTGAAAGATCTCGTGCCAGGCGTCACTTGAATGTGAAAATACAAAACTGAATGCAAGGCTGGCACTACGGCAAAGGGCAGATTTATAAGCTCCATAAGCGTTACATTTACAATTACATTTACATGTATTAGGTCGGTAAAAACCATTAGGTTATCACACCAACCGTAAAAATAAAGACAAACAAATAAATAAATGAATAAAAATAAGTAAATGAATAAAATACAGATATATCAATCGGTGACATCGTAGGAGCAGATTCTTGCGAACAAGGGGATCTTGAAAGCATTATCAATTACTTATCCAACTTCCATCCCGCTCTGCAATTTACCTCCATTTCGCAATCCGAGCTTCTTTTCCTGGACATCCAACTTCGCATTTCTGGCAATAGGGTTGAAACATCCGTGCATTACAAAGAAACCGACCCCCACAACTATCTTCACCACACCTCATCTCACCCCGTACACTGTAAGAACAGCAGCCCTTACAGCCAGTTCCTCCGCCTCCGCCGTCTCTGCTCTAACGATGATGACTTCATCCTACAATGCGATAAAATGAGCGCATTTTTTGAAAGCCGTGGTTACCCTTCCAATTTGTTGCGAAGTGATCGTGAAAGATTAATGCCTGTGAGCCGCGACAGCAAGCACTTAGAAGCGATTTGCGGAAATTGATGACAGAGTCCCCTGGTACTTACATGCCATCCCTTTAACTCCCGCGTTATGAAAACTTTGCTGGACAATACATTTGGTCAAACGACCCTACAACAAGATAATTATTCTCAAAACCACGCGTTGTTGCCTTCAAGCGTGACAGTAGCCTCACAGATACCCTGGTGCGCAATTCAAACAAGTGCCACATCGATCAACCTGGTTCGTTCGCATGTCAGCATCTACGGTGTCGCACTTGCAAACACATCACTTCAGACATCCATGTACGCAGCCCTAAATGTTCTAGCACTCATTCCTCAACACTTCACTTGCAGAACAGAAAACCTGGTGTACGTTATCTCTTGTCGTCGTTGCCCTCTTCTATAGATCGGGGAAACTAGTCGAAGTCTTCGTGAACGCTTCGGCAAACACCTAAAAAGCGTTCAAAAGAACACTGATCTGGTCTTCCTGTGGCCGAACATTTCAATACTAACGGCCATACATTAGATGACATCTTCATCAGGGGTTTGCGACTTTGCCGAGGTTCCAGTCACATGGAGCACCTCGAAATGAAAAACATTTTTAGACTCGGCACCATGCAACCTTTGGACCTTAACAGTTCTTTCCATTTCTTGTGAACTGCGCGCGTACACCTTCATTTTTCTCATATGCACGCGCTCTAATTTCAAATTTGAAATTTTTAAGATTCTACTACTTAAGGTGATGTTACACGGAACGATTCGCAACGACGATTTTTAGCACAACGATGTTGCGCTAAAAGTTGATGCCGTGTAACATGGGGGCGCGGACGATTTTCTTTGCAAGTTTTGTGTTGCAAGTTTTTGAATCAGCAACTTTGAGAGCAACATTGTTGAGCTAAAAAAACGTCGTTGCAAATCGTCCCGTGTAACATCACCTTTAGTTCCCCGCGTGAACATTTAACAGTCACACTGATGAAGGGCTATGCTCGAAACTTTTGTTGAACTCAATGACTATGACACTTTTTACAATTTTTAATTTATTTTTATTATTATTATTATTATTATTATTATTATTTTTACGTTTATAACACATTTTATTTTAAACAAGTGTCATGCATCATCTGGAGAGCATTCACATTTACTCCGATTTCAGTTTGAATGGATTGTGCCTGATGATTTCCACGGCGATGGCGTAAACTGGAAAAACGGCTGCCAGACTTTTTTTCAAGTTTATAGCCCCTTTAAGGACGACATGTTCACTACTCTATCCCCCTCTTCTTTTGCCGGGTTACATTGATCATTATCGCTTTCGCCACAAGTCCTCAATCGAACAGTTGTCCAGCCCACTTATGTTTATTTCGTTATCTCGTTCCCCAGACGTTGGGAGGGCGATGCCACATTTGAGAAACATTTTATTTCTTCAATTACCCACATATTTTAGCTCCCCGAAAGTAAACGGCTACCCGAAAGTAGCGGCTACCCGAAAGTAGCGGCCCCTGTATGCCTGCTAATTCCGAAAGTAACGGAAGCAGCTACTTTCAGAACTCTACGGTATCTAGTGTGAAACAAAGTTATAAAGTTTATTTAGGGGTGGCGAATGGTACCTTCAAAATCGTGGGTCTCGGAAAATTTTGGTCCGGTCTCGAAATCTCGGCAGTTTTTGTTCTAAGATTTTGGATTCGATAACTGGGGAATGGTTTGACACAGCGAGTGTTGTGGCTGTTCTACCGACCAAGCTCTGGTCTTGAATAACCGA
This sequence comes from Cladopsammia gracilis, assembly GCA_022457155.1. Classification (NCBI taxonomy): domain Eukaryota; kingdom Metazoa; phylum Cnidaria; class Anthozoa; order Scleractinia; family Dendrophylliidae; genus Cladopsammia; species Cladopsammia gracilis. The sequence goes on from JAJGOT010000342.1 coordinate 132,975, forward strand.
CTGTTGATTAACACTGTCATGCTCTACTGTACGAACTTTGGTCTCTTCACCGTCCGGAGGGTGAAGAAGGAAATTGTGCATGTTTCTTTCCACATCCTGGCTTCCGGCAAGAAAATCCCTTCGGGCAAGATCTCGAAAAGTGTCCATAGGCAAGGCAGCTTCCACAGAGTTTTTTTTTTGTTGTACAGTTCGCAATCGATCCTCGTAAGATGCATTCTTAAAGGTCCCGCACTGCCAAATTGCATGTGGTTCAGAACATTGATAGCACTTCAAGGCGGCCAAGCCAGTATTAGCAGATTCTCTGTTTCCTTCACCCTGGGTAGGTAGGGTTGTAGACCTGAATGGCAGATCTTATTTCTCTCTGTTTCCATTTCTTCTTTCCTTTTCTTCGCCGAAACGGTTGTTTAAGCTATCAGCTCGTTTCTGGATGAAATTCACGAAATCAGAAAAGTGAACTTGTCCCTTAGAACAAATCAGGTCTCCTGCAACATCCGTCCATTTTCGCTTCAAGCCTTCATCGGGTAGTTTTTTCATCAGCATAAGGATCGTATCTTCATTGTCAAGGTGGCTTACGCAAGGTGATCCCATACTGGTTAACACCCGTTTAGCGTCTTGTAGTTTTCTAGCGAAGTCCATTAGACTCTCGGCGTCAACTCTTCTAAGGTTATGTTCTCTCAATCTTCTCATATGTGCACCAGCTACCATGTGTGGCTGTCCAAAGTTCTTCGACAGGGTTTTCCATGCTTCGATGTATCTCTGACCGATGGGAAGGTTAACACAACTTTTAATAGTATCTCTTGCTTTTCAGACACACTGTGTGAGTAAACGGGTAAGTCTTTGCGAATCGTCAGACACCTGACTTTCAATATGGTCACGGAAATTGGCTTCAAATTCTCCATACTCCGACGGGTCTCCTCCAAACTTCATTAACTATATTTTCGTGAGAGTGGGACCTTGTTTAAGTGCGTCTGCAATGGCTTGCCATGGTGCTTTCTCTCTAAATGATTCTGACTGGGGTTGCTGCACTTGGTGGGTCGACTGCCGTGTAAGATGCTGAAGTGTTTGCAACAATACTTGCTCAAGTTGAGTATGACTTGACTGAGGGGACGATGATACATTAAGCTGGTTAGTTTGCTGTTCACTTTTAAACCTTTCTACGGGCGAACTCTTCTCTAACTTGGTCACAAATGGGGAGCTCGCAGTCATTTGTGTGTTCACATGTGGTTTGAAATCATTTGCATCTGTCTTAACAAAGGGTTGTTGCATTTTCTCTTTAAGCTGAGAAGCAGTTGTAAACAACGGCGTGTACGAAGGTACCACGTCGCTTTGAGAGATCGTTGATACTGACGACACCTCATGCTTAACTTTGAAAGCCTTAGATGTAACAGTTTGAACATCCGATGGGGGGTGCAAGCTCAAGCGTGAGTCTGGTGATGAACTGGCAAGCATAACTGGTGCGTAAGGGATAGAGTTCTGAACTACCTGTAGTGGTTGAATTATCTCACTCACAGTTTCGTTGTCGGATATCTTTCTAGAAAAATAACTTTCAGTTCGATTAGATTACGCAAACGGCGACAAAGTCGGTTCGGCGGCTCTCGCATCGATTTTACGGGCTCCCCACCACGCATTACTTAAATATTGCCTAAAAATTCAAAATGGAATTAACTTCACAAATTAGTACCTAACTAAGAAAAGCAGGCAATCACCGATAGTTTAAATGTAGATAGACACAAGCTAGGTTTTACTGAGGTGGGGATGTCGCGTTTGCGTGTGGTCAAAAGAATGCAATGACGTCTCATATTCGCACTTGTCAGATTGGTAGGTATTCAATCTGCGCTACGGAATAATGCTTTGCCGTGTAACAAAGGACTTTAAATATTAAAAGGCATGAACTTTCAGGAAAGCCTGTTTATGAGAAATACTTAACCTGCCGCGGATGTACTAAGGAAAATAGAAACGTAAATAGAAACGTATAAAATGACCTATATATAGTCGCATCATGTAATTTGTGATGATCCTAAATTAGCATAAATTACTATTTTGCCGGCACGTATCAGAGGTCTGGTGGAGGGTAGCAGTATGGGATTAGAGTTCGTAATTTGCAGCCGTCAGGAGGGTGAGACATTCTAAGGTCAGCCTTCGCCGCGTAATGGTTACGTTTAGTTTTCTATTTATATTATCTTGTGGACACTAGGTTTTATGCTTTTCAAGTGTCTAGACACTTCCCTAACCAGCTAACCTTTATTTATAAGTGTAAAGCACGTTTTTAAATTAGGATACCCTGAAACCCAAGGATGACACCACTGCCTTGGCCGGGGCACACGTTTCCCGTTTTCTCCACCTGCTGGTTTTTAGGGGTTTTCGTGTCCGGCTTTGGCGCATTTGTTCTTCCTTTAATCACAGTGGATATCTGTGCATATGCCGAAGCTAAATAAATGGTACGGTGGCTTGGCTGGCCCGCGCGCCCAGACATCTTCATTCTTGTGTGTCCGGTTGAGCAGTGAAGGCAGATTTTTTTTTTTTATTTTCCTTCCAATTTATTCAAAATTGGCTCACTGGAAGAACCAGTCTTCACTGATAGTCCAATTTCCCAAGGAGATTTCCATGACGTCTCATTTGACACTGGTTGGTCGTATGTCCAAAAAACAGAGAAACATGCAGTAGAAGAAGAGGAAAGTAATACGACCGGTAACCACGGGGTCCGGCTTTTCCCTTGTCCAGTTGAAGGATGCGTTAGAACCTTTCAGTGCCATTGTAACCTTGAACGACACATGCACTATGGGAAATGCAAGTTCGTGGAGGAAAAGCCCCGGGCGGGGGTCTCCCAAATAAAAATAACGGGGGTGCTCGCCGTACATAATGGGTCAAAATTGGTATATTGGTACCACTTAGGGTGCTACAATTTAAAATGATCACCGTTAGAATTATCATGGTACCTTTTAGGGTATTGAGCCGAAAACATGGCAGAATTGGTTCCTATTAAGGGTAAAAATCCATTTAAGTCACGCCCATCAAACGAGAGTCTGATACCTTTTAGGATGTTTTACGAAACTTCCGACGAGCACTCCTGTCATTTTTATATAGCTTTATATGGGAGTCCCTCCCCCGGGGGATGTGATCTACATTGAAAACCTTGAGCATGTTGAGGAATGGGCGAGCGCACAGCCATTGTCGGAAGAGTGGTTGCAGAGCAAAGCGGACAGGTGCTGCCACATGGTAGGGGACAACGAACAGCCTTTAATGATCTTAAAAGTCCTTCACACCTCCCTGTTACTTTTCTTTGGTGAAACCCCATCAGAATTGAATAAAACATCAAGATTAATTACTCATGCGCGTAGCGGCATGAGGTAAGGTTTCGGCTCCTTTTTTCTTGTTATTATTTTTATTTTTTTTTGTGTCACGATTTTGCATGTAAATTTATGCACGTATATTTTAAATTCTGCACTTCCGTTTCATAGCTTTGCCACTACACTTCCTGTTTAGTGACTTCCGGCTACTCTCACTTCCGGTAAAAGAGCGTTACTTAAGTGTCACGACAGCGTCTCCTAAAACCCTACTTACATTAGTAATGTTCACGTTTGGTATATACAAGACTTAGAAGAATCACTGGCTTCATTGTTCACAGCCTTCATTTCCAAAACAACCAATAGCAAACAACGTGGTTTGCAGGAACGATGACTGAATGAAAGGAGTACTCTTCCCCATGTTGGACATCTTCTTATCATGTTTAAAATATATCATAAAACTTTCTTACGCATGCGCATGAGTATAGGCTTCTTGGAGCCTCTTGTTTTTTAGAGGTTTTGGCCATTGTGAACATTTTAGTTTAGTGTATAATCCTTCTAGCAGATATACAGATATTTTACAATGCTCACAAGATTTTAAACAGCTCTATTTGTGCCGTTGCAAAGCAAATGCAGATATTATATGTGGACAAAATACTTTATTAAGGTGTGATAAAGGCAGTATACGTAGCTGAGGGGACAAGACCCCTCTACTATAAACATTCCATGAAGTGAAATCTTTCCAGGTGTGATCCGTAAAGGTCAATCGAATGCCACTTAAAATAGAAAGAACATAGGGCCAGATTAAGATCTTACCAGAAGCTCATATGTTTCTCATACATGTATAGGCTTTACTGTGTTTGCTTGCATCATTTTGTAATTGCTTTTCAAGTTACCAGTGACTACTAACTATGACTTACTGGGTGAATCCCATGGCATGCTGAACAGGAAAATTGAAACACAGGTGACAGTGCATCAAGAGTGTAGCTGACGTTTTTTTTTTTTAAGTTGGACATAAACTTTAAGTTAATTGATCACCGATAAAAACACCACAATTAGAATGGATTTGTTCTTAATACAATTTTCAGCACCCACATGGTCACAAAGTGAAGGAAGCAGTTGATAAATATTAAAAGCGATTTAAACTACCATATCCAGTCCAATGGGAGAACAACCTTTGATACTGATCTTGACTGCTTCGGTGGATCCCTGAAGATCAAAGATTGTGACAAAGTTGTTAAAGACATTATTTTAGAAAATGATCTTGCGGACATTTGGAGAATCAGGAAGTTAGACAAACATCGTTATACTTGGAGGAAAAATACATCAAAAATTCTCAGACGTCTTGATTTCTGGTAAATTAGTAATAACTTGCAAGAGGACATAAAACAAACGGAAATTGGACCTTTTTTTTAAGAGTGACCATTCGTCGATTTCACTTGAGATTGATAGTGTCGAGGATCAAAAACACGGTCCTTCCTTTTGGAAATTAAACACCAGTGCAGCCTTCTTGATGCTCCAGAGTATGTGAATATGATCAACGCTGAATATCCTAACTGGCTTCATGAATTTGAAGATATTACAGAGAAGAGAGTTTTATGGGACTTGATTAAGTATAGAATCAAACAGGTTTCAATTACTTATAGTAAAAGCAGGGGCGGATCCATGTTTTTTCTTAGGAGGGGGTGCACCTCTAAGGAATGACGTAACCACGTTTTTTTCTCTTCTTTGCAGAATACCAGTTATATTAGTAAGATGCAGGTCATCTCGGGGGGGGGGGGGGGTGCGCACCCCCTGCACCCCCCCCCCCCCCCTCAGATCCGTCCCTGAAAAGCAAACACAAACTGAGAAAGAATAATTTTGAAAAATTGAGAGTGGAATTACAACAAGCAGATGAGATCTGTGATCAAAATCCAACGGACGAGAACATCGATATATATCCAGAAACGGGAAAGTTTAAAGCTGAGATTCGAATCACTCAATGAGTACATTTTTAAAGGGGCAATAATTAGATCACGTGTCAACTGGTATGAGCAAGGTGAGACAAATAACAAATATTTTTTAAACCTAGAAAATAACAACAAAGGGAAAAGTTGTATACGAAATATTAATATTAAAGGTACAGCAACTTCAATCTGACTCGAATTTGCATACGACCAAGCGTGTAATTTGTTTTCGGCCAGAAACAATCACACCACGTGTGGTAATGCGTGACGGGTTAGAATCATAATGCTTCCCATTGGTTGTCCGCCTACGATGACGCAAGCACTACGGCTATATAAACAGCCATACTGCGACCAAAATGAACAACTGCTCCGCTCTCACTTAATGAGCACTGAACGCAACTGACGAAGGAAACCACTTAAGTTTCCGAAACCGGTCTTGCTAATAAAGTTCATGCAGAAATAAAAACGGCCAGCCAACCATCCTGAATCTGCTTACTGATTCTTACCTATAGCTGACACCACACAACCCTACAAGGAAACCCCATTACGGGGCCTCGCTCATTTCCTAGCGCTCAGGTTGTTGCTTACTGGAAGGTCAATAATCTCTCCAAACGACTTTTTAGTCCGAGAGATTAGAGTTAACGACAGGACAATTTATCTCTCCATATGACTATAAGTCTGAGGGTTTAAATCCTGAAATGAACACTGAATAACGGAGTTTTATGCGATAAGGATGATGACAATATAAACACCGCCACCGCACGAAGTAGACTCCACTATTATGTTATGTTTGTTCACATTGAATAACGGGAGTTATATGCGATAAGGAGGGTGACAATATTACAAACAATTCTGACAATTTAACAATCCCGATCGTTAATCGAACTCCAATCGAACGATTAAGATTTGCTGTGGACATAGAGCGGAGTGTGGTTGTTGGCTTCGAATAAGGCTTGTATTTCTCGGTGGCTAGTGTTACATCAAGGAAATTGAGGACTTTTTTGTTTGCTTCGATGGTGACGCGCAAGTTGTTTTTGGCGAACACTTAGCAGATTTATTTTTTAATTTTTTCGATTTTTTTGTGGGGTTTGGTCAAGAACTGCTAAGCCGCCATCTCTGTAAAGCCCAATTTCCGTGTCGTAAGGCATTTCTTTTAGCTGCGAAAGGATGTAGATTCCGACTAATTCACATGTTTCTGCCTCCTCTTAACTTCCCATGGTGACGTCGAAGAGCGTGCCGGTGTTTCTCTTCTGCCAAGGGTTTCCGTTGTTGAAAATAAGTGACTGTTTAGCTTGGAGGATTACGTGGCGATCATCGCTGGGGATGGTCACGTATTTGGCTGCGAAGTCAAGGGCACGCTTGAGTAGTGTCTCCGATATGGAAGGATAGAATTCCACTACATCGAAGCTTATAAAAGCAGATTTGCGTTTGTTGGGCAAAGTTTTGAACCATTGCAGCAGCGAGGCGTTTTTCCACTGGTTTACTTTCGTGACGCTCAGCAGTTTCTTGTTGATATTATCGAGGATTTGTTTGCTAATTTTACCTATCTCCTGTTTTGACGGGTTAATTAATCTGCACGTGGGTTTATTCTCAAAATTGCCCGTATGGTCTTTCAAGGTGATGAAAGCTTCTTTTCTGGCAGTTGTTTCGACGCGGTCGTCAATCTGGAGTTTATCGGTGATTGTTTTCGCCTTGTCGTTGATTTCGTTTAATTGTTTTTTCTCCGCCTTCTTGTAGGCTTTTGTAATGTTCTCATTTAGGAGCTAATTGTACTTTGTGGTTTTCAATTTGTAAACGTTCTTGGATTTATCGGCCTTTACAAATAAACGGTTGTCACTTTTAATTGATTCGATGTCTTCGTTGAAATATTTTTGACACTGACACTTGATATTCTTAAATTTAACCTTTTGGATGATTTTCGTCATGCCATCCTCCCCGGCGTTACCAATCAATGACATCGATGATCGGAAATTCAATCGATAAATCGATATCAATCGATGAAATAAGTTAATTGATATCGATTGGTATCGGCCAATCGATGACCAATCGATAGTCTCAAAAAAGTTCATAGATTGATATCGATTGGAATCGATTGATATCGATTGGAAGGTACTTTCATGACAGATGTTCCAAGTGAAATTGAGCCGCGAAGCGGCGACAAACGAGTCGCGAAACAGCGAGTTTGCGCCGCTTCGTGCGTGTCTCACTTTTCGCCGCTTTGCGACTCACTTTCACTTGAGTTTACTTCCCTTGAGTTTTTCGCTTTCGTTTGGCCTGAAACTCCCATGCGCACTCTCGGCGATTCCTGTGCCCTCTCATCGAATTTGACCCACGCTTGCTGAGAGTTGAATAAAACTACTAGTCTCGTGCAACTGAACTCTCATCCTTCAACTCTCGGTGACTCTCATTCTCGTTTGGCTAAAAGTCATGTTTTCAAAATAAATGTGTCGAATTTTCATATTTAAAGAGTAAGAAAACTGCATTGTGATAATCGATAACAATAGATGACAATCGATAGCAATCGATGACAGTCGATAACAATCGATGCCAATCGATGCCAATCGATAAGGTCACAAAAATCTTCTTCATCGATTGGTCATCGATTATCAATATCAATCGATCAATTGATATCGACTGCCATCGATTGATATCTATTTCAATCGATCATCGATTTCATCGATTGGTAACGCCGGGCATCCTCGAACTCCTTTAACTCCTCAATGGCCGGTGGGTTGTTTCTAGTCTTAAAGCCGAAAGTTTATTTTCCTGATTCTTGGTTAGGGTTTAAAAAGTGGTAAGCTTTCCATCTCATCCTGCATAGGAACTGTTCGGTTTTGATAATCAGTTGTCTCATGTATTCTCTCTTCTGTGTTACAGTGATGTTCTTGGTTGAGTAGTTGAACCATACACGTTCCATGTTTGGATCTTCAGTAGGACAGTGCTCGACAATTCAGGAGCTTAATATAACTGACAGGTGAATTCCACACTGCTAAATCCAGAATAGTGCTCAACAATAATGAAGCGGTAATAACGAAGTGTTTCGTCTACTGAATATCGTTTCATATGGACTTTAATACAGAACTGTTTCGTAGACCATCAAAGCGTTGATCCAATCATCAGTTAAATTCCATACACACTAAAGTTTCGTTAGAGTTTATATACATCAGCAATATGATCTTCACCGAAGTCGTTACAATATTCAAACGAAAAAACAATAGGGATAGAAACCTATGATTGGTCTTAAAGCATGCGATTGAATTTTAGGAGGAACTTACGCTTGTGCCTGCAAGTTGAAATAAGCTCGCTACGCTTGTTAAGTGTTGCCATGTCCGGTTTAAATAGAATATAGAATTTTTCGGTAATACATAGGTTACATCGTTTGGTAAAATTGGTATAGGATTTAGCCTTGCCTAGGATTTTTCAGGAGATCGCAAAGTCTTTCTTTTCGTCTTTTAGCTGCCATATGTGTTTGCTTCGTTCTGTGTTATTTGTTTTACTCTCATGAATGAAGGACATTTGGTGATTTCGCCATCTTGTCTTAAATTCAGTGGCGATGAGACCGACGTATCTTTCTGAGTTTTCTGCGGTTGTTACGGTGGCTTGGTAGTACACTACCTCTTTTACTAAACATTCTCCTTTTAAAGGACATTTGTTTGGTTCTCTGCAGTTACAGGTTCTGGGGGTGTGTGTCTTCTTCAGATTTTGTGTTCTGTCTTAGGATGGTTTTGTTGTGTAATAATAATAAAAATAATAATAATCTTTATTTAGATTACTTTTACATATAAAGTATGGTTTTCAAAAAGGATCTCACGAAATTAAGAAAAAAATACAAAACACACACACACAATTCGCGAAGACGTTAAAAAGCTAAAATATATAAAAAACTATTAAAACGTACACAACATTAATTCAACTTTTTTAAATTACAAATTTAAAGTTTAAAAGGATCACGTTTAAAATTATCCATTGTGTGCATCGATGATCTGTTTTTTGTTAGGTGAACAACTGTAACTCAGCGTAAGATTATTGTTGTTAAAAAGCTTTCTGAATTTATGGTTAGGTGGGAAACATTTCTCGATCAAATTCAGAAATTATCTTCCTATATTAGTTTCCACATTTCTACTAAATGGTGGGTTGAACCATATTATGTTCCTCTGCCTCTTTCTCTTTCTGGTGGTTGATTCTGGTGAATGCTGTTGCGGTGGGGTGAATTTTAGGGTGTGTGAATAACCGCTTTTGCGCAATGCTTCTTGATAGGGTGTTGCTGCTTCATTGAAGGTTTCTTCGTCGTCTGATGAAATTTCGGATGGGTTTGTTAATTGCCTCAGGGATGTTTTTTTTTATTATGTATATGCATGGAGGGTGGTTAGATTTGCTGTGGACATAGAGCGGAGTGTGGTTGTTGGTTTCGAATAAGGCTTGTATTTCTCGGTGGTTAGGTCTAGTGTTATATCAAGGAAATTGACGACATTTTTGTTTGCTTTGATGGTGACGCGCAGGTTCTTTTTGGCGAACACTTTGCAGATTTCTTTTTTTAATTTTTTCGATTTTTTTTGTGGGGTTTGGTCTATGTTCAAAAATTCAGATAATGGCCTTCTATATGTATACATATATATCGTGGACAATGCCTTGCTCTAGCCTATATGGCGGTTTGCCAGTCAACTGGTGCGATGTGTAAAAGAAACAGGAATACAATGATAAAGAAGTTGAGGAAGGAGATGAAGATGACAAACCGTTTATGCACCTATTATGAAAGAAAACGTATAAGAAAGAAAATCTTTGATTGCTATAATAATAATTAAAATCATTATTGAGAATACCTACTTCACTCGAAAGTGCTTTACAGAAGGGTCCTCTTACTAAGTTACAAATAATAATACTGACACATAAGATATACCAGAAAAAAAAAAAAAAAAAAAAAAAAAAACTTGTTAACTATATTACAGTAGCTTGCCCTCTGAATTCATAAATATTGCAATCTAGTATATAAAAAATAAATCACATTCTTACTTTGCGGATGGCCCTTTTAAATATGTCAAGTGACTTAAGCTCCCTCAATAACTAATCTAAATTATTCAACTCATTTGCAGCATTTGCAGATTGAACTCAATTTCCTTAAGAACTTGCTGGTAAAAAATACTTAAGGTAAGCTGATTGGACACGAGCCATTGTCAACTTTATTTAGGTCTGAATTTAGCTTTGATCGATGCTATGAATAGATTTGGAAGAAATGTATAATAGAGTAATTGCTAACACATTGCCTGAGGTGCTTATAATTTCTCACGGTTTAAACGCCTCAATAAATAAATAAATCTCCGGAAAATTGAACGTACTGTGTTGAAAAAAAAATACATTGCTTAATTCGTGATGAGAGCTTCCCGAGTGTAAAGATATATTTGTGACATGAATCTGATTAATAGGTGTTTCTTGGAGTTGCGAAAAGTATTGTAATGAAGCGCAGACGGGGAATCTATGGAATTCCACTTATTTATTGATATTTGTACCAATGGACCTGATTCAAGCTATGCGAGGGGTCTATGCGCTAAAGCTGGCATAGCTAAGTAGACGAGGGAAACTTTCAGTTGGAAGGTGTGGTTGACGGAAGGAATTCCTTGCCCCCCCACTTTCTTTACTTAGGCCTATTACTCAAAATACAGCTAGAGTTACGACCTCAGCCTTGCTTTGCAACAGAATACCAGATTAAAATAAGTGAATACAGAGTTGACTGATAATTTCTGGAGGTTTAAAAGTCTAAACAAATTAGTAAATATCCTGAAAAGTGAACGTCTGATTTTAAAAAAAGGGTATTAAAATGTAGTATTCATTGCCTATTTCGTGATAAGAGCATCCCGAGTGTAATTATATATTTCTTACAGGAATCTCGACTGGCAGGAATTTTATGAGGGAAAGTAAATTTTAAAAACTAATATTTAAGGCTCCTTTTTGAAATTTTGGAGTTGCAAAAACGTCGTAAAAAAACCCTGACCCAATCCAAACAAGCCTCGTCTAGGCCAATAGCGCGAGTGTGCATCTATAACTCAACATACGCACGCCGGTGCGTATATAAAACGACATGTGCAAATGTTTACTTGCCACTGAGCATAATTTTTTCATAACGCTGAAGATAACCCTTGACGCTTTTAAATGGAGCATAAGCGAAGTCATCCGGGTGGAAGCAAAAATATACACAAATCAAACCCTATTTATTGTTGACTGTGTGAAATTGTCAAAAACCTAATCTCTTTTAAGTCTCTTATCTTTGTGTTTACAATTTCTAAAATAATAAGGTTAGTCTAACGCTGAAATTTAACAAACCAAGATTTTCTACAGAGAGTGTACCTATTATAAAGGCAGTGAAAGTGCATGCCGGGTCCCTAGAGGCTAACAACAGGGTGCATAAACAAATGTAGGGCATCGGAACCACTAAATATGAGGGTGGTTAATTCTAATTTCGTGACTAATGCAGCAGTAAAGATAACGAAGTTACTGTATTAGATCTTACTCGTCATGACATCGTTTGAAGTCCATCCATCGCATCTTGCTTGACACTGTGAGTCGTTCGAAGTACATTTTATCTTCACATAGCGATCGTGGGTGCAATTATCGGCTTTCACTTTAGTAAGGCTAACCAATTGGGATTGAGCTTTCGAAGCCAATAGGATGACGACCATATACTAAGGATAAAGAAAAAGCCATAACTTTATTTTTTCACATATACATGACTGTGCGCATTTAAACTCATAATTTTTAAGGCAGAAATAATAAGTGTCTAAGTCTAAGCAAAGGTTAACCTTCTTGAGAAAGACGCTTCAAATTATTCACAACATACTGAAGGAGCATTTTTATGAAAACTATTTAATTCTCCGAAACTAGAAATTAAAAAAAAAAAGAAGCACTAATTTTATGTCTTACATTATTCTGTCAGAAAAAAAAAAATCGAGTGACGTTTTCAGAAATGCGTGTTAAATGTTTTAGGCGGTATCTTTAAAGTTGAAAGGCTAAATAAATTAGCGTTATCACCAAATAAACTTACTGAAAAAATTCGTTTGAACTCCATTACTTTCACAATTTTCAGCTCCTCAGTCTCCTCAGTAGCACTTGTTTTTAAGCTGGGACTTACCCGCAATGAACGTAACAAGAATTGACCCTTTTATCGTTGGTGCTTAGAAGAACACGTCTAATGTTTCAGGAATTTTTTTTTTCATATTTGCGGTAAATGAACAGTGACCGGACTTCCGTGAAAACGTTCACTGTTAAGGTATTCGTTTCTCGTAACTTCGTTACTTAACTTCCAAAATGTTTAGTGGCGAGTGTGTTTCTTCTTCAGAAAGAAACAAAGAAATATCCCGTGGACGGAGCTGTCCTCTCCTACTTTGATTATGTCGGGTACTGACAGATTTTTCTCTTTCAGTTTTTATGTACTCCCAAGCCGAAGACATACTGAATACATGCAATTTTCTCATTAATTGTTGTTCTGTCATTTCATCAACAACTTGTGACTCACAAATGCTAGCTTTGGGAGAAGATGTCGGATAATGGTGACAAATTTGAGTTTGAGCCGTTGAACACTGGTCTCCGTTAAACACATCTATTCTGAACTTAACACAGGACTTTAAAAATAACGTTAGTTAACGGAAAATAAAACTGTTAACCCTTTGGCTTAATGTTTTTTTTTTTTTTTTTTTTTTTTTTTTTATGTAGGGGACGCTTTCCCTACAAAGGTGGCTTTGATTAGAACAGGTACTAGTCTAGGTGTCTCTAACACTGATGAATAATAATGTGTTGTCTTTGGTGTGCTAATAGAACTAAATAGTCTGTACTGGCTAAACAAAACTGTCCTTATAATTTCGAAAATTATTTAAATTCTTCATTGATGAACTGAGTTTTTTTTTTTAACTGTTTTTTTTTTTATTATTATTATCGTCGGTTAGTTATTACAAGTTCCTCGCTAAACTAATTCAGTTAATTACGTTTATCTTTATTAAAATTATACAACAATTTAATTCCATCACATTATCAGGCAAACGACTGATAATTATGTTCTTACTTTCGGGCACAGTATAAACTTCAAAGTCATATGCATCTATTTAATTGCTAAGCCGCTCTAAAAGTAAACCGAAAAATAATTTGTTAAAGCAACAAGTGCACCGAAACAACATTTAATTCCCTTCTGTCAACAGAGGTTAACAAAATACGATGTCTATGATAAAAGTGTGGTATCTATTGATTAATTCGTGAAGTGGCGTCCTGAGTATAAATTGAGGTATATTTCATACAGGAATTTTCAAGAACAACCAACCCAAACTAAATAAACCCGATTATAATATGGCTCTTCGTAGGCGTTCAGATCGTGTGGAACAAACTGAAGGGTGGCTTGCCTAACCGTTATTAAGGGTGAAATAAGGTCCTTTTCATTCTAAATAACCTTCAACACGGGAGGTGTTCAAAAACGTTTTTTTTCCTTCAACTTTACCGATTAGTTAAAGGATGAACTTCATTTATTGTAGTTTTATATCAAACTGAGAACTCTCCAGCCCGCGACATAAGATATTAAGGGTACTGTGAACCTTTTTTGGTGCCATTTTTGCGTATTTTTAGTCTCTTTAATTTCTGTAAAAATATTGAAATATATTTTGCAAAATCAATAAAAGAACTCAAGATATTCTTAAAAAAGAGTTTTAATGGAATAGTTGATAAGTTGGTATAGGTGTGATAATCCGATAACCCAATTCCTTAGTGCAGCTCTCTCTTGTATGTTTTCTGCAAAACTTTAAATATTCTTATTATTATTAATATTATTGTTATTATTGCTATTCATTTAGCTCTGAGCTCTGGCTGTTCTCATACCGACATACATCCCAAGGGAGCGAGTCATAACAAATAACCAAGGGTCCCCTGGGGACATTCTACTGGTACTTAGAAGTCAAGCACCTTCCTTAAAATTCTGAAATATTATCATTATCATTAATATTATTATTGTTATCGTCATCATCTCGCATCGTATGACATTTCATGATTCAGTGGAACCTCTCCTTTGGGACACCTCTATTCAGGGGGACACAAAATTTGGTCCTGGAAAAATGTTCATATAATCTTTGTATCCGTTACCTCTATTGAAGGGACACTTCCATTCGGGGGAAAGGGACACTTTTTCTGTGTCCCGAAGCCCTGTTTTAATCTCCATTCAGGGGACACCTTGACTACTCAAAACGTGAAGGATCGCGGACCCCAAAGAGGGTTGATAAGATTAAGATGATATATAACTTGGTTACCAAAGGTTAACAGGAAACGAGCAATTGTCAGAATTAGTCACAAGACTAATGTACGAAATTGGCAAGAGATAATGAATATTTAGTAGTGAAGTAGAAGATGACATTTCCTTGATAATAAGGGCCATACACCCTTGAGTAAATAAGATAAAAAACATTTAACCCAAAAGGATTTAAAATAAGATTATTGCAGAAAAAAACATATAAGCATGCTTGCAATGTCCAAATATAAGACGTGTTGAGAAAAAGAATGTTATTTTCATAGAAACTTAATTATGATTTATGTGAGTAAAGAATTGTACCTTTCTTTCGAGTTAAAACTATACAACATAAGATATATTCGCATGTAAGAATATTAAAAAAAAATTCTATATATCTTTTTTTTTAAATCAATTACAGATAAGTGATGGTATGAGACTTCCCTTAGATAATGGGACTAATTGTTTAATTCAGGTAATTAAGAATGTGGTGCAAACAACTCCAAAAAACAGTACCTTTCGAAGGATCAGTACAACCAAAGGCAATACCCTTTCTTACGCTAAAACTCCCTTTTATTTTATATCTTGCAATTTTACCGAATTTCTAGCATTTGAAAACTGATGAACTGAAAATTCTCTATTTACATGACTTAAAAATAGAACCCTTATAATTAACCCTCGGACGTACACGCAAACGTATACCCCAACCGTGGTACAAGGGGGTGGGGGGGGGGGGGGGGTTGTTGTAATCCCCCCTTGGGTTTTTGCGATGTTGCAATATTTCGGAAATATTTTACATCTAACAGACAGCCCGCGATGTGCTCTATAAGATAAGGTAAATATTATGGGTTGTGACGCTGCTGGGGGTCCTTGACGTCATCCAAAATGACCGCCAAGACCGCCGCCATCTTTGATTTTACTGAAAATTCAAATTTATCAGGAAAATGTGGAAATTGCAAATATTGTTTGCTAGAGTTGCAAAATAACATACAATTAAACATTTTGATGTTTTTGGTAGCATTTTATATGTTTTTTTTTCACTGAAAAAGGTGAAAAACGCGCACTTTTATTCAAAAATGCCTTTACCACATGTTACTCATGACGTCATATCTCGTTTCCATAGAAACCGGTTGTCGCCAAACTTTACCAAAATGTGTGTTAAGGATAAATGAACAGCAACTAAAAACGGCATGTGCTAATCGTAAATGGTCTTGATAATATCTGAGAAAAACCTTAACTCCCCCCCACCCCCTCCCCCCCTTGTACGTCCGAGGTTAATAGTCAGAGATCTGGACAGCTGGTCTCCAAAAAAAGTTTTCCTGTTAAAAAGTACTTTCGATGCTTGTAGCATTTGAACATTGGAACTTAAGCTTTCCTAGCTGTCTTTATCTCTTGCCCACTTTCCGAAATTGAGTCAATACAGAATAAAGGGCGTTGTCTTATGTTTACTACAATCCAAACCATTAACGGTGATTTGGGCTGTAAAAACGTGTGATAATTTAATTATTACTCCACCAAAATATAACTTGTAGTTTTAACTTCAGTTGGATTATATGCATTGATTATTTAACAACTCTTTTCATATAAGAAAAGTTTTGCAATGAACATTTTACTGTCACTATAATCATATGTTAACCAAACGAACCATATGTTGCATTCGATCAAGTAGTCTTATATATTATGTGTACTCAATTGACGATTTAAAACATATAAAACAACCTTGCAAATTAGAGTAAGTTAAGAGAAAGATCCCTGTATATAGATTCAATCTGCGCATGTCACATTTGTATGAACATGTTGTTTCGTTCCCACATGGCTTTGCCTCATAGGTAGAATGTAATAGATTTAAGGATTTCATCAATAAATACACCCCTCTTTTGGGTTTTTTATATTAAAAAAAAAAAGTTGAGAGGAAGACAGAAAGTTAAGGTAAAAACAGAAAAGAAGAAAGTCGAAGAAGAGAACGATAGGACTAAGCTTGTAAGGTGAAATATTAAAACATGCGTTAAACCGTATGGTCATTGTTGCAGTCCGGCCGGACCTCTGCTTTGCCATTCATTGAGCAGTCGACAAGTGGGGCGTAAGTATCGCATCCATAACACTGACAGCACTATTTTTTTTTTTCCACTGCATGACTGCTTTGTAGAGTCGGAAATAATCTTACCAATACAGTATAATAGTGCTGTGTGTGTTATAACAAGTTGTTCCAGTTTGCAAAATTTACCCAATGTACTCTATTTTGTGACTGCCTAGCAATATGGCTCTTAAAGTGATGTGTACTTTACTTGTGGGAATTCAACACACAATATCGCAGAGAGCTATGTTAATCATGATTTCATTATCTAGCTGCTTGAAGTATTAAATGCCGAATTGACATACACTGCTGTGTGACGATACTCTTCAGGGTGCTCTATGTTGTATTTCATTGGTTGGCGGCACGACCACGATGACAGCCGCTTTAAATATAATGCGGTGCGAAAATGGCCCCTGTTCAAATTAATAGGGTATGTAGACTTGTCAAATTTTCACGAAACCTGGCCAGTATGGATATATATTAGTGCACTAAAATGCACTAAAGCGCGTGAGGCTTTTACGAAATTCTAAATACTTTTCTCGTGGCGCCCCAGAGTGTGACGCGCATAGAACGATTTTCTATTGTCCAACTTCAAAGTGGATTTACTCGGAAACCAATGGAAATATCGAAAAAAAACCTCACACTTTGTTAGCCCATTAAATATTGATAGACTAATCAGTTCGCTAACACGGAGGCTGGTAATCCAGTGAAGCAAACACCGTCAGTTTTGCGTTTGAAAGGCTCGCGCGATTACCTGAACAGAAAAATAAGAAATAATTGTTATTTTTGGAATCTGCAGTTTATCAGCTTTACATCGATATATAGTTTCGGGGGATTTCTTTAAAAATAGTGCGCGTGCGAAAGATATTCCGGAAGGCGCCCTCGAAGGTTAACAATATTAAACCTTATTAAGTGAGGGGCCCGATCGTGAACAAAGTCTTTTGTCTACTGGATACGCCGAAATGCATATATCTGAGACGCAAAATAAAAGAAGAACGATTTTGACTATGCTTTAGGAATTTCCAAACTCACATCGTAACATTTTTTAGTTTCTGCATTTTTCATTTTACCCTTCGCTTCGCTATGAACGGACAATATCGGATTCGATTCTCTGTTTAATATATATAGTTAGGGTTCGCCTAATAGCGGCGCCCTCTGAAGACCCTCTGAACAAGCTTAACTAAGATTAAACTTAACTTAGGTAAAAGGTCGGAAGCACAAGAATTAAGATTGACGACCGGGCTATTTTTCAATTTTAGCAATTCCCGAAAGCCGTATTACCCTGCCGTCTGCACAGTACATTTAGACCGTACAAAAGTTCACAAAACAACTTTTTCTCCGTCTAGAATAACTATTACGACTATTTTCCGAATAAAATACAGCTGTTGCTTGTCAAAAAATGCCCGAGAAACTGATTTGCCAAAATACGCAAACAAATTTGTATAAGGCGACGCGAGT
Organism: Cladopsammia gracilis; assembly: GCA_022457155.1. Taxonomy (NCBI): domain Eukaryota; kingdom Metazoa; phylum Cnidaria; class Anthozoa; order Scleractinia; family Dendrophylliidae; genus Cladopsammia; species Cladopsammia gracilis. The sequence continues at coordinate 150,984 of JAJGOT010000342.1, forward strand.
ATAAAATCTAAGTCTTGTTTTGTTTACATAAAATCGCTTTTCAATCTATGTAATAAATAAACAAACACATAAAATTGGACAACACAATCTTCTTTCGAAAAATTTTATTGAAATCTCCATTAGTTTATGTTTAAAAGCAAAACGAGTACAATTTCATGGCAGCGCATTAAGGCCGAGCCATGTCTTCGATGAAATTAAAAAAAAATTAATACAACTGAATTTAAGCTACACGTTTATAAACAATTCTCCAAAACTAACGAGAACACAAACAAAAAGTCAATCACAGATTGATATCAAGATAAATTCCCATCGAAAAATGTAATTTGTTTTACCTTTAAGTCCCTCCGGCGACTACTTTACTTGGATATTTTTTAAACCTCCGCTTTGGTGCTGAAATCCGTAAAACGAACCCATCTCTTTGCATTGCTAAAAACGTATATAGTTCCTCGAAGCAAGATTTTATCCCTGAAAGGTCTTCTTTTTCCACTAAAGCGGCTTCTGAGTATCCCTTAATTAGGTCTCTTATCGATTACTGAAAGAAGAGGATTAATTACTCTTATAACTAAGAAGAATAAACCTGCCAATCTCATTAAAAATTGGAGGCCTATCACTTTGCTTAATTGCGATTACAAAGTAGCGGCCAAATCCATAGCAAATAGAATACGAAAAGTCCTGCCAAAAATAATAAACAATGATCAAACCGGTTTTCTGAAAGGCCGATTTATCGGAGAAAACATCAGACTTATCGATAGCATTATAAATTACACGAATATAAAAAAAAATACCAGGTCTCTTACTTTTTGTTGACTTTGAAAAGCCTTTGATAGTATCGAATGGTCTTTTATAGACAAAACACTGAAGTACTATAACTTTGGAACTTTTCTGATTTCTTGGGTAAAGGTTTTTTTATACTGATATCAGCAGCTGTGTTCTGAACAACGGCTGGTCTTCGGACTTTTTCAACTTAGGTCGTGGTGTGAGACAGGGATGCCCGCTATCCCCATATTTATTTATTTTATGCGCTGAAATACGAGGTAATGCAGTGAGGAATGCTAAGGAGGTCCGTGGAATAAAAATTCTCGACACTGAGTGTAAGTTATCCCAATACGCAGATGACACGACTATGATTTTAGATGGCTCTGAATCCTCCTTTTCAAGATCTTTGTACTTACTCGATGCCTTTGCCTCCATATCTGGGTTGAAAGTTAACTATCACAAAACTGAAGCCCTCTGGATTGGCGCCCTTAAAAGTTCTAACTTTACCTTTTGTTCAAGAAAACCTATAATTTGGGCTGATGAGAAGGTCTTTGCTCTGGGAGTTTGGTTCTCTACTTCAGAAGACCGCTCTCTGGATTTAAACTTTATTGAGAAAATTGAAAAAATAAAGAGTATATTAGATAATTAGTAGGCCAGAAGGCTAACCCTCTTGGGTAAAATTACAATTATAAAAACCTTAGCCGTATCACAAATCGTCTACATATTGTCATCTCTTCCAACACCTCCTGACATAATTAAGAAAATCAACTCCATATTGTATGATTTCCTTTGGGACAATAAGGGCGATAAAATCAAAAGAACGACAATAATAAATAATTATGAGAATGGAGGGCTTAAGGAGGGCTTAAGATGTTAGATATCACGGCACATGGATGTTAAGACGCATAAGATAAATTGAAACAGGAGTAAACGTGAATGTTCTCCAGATGACGCGTGACACGTGTTTAAAATATGTGTAAAAAAAAAAAACAGTAAAAATAAATGAAAAATTATAAAAAGCTTCATAGTGATTGAGTTCAACAAGCGCTTCGGGCGTAGCCCTTCATCAGTGTGACCGTTAAATGTTCAGTGTGACCGTTTAACATTTCAATACTGTCGGCCATACTTTAGATGAAATCTTCATCAGGGGTTTGCAACTTTGCCGAGGCTCCAGTCAGCACAGGAAGCACCTCCAAAAGAAAAACATTTTTAGTCTCGGCACCATGCTACCTTTGCATGGGCCTTAACAATGCTTTCCATTTCTTTTGAACTCAGTGCGTGCGTACGCCTTCATTTTTCTGGTGTGCGCGCGCTCTAATTTAAAATTTCAAGATTCTACTACTTAGTTCTCGCGTAAACATTTAACGGTCTCACTGGTTTCCGTAAAGAGACTATTTTTAAAAGCAATGTAAACGACTATTTTTCAATTTTAGCAATTCTCAAAAAAAAACAGTATTACGCGACCGTCTGTGGACTGTTAGTGCACAAAAGCTCACAAAACCAACTTTTTCTCGGTCTAGAATAACTACTATGACTACTCTGAATAAAATACGCTAGATGAGTATTGAAAATTGCCCGAGAAACTGATTTGGAAATCAAAATTGAAAAAAATACACAGACATCTTTGCGTAAGGCGACGCGTGTGAAGTTAGAACTATAAAATTCAAGCATTGTTTTGTTTACATATTATCATGGATATCACATGATACGACTGAATTTGAGCACGTTTTATACACATTTCTCCAAAACTAACGAGAACACGAAGAAAAAGTCAATCATCAAATGGATATCACTGAAGATAAATTCCCATCGAAAAATGTAATTTCTTTTACGGTACAGTCCCTCGCCCCGCACTGATAAAAACGTATGAAGTTCCTCGAAGTAAGATTTCGTAGCTTAAAGCTCTCCTTTTTCTCCACTAGAGCGGCTACTGAGTACTCTTTAAAGCTTCCTCTTTCCATTTTGAATATTTTAAATGTGATACTTCGATAACACGAAACTACGGTTTTAAAAACCAAGCGCACGCCGAGCGCGGCAGCCATTTTTGTAGAATTTGTAGGTGACCCGACGACACGGTTACTAAAATATGCGTGCATAAATTTGCAAACAAAATCGAGACACAAAAATTAATGATAATAAAAAGAAGCAAGAGGCTACACTAGTAGCCTATACTGATGGACTTGCATAAGAAATTTTTACGGTCTATTTAAATGGGTCACGTCCCCCCCCCCCCCCCCCCCCCCCAAACGAATTTAACGAATTTTGCGTGACACACTAAAGAACACGTCGAGACACGTTTTCTGTACTCGGCGTGATTGATTCCCGATAAAATCCACACTCGTTTAAAATTTCCCAAACAGTAGAGCTTTTCCGTCTTAAGACCTTAGAGATGCAAATTAACACGTCGTGACCGTAGACATGAAAATGAGAGGTCCTTGTTTCCTTTTCTTTTGCCCAGTTTTGCCCTCACCCGGTTTTATAAAGACCGGTTGAGGTGTTAATTGAGTACCGCAAAAGATGCAATGGCTGCGGCCGCATTAGAGTAGTTAACCCGGTTATTTGCAATTAATTGATTAAAATTAAATGGTTTAACAAAATTCCTGATGCAGCCGCGTATTTTTGGCGTTCACCGAACTTTAACCGTGTTAGCGGTTCCCTTGGAAATTAATTAAAGAGCAATATATTTTTGTAACCGGGTTAAGTGTAGGTTAACTTTCCCGATCTGTCAATCATCTTCGCTTAGCGGTAAGGGACGACTTTGAATTTCAAATGGAGAAAGGGAAATCGTGTGTTTATATTCTCCACAAAACCTATAATTTGATCATTTGACGTAACACTTGATCATCATTCTTTCTCGCGTAATATTATAAGGATCACTAGCGGAGCTATGTGCCTTAAACGTAACGATCTCGAAAAGAAAATTATCCAATACCGTTCCGAACTTTCCAAAATTCGTCAAGCTGTCTTAGTACAATCATTTCGCGCTGAAATTCAAGAAGTCAATGCAAAACTGTTTAACAGCCTTACCAAATTAAGACCCCAAAGCTTGAACATTTAATAGGTCCCCAATTATCTGTCGACCTTTCATTTGATAGTCACAATGCCGTCGTTACTATTCCGGAAAATTTTCCGCTTTCTAACCCACAGAGGTTGTTCTTAGTAAAGGTTTAAAGTTTGTTCCAATAGCGAAACAAAACGACCAATTTTCAATCAAACAAGATGTTGAAAAATTCCTTCGCCGCATGCAATTAAGAGCTCTTTTCAATGCCAAAGAAAACAATTTCAACACCTCGGAGAAATATGTTTTTAAAACACGCAACGTTCGCATTTCATAATGGAATACCCCAGAGGGCCAGTTTTCTTCTTTAGATTTTTTCGTCAAAAAATGTCGCCACGATGTCCAAAAACTTAAATTAACCGCCACACCAAAATTTACGACCTTTCAACAGGAGAGTGGACAGCGCTCAAAAGTCATAGCAAACGTCGCGGCATTGTTATCAAAGCGGCCGGCAAAGGGGGCGCGGTAGGTAGTTGTTTGGCCGACCGACCTTTACCGACAAGAAGCTTTTCGGCAGCTTTCTGACAGTCTTTCAACAGGAGAATGGACATCGCTCAAAAGTCTTAGCAAACGTCACGACATTGTTATCAAAGCGACCGTCAAAGGCGGCGCGGTAGTTGTTTGGCCGACAGACCGTTGCCGATAACAGGCTTTTCGGCAGCTTTCTGACAGTCTTTCAGCAGGAGAGTGGACAGCGCTCAAAAGTCTTAGCAAACGTCGTGACATTGTTATCAAAGCGGCCGACAAAGGCGACGCGGCAATAAAATAAATCAATAAATGTTTAATGTAAAAAATAAAAATAAATTAATGAGATGAATTAATAAGAAAAAAATAAGAAAGAAAAAATAAAATCACTATTAGTCGAGACATTTTCGAATCACTGTCGGAAATCAGTCGGAAGTCTTCGGTACCCATCGGAATTTTTCGGAAAACGATCAGAAACGTTCGAAAATTGTAGAAATCGTATTCTGTGTTGCAACCTCGTTCCCAGGACTTTCCCCTTCGAGAGAGGGGCGGAGTCATGGGAACGAGGTTGTCTGTGTTGTTAATATAATATATTATATTTTATTCTCCCCGCATTCGTGTATTATTATCTGTATCTAGTCGTTAGCTTATATACGAGTTTATTCTTTGATTAAAGGAATGACTTAAGATGAAACTAAGGTCATTTAAGACAATGCTCGGAAAATTTTCAGAAATCTTCGAAAAATGCTCGGAAATTTTCGGAATTTGCAGAAATCTTATTTGCGCAGTAATGTATTAATGTCTATATCTTTTATATTCGTGATTTTATACTACTAGGAATGACCAATTCTTAATTAGCCATTCCTTGATAGTATAAAATCACGAATAAACAGTTGGTTGACTATCATCTCAAGCCTATAGTTTGTACTGTACCATCCTACATTAAAGACACTACTGATTTCCTCGACAAACTTGCCAACTTCAACAGACTTCCCGACAATGCAATACTTGTCACACATGACGTCACGTCCCTGTATTGTAATATACCTCATAATGAAGGAATCGAGGCTTGCCGTTTCTTCCTTCACAAACCTCACAACAAACACATTCCCACAGAAACCATCTCATTGTGACCTTATTCGTATTATCCTTAACATGAACAATTTTACATTTCACGACAAACATTATCTACAAAAACACGGTACTACTATGGGCCCCAAAATGGCTCCCTCATTTGCTAACCTATTTCTTGCTAAATTCGAACATGACGCTCTCAACAACGCACCTTATCTACCTCAAACTTGGTTCCGTTTCTTGGACGATATTTTTGTTATTTGGACCGAAAGTCCAGATAAACTGGAAATATTTGTCGACTATCTCAATAACCTACACCCCACCATCAAGTTCACTTGTTCACATTCTCTTACTAATGTGCCATTCCTTGATGTTATGGTTTCACTCAAGGATGGTTTAATAGAAACTGATCTCTACACCAAACCTACCGACAAACTATCTCTTCATGTCATCCCTCCCACACTAAGCGTTCTATTCCATATAGCCTTGCACTTCGCCTTCGCCGCATATGCTCCAACTACGACACTTACAAACAGCGTTCTCAGCAACTCATGGACTACCTCGTTAACCGGGCTTATAACTTATCCTTTCTTAAAACCCAAATACAAAGGGCATCTGACATTACTCGCAACAACGCTCTCAGCTTAAAATGAAACCGAAACATGCAACAGACCGATACTGTTCCTTTTGTCATTACGTATAATCCCGTTTTACCTAACATAGCTCGCATAATCCACAGACATTCTAATGTACTCTACTCATCTGATCGATGTAAAAACGTTTTTACTAATCTCCCTTTAGTAGCCCACAGGCGCTGTTAAAACATTAGTGACATCCTTGTTAGTGCTCAGTTACCGCAACCAGCCAACATTAACAACTCCCGGCTCCCTCCCGGCTCTTTTCGCTGTAATAAAAATAGCTGCACCACGTGTCCCTATATAGAACATGGTAGAAATCAATATACATTTTATAGTACAAAAATCAAATCAAATCAAATCGCACATTTCTTGCGATACTTGCAACGTTATTTACATGATTCAATGTACTAAATGTAATATTCAATATATTGGAGAAACTAAGCGTCGCCTCAAAGATCGTTTCAATGAACATAGGCGACCCATTGTTAACGCGTTTAGTTATAATCCTACTGCGGTATCCGAACACTTCCTTGCCAGTGATCATACTCTAAAAGATCATATGATCCTTATACCACTCGAAAAATTATATACCAAACGTGACTCTATTAGAAAGGCTCGTGAGGTATTTCTTATTCAATTAGGTAAAACTTTAGAACCTGCAGGCCTTAACAAACGCGATGATATGTAAGATTATTATTTCCGTTTTAGTTACCTTGGTATTTTTCTATAGTTTTAATCATCACATAGTCACTTCATGTAATTTCCGGCCTCTATAAATACCATGTAAACTGGCGTTTTCCCCAATGAACCTGAAGAAGGCTGGTGTTGGCCAGCCGAAATATCGAAATCACGACTTTACACGTTGTTTGACCAGTCCTTGCAGTATTTTCTTATATTTTCTTATATTTTGACTGGTCACGATCTACTGTGATCCAACATAGCACAAGTTTGATCGTACACGGTTCTTGCAGTGGTTTTCATAACCTTAAAAAGATATAGACATTAATAAATTTATAGTGCGTATATAAGATTTCTGCAAATTCGCCGAAAATTTCCGACGTTTTTCAAAGATTTCTGAACATTTTCCAAACATTGTCTTAAATGAACTTAATTACTTTCATCTTAAGTCATTCCTTTAATTAAAGAATAAACTCGTACATAAGCTCACCAATAAGTAGATACGGATATTAATACACGAATGCGCGTGAAATATAATTTCTGCAATTTCTGCAATTTTCGAACGTTTCTGATCATTTTCCGAAAAATTCCGATGAGTTCCGAAGACTTTCGATTGATTTCCGACAGTGATTCGAAAATGTCTTGACTCTGTAGTGATTTTATTTTTTTTTTTCTTTCTTAATTTTTCTTATTAATTTATGTCATTAGCTTATTTCATTTTTTACATTATACAGTTTATTGACTTATTTTTATTGATTTATTATTTTCCACCGTCCGCCATCCGCCGTCCGGATCCCCGTTTTACAGTGATGATTAGTTTTGACACTTAACTGTTTTTCATTTTCAATCAATACCACGGAACGAAACTCGAACTCTACGGCCGCTACATCGATGATTGCATTGGCGCTACCTCTTCCAGTAAAGAGGAACTTAATCACATACAACGCACGTTAAAAAACGCCATTCCGTATTCTCAATTTCTCAGGCTTCGACGTCTATATGTAGTGATGACTCTGATTTTTCAGAAGAAATGCGCCAGTTTTTCAAAAAAAAAAAAAAAAAAGAAAAAAAAAACGTGGGTACCCCGACTCTGTTGTTAATACGGACCAACAACGTGCACAATAGATCGACAGACAATCAGCACTACTATTGTCACAGAAAGAAGAGAACGTGAGAATTCCATTCACCCTCACTTTCCACACACACAACAACACCGTCAAAAGCATGATTTTTTTTTTTAATCACGAATTACTCCAAAACGACCGCGAAACTGGCAGAATTTTTTTCACAACCCTCATTAATTTCATCCAAATGTGACAAAAACATAAGCAACTTTCTAGTTACGAGCGCACTGAAATCTGACGATGAAACGGGAACTTTTAAATGCACACGCACACGATGTATAACACTTGCCTTTTCATTCACAACGAGGAAAAATAACGGGTCCCAAACGATCTATTAAAGTCACTGATCGTTTCACATGCACCTCCGTAAATGTTATCTACTGCATAACATGTGTTTTTTGCAAAAAGATATACATTGGCGAAACAGGGAGGAGACTGGGCGACCTTGTTCGTGAACATCTCCGACACTTTGAAAATGATGACAAAGATGCATCTCATTCAGTCGCGCGTCATTTCAATCTTACTTACCATTTTAAACAACACATGACAATCTGCGGCCTTTCCCTACACCAGGGTAACACAGAAAGCCGTAAAAACTTAGAACAAAGAAATCATCTTTCAAATCGGCACTCTCAAAGGAATGAACGAACGCTTTTTTTTACAACTAATTTACATTTGTTTTCACGTCACCAAATTTCCACCAATAGCGTAGCTCCACCGCTTACTATAAAAAACCACACACTACCCACAATTCCTTGATTCGCTCCGACGAAGGGCTAGCGCTCGAAACGTCAGCCATTGAAATATTTTTACGGTGGTCAATTTACCTTATTGACTCAGTCGATAAAACTAAATTTTCGTGTCCCCGTCCCCACCCCCCTTCCCTCCCGACGCAGCACCACAGTTTCTCTAGAAACTAACCCCATTCATTTGCTATATAACTAGACTATTTCAAGTTCCTTAAACAGATGTTTCTATGTAAATTAAGTTATACCTCAAATTATAGTTAATTTATTTCATTTATTGAAAATAAACGTCATACCTGTAAGAAATGTAAATAATTAAAATAATACATTATAATTATAATAAAAACCTTCCCAGCACAATTTGCACCAGAAAAATTTTAGATGCCAAATAACTCTGTCAATTTTGAGTGTATGAGGATACTACACCACTTGCTGTTTGCACCTACCATGAAATACCTATTTTAAATGACTAAATGCGATGACGTCATCAGTCACGTGACTATGCCCCCAAGTTAGAAACATGCTTTGATAAATGCAAATACAGTCAACGTGGCAAGGAAGGCATTCGTTTGCAACATTTCGTCATGCACGGGATACTTCTGGATTTTCAAAATTAAGGGGGCTATACACATGAGCAAATAGGGGGTCTGGAGACTAGTATCTTTGTATCCATGTATCTTTGAAAGGGTGAAATGCAAAGTTGAAAAAAATCGTATGTCGGTAGATATAATTATAAAAATGAGTTCCTTATCAACGTTATCAATATGACGTCTTGAATCACGTGATCAGAACGCACGGAAGTTGACTGATTTTTGGCCCGGTTCCGGTTCCAGTTCCGTTTTTATTAACTTAAATAAATCCCCGTTTTTCCACCCAGTTAAAATTTATGCCATTTTTGTGTATAAAAAAGGCCATTATTACTCCTCCAGTATAACTGAGTAAAAATAAAGGTGACGTAAAAAAGTTTTACTCGTTGGAAATCCATCCTTTCCTGATCCTGTTCAGCGACTTTTCAGTTTAAAACTATAAACAAATCTGCATATTAAGTGGTTTTTATCTTACCTCTTACCAATGGCGTTGGCAGTTTTTCTGTAGCAGTTTTCTTTCATACCGATCAGGGGTTAGATTTTTTTTATTCCCAACCCTCCCCTCCCCCGTTTGGTCCACTTCCTTCCCCTACCCTGCTCGGGTTTGCAGGACATGGTCAGCGGGAGGACTGGTTCGAGTTTTTGCCCATAGGTAGCGTCAGCACAGAAATTTTAATTTATTTCGTCGATTCACAGTCCTGTTTAGTGACAAAAGGCTGGCGAAATTGCTTTGCAAACTGTCGTTTTCGTGGCTAACTTACGATTTAGCGCAAAGAAGTCTGCTTGTTCGCCGGTCATGTGCCGGTCGCGAGGAAATTAAAGCCGAGAAACTTGAGAAACAAGCAACAAGTTTCGACACGTGATGGTCTTTGGGCATAATAACACGATGCTGAGCTTTCTTGGACAGCGGAGCATTCTTCAGGCGACCCCCTACTCGGAGAATTCCTTCTTCGTCCAGGAATGGCTCCAGTATATAGATTGGGCTCTTCTTTACAACAGGCTTTCTTGATCTAAGGGTTTTCACTTCTTCTTTGAAACATTTCTGCTGCACATATCTGATGATGGCTGTCTCTGCAACTTGCAGTTCTGATGGATCTAGGGAGTCGGCAGTAAATGCTGGCAGCTTATCAGCATCCTTCTTTGCTCTTAGCCAGTTCTTGCAGCGAAGCAGCCAGGCCACACCCTTCTTCAGACGATGCCAGCAGGAGTAGCTCTCAAACAAACGTACCATGGGAACTTCTGCTCCCAGGTCTTTGCGGACTCCAGGCATATCTCGTTTCTCGGTAACTCTGGCTTCACAACGAGCATCAGCAGCACAGCACTTGCCTTGGTTCTTCACTTCCTCATCATCACAGGCAATTTCTGTAAGAGCGACCGGATTAGAGGGCCAAGCAGACTCATCCTTCCATAGGAACTCTGGACCTTGCCTCCAACGATCACTGGAAATCATGCCAACACCACTGAAACCTCTGGAGACATCGTCAGCGGGGTTCTCTTTAGTGTCAACCTTCCTCCACTGTCTCGGCGTTGACCCATCATGAATAACAGACAACCGGTTCGCCACAAAGGTCTGGAACCTCTTACTGCGACTGTAAATATACTGTAGAACAATCAAACTGTCAGTCTGAGTCTTGAACCTCCAAGGTGAGTTCACGGGACATAATCCAATCCATTCTCACAGCGATCACGTCGGCAGACAGCTCAAACCTCGGTATAGTCATCTGTTTGATCGGAGCCAGCCTGGACTTTCCTAGCAATAGGGAGCAATGAACTTTTTCCTCAGCATTTACAGCACGGAGATAGGAAACAGAACCGTAGGCTGCCAGGGAAGCATCGCAAAAGTGATGCAGTTGACAATTGACCAGCCTTCCAAACTCAGCAGGCAGCACACAGCGTTCAACTCTGAACTGTCCTAACTGCGGGAGCTCCTCCAACCACTTTCTCCACTGACTTCATTCTCTGGACTCAAGGGATCGTCCCATTCCTTGCCAGACTTGCACTCATCTTGAAAGATCATCTTAGCACGGACGACAAAGGGGCACACCAGCCCCAGTGGGTCGTAAACGGAGCTAACTACACTCAGAAGCCCTCTCGTTGTTAACTCTCTCTGCTTTCCCTTGACCTGAACTGCAAACTGGTCAGTCTCGGTGTTCCAGTGAATTCCCAGAGCTCTCTCAATAGACAGGAAACCGTGGTCAAGATCGAGGTCCTTGACCGCCTTTGCTCTTTCTTGCACAGGAATTGCTTCAAGCACTTTGCGATCGTTACTAATCCACTTCGTCAATCGAAAGCCCGCAAGAGCGAGCAGCTTGCATAACCCATCGACAATGTTTATAGCTCTGTCCGTAGTGCCGACTGACTTGAGACAATCATCAGCATAAAAGTTCTTAAGCACAGTTTGAATTGTCTCATCAGGGAAATCCGTTCTGTGATCTTCAGCAACACGCCTCAGAGCAAAGCTAGCACAACTCGGACTCCACACTCCTCCAAACAAATGCACACACATCCTATAGATTTCCACCACACCCCCGATTTCTCCATTCTTCCACCAAAGAAAACGCAAGGCATCACGATCCTTAGGAGACACTCTGATCTGATGGAACATTCCTTCGATGTCCCCCATCACAGCCACTGGTTCCTCTTTGAAGCGCAATAGGACTCCCACGAGATTGTTTGTAAAGTCAGGGCCTTGTAAAACTTCCTTGTTAAGGAAGGTGCCACCAAAACTTGCTACCCAGTCAAATACAATTCGCAACTTTTCAGGTTTATTCTCATTCACAACATTGTGGTGAGGGAGGTACCAAGTTCGACCGGGTGTAACTTCCTTGTCCTGCTCAGGCACCTTCTCTGCATAGCCCTTATCAAGTAGTTCTTGAATACCATCCTTGTAACTGGCATGTAACTCAGGGTCCCTTAAGAACCTCTTAGTCAGTGACTGAAGTCGCTTCTCCGCAACGCTTTGATTGTCGGGCAAGTTAGAGTGTTCAGACTTAAAGGGAATGTCCATCTGATAGTGTCCATCAACTACTTCCACTGACCGTTCCCATATATCAACAGTTCTCTTATCTTCCACCGAGAATTGTGGCAAACCGTTTGCCAAGGCTTCACTTGTTTCAAGCTTCCAAAATTGCTCTACTTGCACATCCAGCCTCTCATCGGCTCGAGCAAAGTTCGAGAAAGCAGGCTCCTCAGCAAAGGATTCAGATTCCAGTGGACCATTAAGCATCCAACCCAAGTGGGTCCGTGTGGCGTAAGGTTATCCCTCTTTCCCCTTTCGCAACTCCAGGGGCCAAAGAGCCTCGGGTACATCTTGGCCAATCATAATGGTAACACCTGACTTGTCAACTTGAGGGAGGCGAAGATCCTTTAGATGAGGCCATTTACGGATTTCACTGGGTAAAGCCATACAGTTCTCCAAGGAGGGTAGATTAGGCAGGGAGTACACCTTCGGTAACTGAATAACACCGGTCCTGCTTGCTACGCTCTTCGCCGCTGTCACTTCCAGAGCCACCAGTCCAACATCATTGCTTTCACCACTGTTAACCGCGGTTAAGGAAAGTGTGATTCGCTTGCTTTTCACATTAAGCCTCTCAAGTAACGCCTCAGAACAAAAGGTCTTGGTGCTTCCTGAATCAAGCAAAGCATGTGTATGATAATAAACTGTTTCACCTTTAGCTCTCATTCTCACAGGAACTATAGGCAGTGCCATCTTGGTCTGCTCAGGCTTAGCTTTAATGAACTGCATGCATTACTGTGCCCTTCAACCTGTTGGTCACCAGGCTTAGGGTCAGGTTTCGGCGGCTTCTCATCAGAGGGCCTTTAAGAAGAACGCTCAAGAGACTGGTGAAGCAACTTGGAGTGCTTTGCAGTACACCCATCCACACCATTGACAACACCTGCTTTGTACTGGCTCGCGACATGTCTCCCATCAAAACAGCAAAAGCAAAGTTTCTTGCCCCAAACAAACCCTAGCTTCTCGCCTGGCGACAAAGCCTTAAACTGAGAACAAACATTCAAGCTATGAACTCCCTTGCACAGACGACAAGGAAACCGTTTGGTCTTAGTGCCACTGCCCTTGGCATCATTGCTGTTTCCCTTTTGCGGTGGGTTTCGCTACTGCTCTCCGGCTTGCAGTCCGAAATTGGCTCCTTTGTCCCTTTCTGGCTTGCGGAAGCCTCATACACTAAACTCCTTAGGCGTAAACTCTGACACACCAAACATAGGATCAGTGGCCTGCAAAAACTGTGGTAGTCTCTCGACAATCCTAACCATGCTTCTTCTAGTGTCAATCTCTTCAAGTTTGTTCATAGCTTCTAAAGTCTCCTTACAACCCTTCAAATCATCTGCCAATTCCTGAAGGAGGTGTCCCTCATTGTTCCTGATAACAGGTCCCTGATAACAGGTTCCTGATAACAGGTCCCTCCGTAACTTCTCTCACCCACATTTCAGAGATCCTGTAGTCATTTCCAAACCTCTCCTTCAACAATGCTCTCGCTTTCGCATATCCTTCCGAAGGTTGCATGACGGCACAACACTTGATGACCTTAAGGGCTTCTCCTTTGCAGTACTGGAAAAGCCTGTTCAACTTTGCACTGTCGTCTATAGATGCGTTCCCAATGCTGCTATCAAAGCTACACATAAACATCCAGAACTCCAAAGGGTCCCCATTGAATGTCATCAGCTCAGCCTTTGGCAACTGCATAATGTTGATCATTTGAAGGAGATGGGACTCATCACAGAGTGAGGAGTTTGAACTGACAGGCTGTTCAGGGGTACCTTGTCTCTCTACCTTAACCTCAGCAGTGTCATAGCAAGAACCAGGTGTCTCTCCCTTCACATTCACACCAGCCCCCTGACCTTGAACACCTGAGATCTCCTACTTCTTACCACCAAACATACACTCTGGCCAATCCGTCGCATTAGGGTTCAACTTCTTCGTGGAACCTTCCACAGCATTCACGCTTCTCTTCAAACATTCGGTGAACTCTTTCTTCAGCTTCAACTTCCGAAATTTTTGCTTTTAATTTCAATTGTTCCTGGTCGTGTTGCAATTGTAGTTGCCTACGTTTCAATTCCAACCAGTCATTCAGGACCTGTGCACGCGCCATGAGAGCCGCCTTCCTAGCAGCGGCCTTTAGCCTCGCACTGGAAGTATTGGTCGAAGAGCACTTCATTGTACTCCGACTAACATTACTGACACTATCCTCATGGTCCACATCATCCTCTAAGTTGGCACCCGAAAGGTTCAATGCACATGCTACACTCACTGGATGCTCTGCTAATTTTAATTCCTCTCTACAATTGCCCTCACATTCAGCATAGTAAACTTGAGCACGAGTGACATCTAAAGTCAAACAAGCCCCCTCTAACAATTCTTCATATTTAGCATTACAATCAAACAAATCTTTCAACGCCGCTTTGACTTTGGCAATTTTCTTGCCAACACGATCAGCGTTCACCCCCTTATCAAATAAACACAACAACTCGACTCTTTCTTTCTTGTCAAATTCGACGCATATCATCCGCCACGCTTTCTTCTAAACGACGCCATTTTTTCTGAGATCTCAGCACTTTCATCCAAAGTTACGTTGTTCCTTCGCAGTCGCGTACTAACACGTAAACCCGCCTCAGAAAGACTCTGTATTCCGCTCAATCCACGGTGCATCTTGCCAGCGAAAGTTAAAACGAGCAGAACAAATAACCAGAGCACAAATGTCGACAAAAGACTCGGTTTAGATCCAATAAACATGCAAATGTAATCTGATCCAACACAATCCACAAACTGGGTGAATACTCGTTTCTTCGCAACAACAACAGCCAAAGGCGATTCAGATCAGCCACAAAATTAATCGTACGTTTGATGTAGGAGAACAACCAAGCACTGAAAGCAGTTATTTTAATCTGTCACGCGAATTCCCATACAAACTTTCACCGCTTGAATCGCTAGCTATTCACAGGATGTTTCATGGTTTCGATTCGATTCGTTCGTTCGGTGCAGCTGAAACGAGCAAGCACAAACGAGTCAATATATAAATCGTAATTTACATCAATGGAACAGGAAACGACGGCTGAAAATATACACCCTAATCTTTTTACATTAATTTAGAGAGAGAGAGAGAGAGAGAGAGAGAGAGAGAGAGAGAGAGAGAGAGAGAGAGAGAGAGAGAGAGAGAGAGAGAGAGAGAGAGAGAGAGAGAGAGAGAGAGAGAGAGAGAGAGAGAGAGAGAGAGAGAGAGAGAGAGAGAGAATGAATGAATGAATGAATAAACTTTATTTAAACACGGTGTTTACATCAGTATCTAACTGCTTTACAGAAAAGCCGTGTGCTAAAAACGTTTACTATACCAATTATACAATGATAAGCAACTATATAACACTAACTAGAAGACAGCGAGATTGTTAATCTGTGTTTTAAAAAACGGAGAGAGAATTTGCAGATCTGATGTTAAAAGGAATGGAATTCCATATTTTTGCTCCAACAAAAGAAAAACTACTAACTTTTGCAAGTTCAGTATTATATTTAGGTAGGAGTAATCGACTTCCGCTCTCACGAAGTGTATAAACACTATCACTCTTTTCGAAAAGATCAATGAGATAACCTGGAGCTCTTTTATTCATAATTTTATACATCAGAATCGCTATATGCTTTCTTCTAATAGTCTCCAGATCATCCCAACCTAATTCTTTTCGAATATTAATTGATCTTTCATCATAACCCTTACGGGTTATAATTCTGGCCGCTCGGTTTTGTAGTTTTTGAAGTCTTGAGGTCAGAGTTTTATTCAAGTTGCCCCAAACTACATCACAGTAATCAAAAAGGGGTTTAATGAGAGACTTGTATATAGTTATGAGGGTATTTTGGGGAACGTACCTGCGAGCTTGTTTTAAAGCGGCTAGTCCAGATGAGACGCGTTTACATAGACGTCAGCATGTTCATCCCAAATTAAACGTTGATCAATCATTACCCTAAGGGATTTTGTGGACTGAACCCTGTATATTGGCTGGCCACCAAATAATGTTCATATTGGAACTACTAGCTTCAATGTTAGCTAGGTTGAAATCAGAGGCGCAATACAAATACTCTGTTTTGAGAACATTCAAACTAAGTTGGTTAGCTAGTAACCAATTTTTAATGTTATTCAAATCGTGGGTAACTTCACTGTGAAGGCACTTTATTGATCTACAAGAGGTTGTAATGCTTGTATCATCAGCAAACATTCGTGCAGTCGAGAACTTAAGGCACGCAGGAAGATCATTTATATAAATAAGAAAGAGTAGTGGTCCGAGGATCGAACCCTGTGGAACACCACAGGTGATTGTTCGCGGTTGTGAAGCGCTTCCTTCAACCACGCATAATTGTTTCCTGTTACTCAAATAAGATTTGATCCAGTCCATGGTTAGTCCACTTATACCATATAGTTCTAGTTTTTGTAAGAGAATATCATGAGATACAGTATCAAAGGCCTTAGCCAGATCAAGAAATACAACCAAGTTTATGTTCCCTTGGTCAACATTAAAATACCATTCATTCGTCGCCTCTAACAGCGCAGTTGCTGTAGAATGCAACGAACGAAAACCTGATTGATGCTTAGTTAACAAGTTGTTGCTAGAAAAATAAATATATAGTTGGTCATAAATAGCCCTTTCAAAAAGTTTAGAAACAATCGGCAGAACAGAGATCGGTCGATAATTATTAGGATCAGACTTATCGTCTTTCTTGTATACAGGAAAAACTTTGGCATTTTTGAACTCGGCTGGAAATATACCGGTTTCCAGTGACTTGTTAAAAATTTTACAAAGAGGTTCAGCAACAACAGGAGCAGCGGCTTTTGGAAGGCTTGCAGAAATATTATCAAGCCCAACTGCTTTCTTGGTTGAGAGAGATTTAAGGGTCTCAAGGACAGACTTCACAGA
This sequence comes from Cladopsammia gracilis, assembly GCA_022457155.1. Lineage (NCBI taxonomy): Eukaryota > Metazoa > Cnidaria > Anthozoa > Scleractinia > Dendrophylliidae > Cladopsammia > Cladopsammia gracilis. Next base: position 168,024 of record JAJGOT010000342.1, read on the forward strand.
AATTCTTTCAAAACAAAATTTAGTGTTTGTTTCGGACAGGTATTGTTGATAGTTAAAGTTATTCTGTGGAAGAACTGAGGCAAGTTTTGACCCCACCTCAATAAAATGCTTGTTAAGCTCATCAGCAATATTAAAGGGCTCAGTGAATGATACATTATCAACTTTCAATTCATTAATCGAATTATCTTTTATTTTGCGCGACATGAGATTATTTATGGTTTTCCAAATTTCACGCCCATTACCAGTATTGTTTTGAACTTTCCTTATGATGATAATCAGCCTTTGTTTGTCTTATTTTGTTGTTAATTTTGTTTCTAGCAGATTTATACTCGCTCCAATCGTTTGGATCACCCGAGCGCACAGACTTCTTTTTCAGGCAATTACGATTTATTATCATCTCTTTGAGTTCGGAAGTAAGCCAAGGTGAAGGTTTATGTCGCACTCGTTTAGTTTTCGGTGGAGCGTGTTTGTTAGCAACACTTAAAAATAAACCCTTCCAAAAATTCCACATTTCATTGGGAGAATCCAACGATTCCATATCTCCCCAAGGTAATGCTTGTAATTCATGAATAAACAAATCTACATTAAAGTTCTTGAACGACCTTGTGGTAACATATTTGTGTCTATTTTTGCTAGGAACTGCAATTTTACGAACAACATACACAAGGCAGTGGTCGCTAATTCCACAATCGATCACGCCCTGAGACACAACTCTTGATTCTTCATTAGTAAAAATTAATAAGATCAATGAGAGACTCAGAAGACGCCGTTAATCTGGTTGGTTTGTTTATAATTTGAGTGAGTTGATAGATTTCGCTAATTGCGATTAATTGTTTCAGTTCAGAATTCCGATTTTCAGACAGATAATTACAGTTCAAATCCCCGATAACAATAATCTCTTTGTTCTCAAAGTCAAGCGTTTTTACGACCTCTTCAAGATAACAAAAGAATTCATCTTCGGTACCCGGGGGCCTGTAAATTGCAACAATGGAAAAAGTTTGAGAATTTGGTTTAATTATATCAACAACAACTGCCTCGTAAATGTCGCTTATGAGATCCGTTCTTGTTTTGAAGTTTATTCTTGGCTTTCACATGACGTCATAAAAATTAAAAAATCTAAAGAAAACGTCCTACAGAGCTGTTTCTAACATGGTATGTAGATACAAGTGTTATAATCTTTCATAAAAAGTTTCAGGTTTAAACGGTGTTTTGCTTCCGATTTACAAAGGTTTTAAATGTGTCACGCAATGCGTCACGCTATTTCAGATAAGCCGCGAAAATAAACAAAATTGAATCAGCTGAAAGTTATTGTTTGCATTATAAGTGCTTATTAGCCGAGTTAATTGAGCTTATAGAAAATACAATATTTTTGGATGTGATTTTTGATGTAATTAAGACTTTGAATTTTCTCAGGGGCACAAAGATGGCCGCTCCATACATTTCTTACTAAAAATATTTAATACTCGTTCGCCTATAACTCTTGAACGAAATGCTTTTGCGCTTCAAAATTTGGCCAAGATGTGTAGTTTTAAACTCTTTACATTTCCATAAACATTTTGGATTCGAAATCTATTTTTTAATGCTTCTGAATTTTGATATGACGTAAGTGAAAGCCAAGAATTGTAGAGCGAATGTAAATACAAACTCCCCCACCGTTACGATTTCTGTCTCTCCTGATTATGTCATACCCTTGGATGTGAACACAGGAATTATCGATAGAATCACTTAGCCTAGATTCATTGATTGCCAAAATATCTAGAGATTGGTCCATCATGAAAAGTCGTAACTCATCAATGTGAGCCGGTAGGCTTACAATGTTTAGAGATGCAATTTTGAATCCTCTAATACAAGGGAGTAGAGATAGCCTTTTATCACTATCAGAAGAGACTCCCGGTTGTTACCATACTGGCTTTATGGCAACTCCTGAACTTGGGCACAGGATGTACGGTCACACATTGTTGGATTGCATTGTGGAGTCACGAGAGTGCTCAAACTGCGAGCAGTGAGCGAAGCAATATGCCAATAGTGAACACCTCTTACGAGGCTCTCCACCCAATCCAGAGAGTGCTCAAACTGTATGAACAGTGAGCGTAACATACAATCATGTATACAATGTGCCCTCCCGGTTGTTACCATAATGGCTTTATGGAAACTCCTGAACTTGGGCACAGGATGTACGGTTACACATTGTTGGATTGCATTGTGGAGTCACGAGAGTGCTCAAACTGCGAGCAGTGAGCGAAGTTATATATATATATATATATATATATATATATATATATATATATATATATATATATATATATATATATATATATAGTGACAGGTCTCTCAAACAATGCTGTATGCCTTGTCGAAGACAGAGGATCACTCTAGTAAAGTGCGATCTTGTAGCTTGAAAAGGTTAATGTAGAATGAGTTGTAATTATCAAGCTTCCAACTCCATGTCTTGACTTGATTTTGCTTTATTGACCCTACGTTTCGGCCATCACGGCCTTCTTCAGGGGAGTTACAAGTGTGTTAAGGCCTGCGTAAACCATTGGCTATTCAAAACTATAACGTGACCTGTATGGCGTCTATGATTGGTAGATAAACTAACAAAGTTATGCGCGCGCTAGAAAGTGCGCGCACTAATGTGGGTTAAATAGCGTGCACTGAAACGCGCGCGTCTTAATGTGGCGTAATAGGAGAAAAATATAATAGTGTAAAATATAGATAGATTACCAATCATAGTAACTATGAAATGTATACCTAATATAAAAAGTATAAGTGTATCATAATTAATGCGGCACCTAAATGCAGTATGGCTCCGAGAGAAGGAAAGGATAATGAGTGAGTTCAGTCAAAACTAATAAGCTTGTGTAGACAGCAAATAAATTCAATGAAATGAAGGTGTAAATGAAATAAAATGAAATGAAATGAAACCAGGAACTAGATCAAGTTATTGATTACTGGTTTCAGTCTGTTAATCCAGTAACTTTCTCTCGTTCTTCTTGTGTCTAGATTCTTGTTTCGTACTTTTTCGATGACTGATAACTTCATGTGCTGGCGTCCACATTTTTTGAAATGTCTTACTGTAGGGATGTTCTTATTCCCGATGGTGATGTCTGATCTGTGTTGGTTTGCTCTCATGTGTATGCTGTTTTTTGTCTCTCCAATGTACTGATCTTTACATTTGGCACAAGTGATCAGGTAGATAACATTCTCAGTTTGGCAGTTACTGCGTTGTTTCAAGATAACTGTTTCACGGGTGGTTGTACTTGTTACTGAACTGGAGAACGAGCTATATGATAGGCAACAGGCACAACGTGGATCAGACATGCACGGCCAAAATCCCGGCTTGGTATTAGGCGTAGGTCTGTGCTGTTTGTGCATTGTGTAACGTGTATTTTGAGGCCTTTGCTGCAGTTGAATGAGCGGCTACAGATGATACATTTAGTTGCATCGCTGTCCGGTGTATATACAGAGGTGGGTGTATGGGTGTTTGGATTGTCCGGTTGTAGGCGCCTACTGGTGAGTAGCTGTGACAAGTTACGACCTTTTCTGTAAGCGACGAGTGGTGGTTTAGAAAAAATATCTTTACATCTTGGTGAGGTGCAGAGCAGTTGATGGTGGTCTTTGATAACTTTCTTAATGTTAGGAAGTGCAGGGTTGTATGTTACTACAAATGGAACTCTATCATTATCGGTGCTGTTATAATCAGTTTTTAGCACTTCTTGTCGTGATCTTTGCCTTGCTCGATTAATAGACTCTTTAATTAATTTACTCTTGTATCCGCGCTCTAATAGGATTCGATGCAGATCTTTGGCTCTAAAGATCTGCATCGAAACCACCCGTGAAACAGTTATCTTGAAACAACGCAGTAACTGCCAAACTGAGAATGTTATCTACCTGATCACTTGTGCCAAATGTAAAGATCAGTACATTGGAGAGACAAAAAAACAGCATACACATGAGAGCAAACCAACACAGATCAGACATCACCATCGGGAATAAGAACATCCCTACAGTAAGACATTTCAAAAAATGTGGACGCCAGCACATGAAGTTATCAGTCATCGAAAAAGTACGAAACAAGAATCTAGACACAAGAAGAACGAGAGAAAGTTACTGGATTAACAGACTGAAACCAGTAATCAATAACTTGATCTAGTTTCTGGTTTCATTTCATTTCATTTTATTTCATTTACACCTTCATTTCATTGAATTTATTTGCTGTCTACACAAGCTTATTAGTTTTGACTAATTTAACCCACATTATTTAACCCACATTAGTGCGCGCACTTTCTAGCGCGCGCATAACTTTGTTAGTTTATCTACCAATCATAGACGCCATACAGGTCACGTTATAGTTTTGAATAGCCAACGGTTTACGCAAGCCTTAACACACTTGTAACTCCCCTGAAGAATGCCGTGATGACCGAAACGTAGGGTCAATAAAGCAAAATCAAGTCAAGACATGGAGTTGGAAGCTTGATAATTACAACTCATTATATATATATATATATATATATATATATATATATATATATATATATATATATATATATATATATATATATATATATATACAATTATTATGTATACAATGTGCCCTCCCGGTTGTTACCATAATGGCTTTATGGCAACTCCTGAGGCACAGGATGTACGGTTACACATTGTTGGATTGCATTGTGGAGTCACGAGAGTGCTCAAACTGCAAGCAGTGAGCGAAGCAATATGCCAATAGTGAACACCTCTTATGAGGCTCTCCACCCAATCCAGAGAGTGCTCAAACTGTATAAACAGTGAGCGTAACATATATATATAAACTAGTTAGTAATAAAATGCCAAGTCGAATCAGTTGATTAGACTGTCTTCTAATATTTATGCTCTAGTTTTCCTATTGAGCGCTCTGACAGCAGTTCTGCAAATCAACTAATATATATATATATATATATATATATATATATATATATATATATATATATATATAATTTATGGCCTAGTTACAAGCTTCACAGATGGAAGGTTAACATGTAAGCAAGGACAATTTAATTTTGAAATGTAGTTATGAGTAAGTTAATGAGTTACATTTCTAACTGATCTTACTGCTCAGAAAACACGACCTGCGTTGTAATGTGTGATGGTATCCAACAGTTTCACTCACGACAATATCATTAGTGTCAAGCTAGAACCTAGACATGTTGACATCCGTCAATAAAACAGCATAAAGAACAAAGGGATGGAGAATTAACTGTTTCCAAGATATGGAGGTTAGAACTTGAAGACACTTGTCTTCAGAAAATTAAACTTTGATTTAAACTGTGCTTTGGCATGAGGAAGAAAAATATTTGACGGAGAACTGGATTCCAGAATTAATTCTGTAAAATAGAACTGCAGTAGAAATCAGTAACATTTGCAATACAGATCTCAACGAAGTTTAACCCCACGATATGTTTACAGCATTTTTAGAGACTGTGGATTAAGAATGTAACACAATAATGTAGTGTATTGTCGAGATATAATAACATACTGTTTAGTTTAAAATTTTCATTATTGTATATATTGAGCTACAGTTGGCCTTAAAGTGGCTAAGCCATGGTAACCTGCTTTTAATTAGTAACACGCTAAAAAAAAAGCCAGACATTTTTGCATCAATGATAACCAATTCACTAGTTGTAGTATTTTATTTATTTCTCCAAAGATTAACAAGTTTTCAAGAATGAATAATTAAGAAATAAAGATAAAAAGGAAAATAGTTTACCAGTTAACCAATAACCAATTCAAATAAACGATCGTCCAGTTTCAGTGCTCTGACAGTCACTGATACTATAGGTAAGTGTATTTAGCTACAGTTGGCCAGAACGGAAATGGATTGCAATTTGAGACTTGTGTCATTATTAAGAAATTTACAGTGACTTATGTAAGGAAAAGCCAGGTTGTTCAGGATGTGGTAATTGGAAAATAATAACTTGTTTATCGTTTATCTCACTTTGTAATCGCTAAGGTGTAGATTATGACTTTTCGACAGCAGCTTGCTGCTTTGTTTTTCAACAAGATAAAGTCGACGCACCCCATACCTGAACCATCAGTTACCTGAACCACATGTCATCTCTTCCGGTGTGTAACGTATATCCTTATTCAGTTGTGCAAAAGATCACAACAAGTAAATAGCGACCACGTTTGACATTAGAGGAACCTTATGTCAAAGGCTTTAGGGAGGTTCTTTGCTGTTCTCTACAAGGACGAACCAGGCATACCGTACTACATGCAAGTCGGACACAACACTAAACAAGAAGTCGTTGTATACTTGACTTCCTGTAAGTGCCGCAAAGTTTATACCGGTGAAACAAGAAGACTTGACAAGAACAGAGAGTTGCTGTAACTCAAGCCTCCGCCGTTTTAGAGCATGCTAATGGAGCAGACATTTACACCCGCTGGGTTAATTAAAAAGTCTGTTCACATCAAACTTTACCCTAACAACATCAACAGGAACAGCGAAATAGAAATTTCCATAAAGAAACACAACAGCCGATCAGCGCAACTGCTGTTCCATGCAGAGGAAACAGTTTGCGACAATAACGAGGATCCAAATCCATCCCTCACAGACAACCACAGTGATACAGTTGTAAATCGAGTGATGGACATTCATTGGACCCCATGAGCTGATGAAAAACAGCAGTGATTAAGCGGTGGAAACGTTGCGATTCAGACCTAGGTAACTACATCGTGAGACAAAAGATAACGAGGGCTATCATTTGTTTGTATTTTTTTTCTTACATATATCTTAATCTTGGCATGTATCTTCAGTAGAAATATTTTGTGCATACATCTTATTGCAGAAACATTGTCGGGGAAAAAAAGCATAAAGCATAAACGGTACGTGACACATTGGGTCGTTCGGGCAACAAGGAAAATCAAGCCTGTTGACATTCCAAAATGACTATTTACGATCCATTCGAATTCCTTCCTAAAAGATTCTCAGAGGATGACTTTGTGCACACTGGCCGTGTTTTCACGAGCGATTTTTCAAGTCGCTGAGTGAGTGACAGTCGGAAATCTCGTGAAAACAGTTGTTTGTCCAACTCGCTTAAAGTTAAGCGAGTCGGCGAACTGCAATAGAATTCTCATTAAATTTAAGCCACCAAACCAGGTCGCTTAAGGCTGGTTCTCATATAATCGTCTCGGTCGTCCCGGTCGTCCGAGTCGTTTCAAAAAGTGCACGGACGACCGGGACGATTATATGAGAACACTTCTGAGACGATCCGGGACGATCGCAAACGACCCAGACGACTGGAACGATCGCGGTCGCTTGGATAGAACTGTGTTCTATCCGGACGACTGGGACGATCGTGAATAATCGGGGACAATCATATGAGAACTACTCCCAGGCGACCGGGGCGACTGAGGCGATCGAAGCGACCCAAATCTACCCTAGAATGCAGTATTATTGCCCAAAACATGTTGTCAGACACAGTTTACTACTGCGCTATTGACGTTCGAGACGACCGGGACGATCATATGAGAACCCAAATCGCTTGAGTCGTCCCGATCGTCTGAGTCGTTAATATTTTGCAAAAAACTTTTGAAACGACTCGGACGACCGCGACGACCGGGACGATTATATGAGAACCAGCCTTTAAGCTTGTCGGCAATTAAACAACAAAGAACGGCATTGTATTTTCGTTCTTTTGTGTTCTAATTTTCTATTGTTTTAACAAAAGAAAATATATCGCGCATGGTATAAGAAAAATGAATAAAGTTCTGTCCGTGAAAACGCATAAATTTTTTTAAGCTGCTTAACGCGGTCAGTAAACAAATCACCTACAGGAATGTTAAGCGAGAAAAACCGCCTCGTGAAAACACAGCCACTGTGTTATAATAATATGCAATTTATCTGGGAACTGAACGTTTTTCACTTCCCAGAAAACTATTATTTTTACCCCGACGTGTTTTCAATCAGATGTAAGTAAGCAAAGGTAGTTAGTCTGAATATGTAGTAAAGCTTGAACCATTAACAACAACAACAAAAAAAAAAAAAACAAAATTCGTGGTCCATGACATTGGCCCTTTAAAAGGCCAAACAAAAATATATAAAGCGGTTTTTATTTGAGTGTCGTAAATCCAAAAGCAAAGTAATTATTCTGACCAATCACAACAGTTGTAAACAATCCAATGAACAATCATACCTCGAAGCAAATATATGTAGCCGGGGCCAAGCGCCGGAAAACGTGTAAGGTAAATTTCAATTGGTTTGGGTTTTACTTCTGATTGGTCGAAAAAGTGACGCGGTATTTTTTAGCCAATCACAAAGCGTAGCAAGGCAAAACCAAACACGGTGGGGCCAAACGGCCCTAAAATGTGTCATTCAGGGGCTGATACACTAATTTTGTTTCCTTTGCATATTTCTTCACCAAACTTCGCACATTCACTTGGATTACTGTCCAAAAGATGTCAGTTGCAAAAAAATGTCAAAATGTCAAATTTTGACGTCATGATTGATGACGTCACAAAAACGCGTCATACAAAGTTTCTAATTTGATACCACAAACTAAATCATTTAAAAGAGCTTGGCTAAGGCATTAATATACCGAAAACCGTTCCTCGCTATGACAAATATTTTTCGAGTAATGACGATTTCAAGAAATTTTAGTGTCCCCCCCGGAACCTTACTTTTCCTCCAAAACCAACTGCTCTGATTTTTTTTCTTCAGTTTTTATCATGTAAGGCTAAGAATTTGGTCAATTAAAGTGCTTAGTGTTTATAAAAATCGTATCATTTCAGATTTTTGATTTTCTCCTTCAAAACGATAATATAAGGGATGAAATAATTGTCACGTGACGTAAAATGACGTCACAAAACGAGGTTTTTGGTGTTAACAATGGCAGGAAAGACTGCTATTCGGATTTTTTCACTTATTATTGTTCTGCTCATCTAGGACAATCAATATGCAACATAACCAGAATTGCGGGCATCAAAAACTAACTCTAATTATATTTTTATATAGGAGGGACACTCTTTTCTGGGCAAAGCATTCTTCAAACTTCAAAATGCCATATCTCATTTATTATTAAAGATATCGACAAACGATTTTCGGCGTTTAAGTTCTCTTATCGTCCTCTTTCGAAAACACTGGTAAAAAGTTGGAAATCAGATACTTTTAGTAAAGGGTGTACTATGACGTCATCAACTGTGACGTCATAATATGAGATATCTTGTCAATCTTGATACAATACATCTAAAGTTATGCTAAAATAAGCATAAGTACCCACTCCTAAATCGCACATTGGAGGGGTGGTTTGGCCCCACCGTGAAAGCAATTGAAAAATTACTTTCGACACTCAATTGCAAGCCGCTCTATATACACCATTTTTAGTGTTTTAACTACTTGTAGTACGACTCGTTGATATTAGTACTACGGTCTAACGATCAGGCGCCGTTTTCAATGTTTTTCGAGCAAATGTAGAAGCGCACCTTATCACAGTTTTGTTAAATAATAAAATAATTGAAAATGGAAAATTGTGGCATTTGTTTGTCGGCTCTTCTCAATAGCTTTAACAAAATAGCCAGTTCTTGTTGTGGGATTGAAGGAACGAAATAAAAATTGGCTGGATAGCCAGTATCATTGCAACCATAAATGTTATTGCAACCAAATATACGGTTTGTAGGCCAGAGAGAAACAAAGTTACCAGGAATCGTGCAGACACAGCAAGAAATCGTTTTCTGATACCCTGCAACATTTTTATTTGCGCACTAAGTTTTCTTTGCTTTCGACAATCCAACCGGGACACTCCCAAGTGACGAGGAATTTCGTTGGACATATTGAGCCCACATTTCGTCCCAGGGGAGGGGAACTCACATACAGTGATGACGCGGGTGATCGTCCTTCCTTTAGGGGTTAAAATTCGTGGCTTGTAACCCTAGTTTATATTAAATTGTTAATGCCTGATGTATTTACCGTGTTTTTTTAAATAAAGGTGATGATGATGATTAACCTTCGGACGTACAGGAGTGGGAGGAGGGGGGGAGGGGTTGCAACCCTTACGGTTTTTCTGCGATATTTTCAAGACCATTTACGTTTAGCACATGCCGTTTTCAGTAGCTGTTCATTTATCCTTGAGACACATTTTGGTAAAGTTTGGGAACAACTGGTTACTAAGGTAACGAGGTATGACGTCATAAGTAACACGCAGTCAAGCCATTTTTCAGTAAAAATGCATGTCTCTCGCCTTTTTTCAGTGAAAAACGTATAAAATGCTACCACACGCATCAAAATGTTTAATTGTATGTTATTTTGCAGCTCTAGCAAACAATATTTGTAATTTCCACATTTTCCCGATAAAGATGGCGGCCATTTTGAATGACGTCACGGACGCCCAGTAGCGTCACAACCCATAATATTTACCTTATCTTGTAGAGCACATCGAAGGCTATCTATTAGATGTAAAATATTTCCAAAATATTGCAACATCGCAAAAACCCAAGAGGGGTGGCAACAACCCCCCCCCCCCCTCCCCTTGTACCACGGTATAAGTTTGTATAAGTTTAAGTATAAGTTTGCGTGTACGTCCGAGGGTTAAGGGTGTTTCAATCGAAAATGATCACTGACAGAGTTATTCTGATTTTACTATTCAGAAAGAATTGTTACTTCTTCGGTGTAAAAGGAAATATGAGTTCCCCACGGCTTCCCCCGGGTATTTCGTACTCTGGACTCACACTCGGGTGAATTAAGGAATGAGTCTCGTTCGATTTAAAGGGGGGTGGTTTATTTTAAAACATATTTGACTTATTGACTTTAAACTTTCTAAGAGGCTTTTAATTGTTGAAAAAAAATTTTTTCGCTTACATGAATTGACTTGCTACGTCACGTGACTTGCCACGCCCAATTTTTTGCAATATTTTTCGATCCAAATTTACGAGATTTTGGAAAAATATTTTTCTACTTAATTTGTTTTCTATCAATGTCCATTAGTACAGGATCTATGGAACTAATCGGGGTTTTCCAAAGTTATTTGTTTTCTGTAAACTATAACGTTTTAATTTTAGAGGGGGACTGGGACTAGAGGAAAACAATGAATAATTATGCAGCAATAACACTTTTCGAAATTCCCCGTTTAATTTGACGTACTAATCTGTAAGTTGAAGACTAAGGAAGGAAAACCGAGAGCTTTTAATTGAATTTTTATGCCGTAATCTGAAAATTCCAAATTTTGCATAATTTAGGGCGTGGCTGGTCATGTGACCGCAACAGACACTGGGTTTCATCCAAAAATGGTTTTGTTTCTTAGTGCATGATTATAAGATCAAATATTAGGGGTCGCTGAATAAAGCTAGAAAAAATGATGAAAACCCAATATTACACGAGGAGCCATGCCTTAATTCACGCGAGCATACAGAGGTGGCAGAGTTATTCTGATTTACTATTCAGAAAGTATTGTTACTTCTTAGGTGTAAAATTAAATATGAGTTCCCCACGGGTCCCCTCCCCCGAGGGGGGGGGGGGGGTTATCATATCCACGAATACGAAAGTTTCGTATTCTAGACTCACATACAGAGGTGGCAGAGATATTCTGATTTACTATTCAGAAAGTATTACTTCTAAGGTGTAAAAGGAAATATGAGTTCCACACGGGGTCCCCCCCCCCCCCCCCCTCGGGTATTACGTATTCTGGACTCACATACTGATGTGGCAGAGTTATTCTGATTTACTATTCAGAAAGAATTGTTACATTTTACGTGATAAAGTAAATGTGAGCCACACACACACAAAACAGGTTTCTGGGAAGTTAGGGGATCCTTTTAATCGTGACAATTGTATATGAGTTCCTCACGGGTCCGTCTCCCGGGTATTTCATATTCTGGGCGTGGCTCCAATGTTTTTTGAGCCATTAGAGAAAAAAATATATATCTGAAAACCATGACATAGCTCTCTATCTTATTACCCAGAAGCTTACCACGTAGTATCTCTTAAGGCGGGACTTAACCTTATCGCCATTTTCCCTTCACTTAACATGGCTTTAATGGAAATACCTCGTTCACGTTTCAAGTAATCCAAAAACTCCATGCTTATCTCATGAATTTATATTATGTGGTGTTTTGTAAATTTTTGGGTGATTTTTGGGTGTGTTTGGAAAGGAAGAGTTTTTCTCTAAGAATTGGTGAAATTTAGAGAATTGATAAGAATAAAAAAAATCAAAAAGCTCAAATTGAACGAGCCGCTTACTCGCTCGTGCAAATTAATCCCAAATTGAACTCGAATGACATAGATTTTTGATTTTCTCAAGGGGAACCGTTGCGAGTTCCACCTTGAAACTTGGCATGGTAAATGTTTAATAATACATATTAGGACTATTAAGTAAAATTGTCGAAAATAAGGTACCAGGAACATTTTTATGCTGTTAAATATGACATAAATTTGGCCGCCATTTTAGGCGTTGCAATCCCCTCCCCCCCACCCCTTGGGTTTTTGCGATGTTTCAATATTTCGGAAATATTTTACATCTAATAGATAGCCCGCGATGTGCTCTACAAGATAAGGTAAATATTATGGGTTGGGCGCTGCTGAGGTCCGTGACGTCATCCAAAATGGCCGCTAGTGTGGCCGCCATCTTGGATTTTACAAAAAATTCAAATTTATTTGAAAAATGCGGAAATTGCAAACATTGTTTGCTAGAGTTTCAAAATAACACAAATTAAACAATTTGATGCTTTTGGTAGCATTTTACATGTTTTTTCGCTGAAAAAAAAGGTGAAAAACAGGCATTTTCTTCGAAAATGGGTTGACCACATGCTACTTATGACGTCATATCTCGTTCAACCACACCTTCCCCCCCCCCCCCCTCCCTGTAAGACCGAGGGTTAAGGCTTGAGCGGCACTTCGTTCTCGCAACTAATTTTGTGCATATGATCGAGCGAAAAAAAACAAGACTTTGACTTTGACTTTTTATTTTTCAGAAATTCGAAACATAAAAAAAAACTGAAACTTTTAAACATGATTTCTAAGAAGCAATCACACACTGGTATCTTTGGACAAAGATGAGTGATTCGCCAAATAGGTCGTTGACGGAGCGTTTTCGATCCTAATAGGCTACCAAACGTGGTTAATGTGCGTGTCCTTTAAATATAAAAATCTACTTAAACCAAGATTTTACCTAAGCAAAAAAGAAATGAAAGTTCCTAAAGACTTCTGATTTCTGATTTCCAGTCGTGAAAATGCGACACCATCCAGCGGCACATCCCCATTAGCCCATTTCTAGGAAGTACCCCCCCCCCCTCCCCCCTTCCCGGGCCGGCAGTCCTATATTCTAAGTAAATTTTACAAAATCGAAAAATTCCAGCTAATCTAAACTATCATATTTCGATTTAAAAAGGTCAAGCGATCTTGAAACGCTTTATAGATCTCAAGTCTAGTGTTTGGTTTACGCTGGGCTCAGTGTTTAGAAAAACTTGACCGGTCGTCGAGCTTAAAAAAAGTTCTAAGTGTCACAAAACATGGTTTCGTCTTCTGAGCCCAGCTTTCAGATCCCGGTATATGAGAGACTACCCCAAAGACTAGACTTGAGATCGACATATGATAGTTTAGATTAGCTGGAATTTTTCGATTTTGTGAATTTTACTGAGAATATAGAACTGCCGGCCATCTTTTAGTGTTTTGAAAACCTTGACCGGTTACCGGCCATATAGCCACAACATTCTTTTTATTGATTAAGTGATCCTTCAGAGATGGTTTTGTTTTAGCTTAAACCTACTTTTACCAAGGATATTGGCACAACTATGACCAACTATGACCAACTATCCTTCCTCAAGCTTATGGTGCGACTCTGATCAAGACCTCAAAGATATACAATTACGATGCCCTCAAGACCAGCGGATACCGTGAGAATATCCAGTATACAAGAGGCGGGAACCGAACAAGGGACGTACAGGAACAAAACCCGGGGGGGGGGGGGGGTATCCAACAAAGTTTTGTACGGGGATGCTCCGCCCCAAGGTCCGAACCCTTACCCTTTCACATACCGATTTTGACAGGAAAAGGTACCCCTTTCATATACCTTTCAATGAAAATGGTACCCCTTTCATATAGCCTTTACTTGCATCTGTTTGATGTATTTTGAAAGGCGCTTTTTATATACTTAAATGGCAGATTTCCCTACCCTTTTCTATACTTCAACTTGTGTTTTCCCTACCTTTTCCTATACTTCGTGAAATCCCTACCCTTTCATATACTTCAACCCGTGAAATCCCTACCCTTTCATATACCTCCAGCTTCAAAAGGTACCCCTTTCGGGCGGAGCATCCCCGTATAACCCATTATAGGGAGTACCCCCCCCCCCCCCCCCGGGGGAACAAAAACAGTCCAAGAAACAAAATTTAGCTTAACCCACCCTAATATTGCAAGATTATTTCTTCGCATGATTGATAAACTAATTTCCCTAAAGCACAGACCCTCCACAAGCTGTTTAACAGGAACAATGTGAAAGTCAACTATAGCTGCACGAGTAACATCTTCAAGCGCCACGACGCAAAAATCCAACGAAACGACCACAACACTAAACACTAACATGGAAACTGACAAAATGTGACTGCAGAAAAAAAGACCTTTGTCTTCTCGATGGCGCGTGACTTGTCAGTAGTATATGTCTGTAAAATCGCTGTCACCACCACTTTCGGTGATAGAAAGGTCCGTATCAGGATGGCGGAACAATTCATCGTTTCAAAACAAGGTCATTACAATAATCACAAGCTTTCTTTCAACCACCATAAACACTCGCATTACACAGTCCTCTCAAAGTACATTTGGAATCTAAAGGAGAGTGGCACCAATTCCTCCGTCAAATGGTCCATTATTATATTAAACGAGCAAATGCTTACAAAGGTCATCATTCCCGATGCAATCTGTGTTTATCAAAGAAGTTTTGCATCTTAACTGCTAACAGGCCCACACTGCTCAGCATGAGATCTGAGATGATATGCAGCCAATCTGAAGAGGGATTATTCCAGCCGCTCTCCTTAATATAGTTTAAATTTTATTTCTACCGCCACTGCACCAACGGCACAGCCTGATGATCGCTTAAAGGGGCAATATCACGAGGGCGAAACTTGAAAACTGGGCCGACGTTTTCAAGTTTGATTCGGCAAATTCAAAAAGGCCGTCGAGAAGTGGAGGTATTTGTTGAATCAAAAAATCCGTTTTGATAGACGGAAGAAAGACAAAATCACTTTTAATAGTGATATCTCGAAAATACCTGTGCAGGAATGGTGAACAGTGCCGCGCGTGGAACCTCGTAATACTGCCCCTTTAAGCCTGGTTTCGATATAATCGCAACGATCGCAGCGATCGTTACGATCGACGATCGACGATCGCTGCGATTCTTGCGACCCTTGCGATCATATGGAAAGTAAAACGTTGCGATCGTTGCGATCGTTGCGATTGTGAACGCAGAAATTTCTATCTTTGCGATCGTGATCGCATTCGATATGATCGCAAGTGTCGCATGAATCGCAGCAATCGTCGATCATAACCATCCAAACAATTATATATATTTAAAATTGTTAATAATATTTTCAAAAATACAACCACACTTTTGATTTTGCGGAACATGTTTCGATGTTTCAAACATCATCATCAGCCATAGTGAGTGTTACAATATTTTTTTAAAAAATAGACGTATATATATAATACTATTAATACAATGATTATTTGTAATGAAGTGTTCGTTAAAAGTATTTAAAATTCAAACTAACCATTATAGCAAAATAAACAAATGACAAAAGAAAAAAAAAACGGTAAAAGTTAAAAATGCAATGATAAACTGACATGATCAACTTGTTTGTTAAGTTCAGGTTTCAAACGCTCAATATGAAAGCTCTCCTTGATTTTGAGTTGATAATAGGAGGTGGCATTATCAATAATTTTGAAACAAGAGACATCATAAACATCTTGACAATTTTTAGACGAACTATAAACATGTACATGGAATATGTAAAAACGGCTTGCCGCTATAAATTAGTTTAGTGAAGAATATTTTATTTAGAGCGTTTCGTATTCACGGTTTGTGTCTACCGTCTCTTCCGTTTCATGCGAGAATTGTACAGTCAACTCTCTCTAAGACGGACACCGTTGGGACCTACCCCAATTGTCCGTCTAAGAGAGGTGTCCAGCTTACAGAGAGACGAGGTAACGTGACACCAGTAATTCTGAGATGATAAAGCTGATCCAATGCACAATGGATAATGACTGAAACTACACACGGGTACTACGAGTAACATACAACTACATACGAGTAACATACGAACAAACACAGAAACCGTTTCTGTGTGAGTATGGCATACTCGTATGTTACTCGTAGTACCCGTCAGTAGCTTTAGCTATGATCCAGTAAAATGACTGAAAAACGGTAGGGACCAACACTGGGCCAGTCCGTCTTGAGTGGTGTCCGTTAAGAGAGAGTTGACTGTATTCGAATACCGTGTGGCACTAATTTGTTTTCCATTTTTTTTTTGTCACGATCAGCAAGAAAAAAAAAACGTTCCCGGGAAAAATTACATATTTAGATTTTCAACTGTTTGGTAACTTCCTAAAACAAAAAAGAACATCAGGATCAACCTACTGCCGTATCAGATCACTTTGCTCTGATCGGACACTTCATTATCGACCTCCAAATCATCCCATTAAAAGTAATTAATTCTAATAGAGACATTATCCGTAAAGCGAAAGAATCGTATTTAATCACTATATAGCCAATAAACTTGAACCGGTGATCAGATAAACACATATCATGTAACTGTTTCACTATACAGAATGACAAAAAATACGCCACCTTCTCAATATGTAAATATTACTTAATCACTATATACAGAACTGCCTTCTCGCCGATGATCGGCGAAGTACTCTGTCTGTATATATGAAAAGCACCAAATCTCGCCGATGATCATCGGCGAAGTAACTCTGTCTGTACATATGAGGAACACCAAATCTCGCCGATGATCACCGGCGAAGTAACTCTGTCTGTACATATGAGGAACACCAAATCTCGCCGATGATCACCGGCGAAGTAACTCTGTCTGTATATATGGGGAACACCAAATCTTGCCGATGTTCATCGGCGAAGTGATTCCGTCTGTATATATGAGGAACACCAAATCTCGCCGATGTTCATCGGCGAAGTAACTATATGTCTGTATTTTAGAGGAACACCAAATCTCGCCGATGATCATCGACGAAGCAACTCTGTCTGTATATATGGGGAACACCAAATCTTGCCGATGTTCATCGGTAAAGTGATTCCGTCTGTATATATGAGGAACACCAAATCTCGCCGATGGTCATCGGCAAAGTAACTCTGTCTGTATGTTAGAGGAACACCAAATCTCGCCGATGATCATCGGCGAAGTAACTCTGTCTGTATATATGGGGAACACCAAATCTCGCCGATGATCATCGGCGAAGTAACTCTGTCTGTATATATGGGGAACACCAAATCTCGCCGATGATCATCGGCGAAGTAACTCTGTCTGTATATATGGGGAACACCAAATCTCGCCGATGATCATCGGCGAAGTAACTATGTCTGTATATATGAGGAACACCAAATCTCGCCGATGGTCATCGGCGAAGTAACTCTGTCTGTATGTTAGAGGAACACCAAATCTCGCCGATGATCATCGGCGAAGTAACTCTGTCTGTATATATGGGGAACACCAAATCTTGCCGATGTTCATCGGTAAAGTGATTCCGTCTGTATATATGAGGAACACCAAATCTCGCCGATGATCATCGGCGAAGTAACTCTGTCTGTATATATGGGGAACACCAAATCTTGCAGATGTTCATCGGTAAAGTGATTCCGTCTGTATATATGAGGAACACCAAATCTCGCCGATGGTCATCGGCGAAGTAACTCTGTCTGTATGTTAGAGGAACACCAAATCTCGCCGATGATCATCGGCGAAGTAACTCTGTCTGTCTGTCTGTGTGTCTGGCAAATACGCTCAGGTAAACGTCCAATGCAAAACCCTTCAAATCGCTTAAATTCGCCGTTTTTAGCTACAAGAACGACAACACACGACATTTCAGGCAAAAATACGTTTAGTCAGTTTGATCTTATACATGAATATTCATCGCAGAATATTACGGTAAGTGAACCTTTTCGATATTCCCATAGTCCTCCAAATTTAAAAATACGAACAACGGTCACACAGTTTGTGTGGGCACCCTGTGGGTAGATATGAAGACGAAGTAACACCGGAGGAAACATATAGATATGTCAGTGATAACCCGGGTGCCGCGTAATGCGTCGAGTGGTACCGTAGTTATTGCATGTACTCAAATAAACAACCGAAAATGTTGTAATTCCAATTAAATGCGAGTACCTGCAAATCGCAAAAATTAATTCCCAGCAAGAAATAAGCAGTATTTCCCGATTGCGGGAAGTTACGGGAAGTGGGGAGTATTTACGGCCGGTATGTGTCTATAAAACTCTATAAACGTTTTCATTGCTGCTGCAATAAAAAGGAAAACCGATATGGCTCTTATTTTGTTCTGTGAGCTTGTCACAAGTACGTTTAAAACAGTTTTACTGACTTATGGAGGGGGTGAACTTTAAATATATTTTGTGTACATACCTGTAACAAAGTGTTTTTCTCTCAAAATACTAAGAAAATAGTCTGTTTAAAGTCTGTTTGGAAACAGTTCCTGGTTTCAGTATTCTAAAATCGCCTTTCAAATAGCTCTGACTTGTGAATTCAACTTCAAACATGTTTTAAATAGACTATTTATGAGCTATTTAGAAGCGTGGTAATGAATGTCCATTTCAAATAGTATTTAAACATCATATTTAAAACGTATTTTTATTTTTTACTTGTTACAACTACATTATAAATCGACAACATTTTATGATTCTTTTCCAAACAGTGTTCAAATAGTCTATTTAAAACAATTTAGAGTAACACTTCGGCAGTCATGTTGTCAAAATAGTGTTCAAATACTCTATTTGAAATGTAGTTTTGGCGACAAATAGCTTACAAATACATGGAAAAACCTATTCGGTTTATTAAATAGCATTTAACTATACCTCAAATACATTTCAAGCTCTTACCACTATTTAAGAATTTTCCGCGTTAAAATATAATAAAAATACACCATGATGAGCTCAAAAAAAAAAATATAGTTTAAAAAAAAGTAGTAAAAAAAAAATATAGTTTAAATCGTTCAAATACATTAAAAGTACCTTTAAATCACTTTTAAAATACACTTGGTTTGGTAAGGGATACTCGTATGTTACTCGTAGTACCGGTCAGTAGCTTTAGCTATTATCCAGTAAAATGACTGAAAAACGGTAGGGACCAACACTGGGTGTCCGTCTTGAGAGGTGTCCGTTAAGAGAGAGTTGACTGTATTCGAATATCGTGTGGCACTAATTTGTTTTCCATATCTTTTTGTCACGATCAGCGCAAAAAAAAAAAAAAAAAAAACGTTCCCGGGAAAAATTACATATTTAGATTTTCGGCTGTTTGGTAACTTCCTAAAAAAACTTTAACATGCAAGGCTGATCAGACAGCAAGTTCGTTCGATTTATTGTAATAATAATTGCCCGATATTTCAGTTAGACAAAGACGGAACACAGACGTGCAGTTGAGAAAGCCTTGAAGAAAGAACATCAGGATCAACCTACTGCCGTATCAGATCACTTTGCTCTGATCGGACACTTCATTATCGACCTCCAAATCATCCCATTAAAACTCATTAATTCTAATAGAGACATTATCCGTAAAGCGAGAGAATCGTATTTAATCACTATATAGCCAATACACTTGAACCGGTGATCAGATAAACACATATCATGTAGCTATTTCACTATACAGAACGACAAGAAATACGCCAACTTCTCAATATGTAAATATTACTTAATCACTATATACAGAACTGCCTTCTCGCCGATGATCGGCGAAGTACTCTGTCTGTATATATGAAGAGCACCAAATCTCGCCGATGATCATCGGCGAAGTAACTCTGTCTGTACATATGATGAACACCAAATCTCGCCGATGATCACCGGCGAAGCAACTCTGTCTGTATATATGGGGAACACCAAATCTTGCCGATGTTCATCGGCGAAGTGATTCTGTCTGTACATATGAGGAACACCAAATCTCGCCGATGATCATCGGCGAAGCAACTCTGTCTGTATATATGGGGAACACCAAATCTTGCCGATGTTCATCGGTAAAGTGATTCCTTCTGTATATATGAGGAACACCAAATCTCACCGATGATCATCGGCGAAGCAACTCTGTCTGTATATATGGGGAACACCAAATCTTGCCGATGTTCATCGGCGAAGTGATTCTGTCTGTATATATGGGGAACACCAAATCTTGCCAATGATCATCGGCGAAGTAACTCTGTCTGTATATATGGGGAACACCAAATCTCGCCGATGATCATCGGCGAAGTAACTCTGTCTGTATATATGGGGAACACCAAATCTTGCCGATGTTCATCGGTAAAGTGATTCCGTCTGTATATGTGAGGAACACCAAATCTCGCCGATGGTCATCGGCGAAGTAACTCTGTCTGTATGTTAGAGGAACACCAAATCTCGCCGATGATCATCGGCGAAGTAACTCTGTCTGTCTGTCTGTCTGTGTGTCTGGCAAATACGCTCAGGTAAACGTCCAATGCAAAACCCTTCAAATCGCTTAAATTCGCCGTTTTCAGCTACAAGAACGACAACACACGACATTTCAGGTAAAAATACGTTTATTTTGATATTATATATGAATATTCATCGCAGAATATTACGGTAAGTGAACCTTTTCGATATTCCCATAGTCCTCTAAATTTAAAAATACGAACAACGGTGACACAGTTTGTGTGGGCACCCTGTGGGTAGATATGAAGACGACCGGAGGAAACATGAAATATGTCAGTGATAGGCCGGGTGCCGCGAAATGCATCGAGTGGTACCGTAGTTATTGCATGTACGCAAATAAACAACCGAAATTATTGTAATTCCAATTAAATGCGAGTACCTGCAAATCGCAAAAATTAATTCCCAGCAAGAAATAAGCAGTCTTTCCCGATCGCAAAAATTAGCCCATCTACAAGATTTAACTTCTGCAAAAATTTATTGGCACACGTCACGTTACGTGTAATTGTATTAATATTAATTTTTGTTAGTTTGTTTTGTTCTATTTTTAGAAAATGACTATTAAAACAAATTTCTTAGGGAGGGGATGATTTGAACTGCATGTCAGCGCTGATGAATTTGAGGTCAGCCGAAAAGTTACTTTATACTCTCCCCAATTCAGCTTGTCGGATTTCCGTTGATTTGTTTATAAAACCGCCGACCGACAATTAAGGTCGCGGGGGATACCTGTCCATGAATAAATTCATAAGGCAAAATTTTAGCAGGGGTGTCACTTTGAAAAACGTTATATCGTGAACATTTGAAAGCCGATTTCGCTAAAATTTAACAGAGATATTGGCGAATAATCGAAATGCGTAAGGATTGTTTTTTTATTGAAGGGATCGCGCTTTGCGGAAATGCTGTAAGCCACTAAAGTTATCTTTTCTTAAAACGTGGTTTTGTGTCCAAGTTTGCTCCTCGAGAAAAACACAAAGCAAGTTGATTTCCCCACTCACTGATCCGTCAAAACGTCTATTGTGTTATATCTGACTCCAATTTTTTGATTTCAACTTTAATTAAAAGTTATTAGCTTTTAAAGGAGTAAAATTGTCCATGTTAGAATATGAAGTCTCATATCTTCCCTTTGAAAGCCTAATTAAAAATTTTGAGTCAGATATGACAATCTACAATACACCTAGTTTACCTCCTTGCAGTGTCAACTCATGAAATTCTCTATCCGCGCTGAATTCTTGGACACAAAATTCCTTGTTTTTACGCTTCCGAAGGCTTCACGAGCAAACACGAATGCAAAAATATATAATTTATGGTAATTTTGCTAATTTTAATCCACGGACTATTGTCAACACTTTACGCGGAAAGAACAATGCGTTAAAAAATAGTCTATTTTACCAAGCAGCGCTTTGCACGTGCAATTATTGATGCAGAAACATCACAGAGCCTGTTCGTGAATATTTCGCGCATTTTCGGTATCAGCTGTCGCACTTCGTGCATACTCTTTTCATAAATGCATACTGATGAGCGCAACCTGTCCCCCGCGACCTTAAATCACCTTAAAAACCTATTTAAAACTGTTTATCACTCGCGCGTGTTTTTAAGTGGTTCGAAGGATTAACCGTGAGTTTTACAAAATCGGTTTCATTTGTTGGAATTTCAATTGTTGATAGTAAATGCATGCTTGAGTGCATTCGTTATTATTTTTCCTGTTTGTTTCCGTTTGTTGTATAAGATATCATTTTATGTGACCTCCGCCAACGCGAGAAAAGAAATGTTTAAATCCTTTCCTGTTTACATCTAATATGAGTAAAATTTATCATCGATCGATTTACTGGATGAAACTGAAAGTACATGACGCTGTTGTCTTAAAATACTGATTAGACCATGGATGTTGTATTTAAGTGAGAGAGTGGGCGAAATACCCTGTCTTCAATATGTTATTAATAACACCACAGAAATGTAGGGGAACTTAAATCGATAATATTAACAAATGAGGATATAAGGATGGAGGTGAATTACAGTTCAACAAATTTGATTCGTTACGGGCGCTCCGCGGAAATCAAGATTACCATTTTAGTGAAACTTTGAGCTTTTTTAGCCGTCATTATGTCCGTTTAGTGTTTATTTATTTGCTTTCATCCCTTTTGGCGTTTTCATTCTTCCCTTAATTTCAAGCTTATATTAGGCAAGCTTAAACAAGCTCTCGACCATTACCCCCACCCCACCCCCCCCCCCCCCCCCCCCCCCAGTGGCCTTTAAACGTTTGAAACGTTTCAAGCATGTGACGCCTTTTGCTGCCGCGACGAAATTCTTCAATTAAAAAAAAAAAAGAGATGCCACGTCAACCCATCAACATTCTGATCACTGTAAATATAAAGCGTAGAGCTGAATAGTTGTAGTAATTGACTGTTGTAGTCCCGTCTTAAAGCACTGGCAGCTGAGAAAGAAGGCCGTTATGAAGTTAACACTCATTTTTATAGTGAGTATGTATAATTTTTATAGTGAATATGGAGCGGGCACCAAGCATACTTATAAGAAAAGGGTTATTCTGTGCAAGTTGGGTTTTTGTCCCACGAAAAGCAGAAGAGCTCGCACTGAAACGCATCAGTGGACCTGGTAGATTGCAGTCTTTTACGGACATGTGACGGCAAAGTTTTTTCGAAGCCGTGTTTGTTGCAAAAGCCGTTATTTCTTCGAGTGAAAACATACCTTTCTAGAGTTCTTACAACCGAGCGACGCATACTCTTGGGAATTTTTCAATCATTTCTAGGATCATCAAGGTATTTTTTTTTATTATTTATTTATTTATTTATTTATTTATCTATGCAAAACATTTACTTAACAAGCAATTTGAAAGGTTACAATACAAAGGAATACATGACAAGATGTTACAACAATACACTACACTAGACATTCCGAGACTGGGTTGGCGTTGGCAATTTCAAGTTTTGTTTATAGTCAGAAACTGCACTAATCATTTGGTAACGTCAATAGTTAACAGTATGTTTTAATTTATATAATACTTACATTTGAGATTGCGGAGGGAATTTTTCTAAATGAGATCAACAGTTTAATTTAACTACAAATTCTTCTAAAGATAGGTTTTTCTGTGCTAGATTTTGGGTAAAGAGGTAATATTTAGCAAAGAGGAGAGTACAGTTTAAATTATTAGTAATCACGTCAGTCTTGGAGGAGTTCGTGCCAAAGAGAATTTCAATTGGGGATAAGGAGAAAGAGGTGCCATTTTCTTTGTTAAACCACTTAATAACTTCCAAGAAAAACTCTTTAGACCACTGACAATTAGAAAAAGTGTGAACAATGAAATCATTTTCTCGACAGTAAATGTCACAAGGAGCACAAGGGTGAGAAAAATAGAGCATCTTTAGATTCCTAATTGTACACGTAACTGACAATGACAGAAGAGCAAGGCTGATGAAACATGTCTTGCATAATTGAAACTGTGGTTGTCTTATTACAAAGTACCAGTTACAATTTTAGATCTTTCTTCATGTAGCATCCTTGTATTGGTTTAAATTAATTTTGAGTCAAATTTGGTTAATACTGTATGGAGATCTGTATGAACTCTTGGCTGATTTGATACCATCACAATCATGTGACCTATCTTAAAGTATATATTAAATCTTATTACTCATGGCATGCATGTAGCTGAGGAAGAAGTTATAAATTTGGCTTTTTCCATTAGTGCATGCAAATTTATGCATGCATATTTTTGTCTCACTGATCTGATTGGTTGGCAATTGAGGCCTCATGATCTCATGGCCTCATGTGTGTTAACTTGAGAAGCATAACAGCATATAAGTTTTCAAAACAAATGAATTCAAAAATTGAATTCCCAAGGATGCGTGACACTTATAAGCAAGAATTTGAAATAGACATAAACATATTTGAAAAATAAAATGAAATGTTTTAAGAAAGTGTCAAGTAAATTTCTAGCAACGACGTTTCGGGCTTGGCCCTTCATCAGGTTGATGACCGTTGTTTTGAACGGGACTTGTTTTCAAGTTTTCAAGACAATGCTTGACATTCATGGATGGATAGAACTGTTTGATATTGTGTTCACCACTTATTGCCACATGGGATTTTTGTTCCAGCAAGTTTTGTGTTTATAACTTTGCATTTCAGTTAACGATGGTGGTTTACGAGTGTCAGCTACTGAATCTAGTCTTACTTTTTAGACACAATTTTATGTTTCTCTAGAAAAGCACTCAAAACATTTGGGAATCAAATACTGCAATGGGTTAAAGACACCACAAGTTCAAGCTGTGTACAATTATACCATCCAAGTTTCATTGTCACAGCTTTAATTCTGTTGATATTACATGGGAGGAAAGAGGGAATCCCCTAATGCACAGTCCAGTGAAAGGGCTCTAAGAGCCATGCATCTCATGAATATGAAACAATGTAAGGATAATTTTAGTTGTTCTTGATGTTTTGTAATTTAGCAGTGTCACTGTGGTAATTAACACATCTTAGGATGACGGTAATATCCATTGTGTAAAACGAGACAGCTGGATGATCTGAGTAAGCAAGCAATGACAGCAATACAGTGACATTTTCCCTAAATGCTACAAATCCATTTGAAATTCAAAGATTGGTTATAATTTTCCATACTAAGTTAGAAGTCAAAGAATTGAAGAGTATTTTTTTTTTTTATTAAGAATGGAAGGATCATTCTCAGCCATAATTCAAAGTTGATGCAGAGCTGGCTAATACATTGCATAGCAACAAATGGCTCAGGAATATGCTGAGTAATTCATGCTGTGTGTTCAGAAAATAGGCACTGGCCTAGTCTGTTTATTCGAACAATTTCCTCTTACAGTCATGCATTGTCATGACTGCATGAAAGGAGGCCAAATAAATAGTGGAGAGACTACAAATATTTTAATTCCCACCAGTGAATGATCAAACCGTACATCAAACCGTACATGTACATGTACATGTATATAACCAATTCACTAAGAAGAATGTCCTATCCATCAAGTGTTTATTACTTTAATTTACTATTTGTTTTCATGTTTTTAAGAAAGAAAGAAATCCAGTTTGCCTATGTTTCAATGTACATGTCCCTCAATAGAACCTTAAATTTTTGCACTAATCACTGGGTGGCCTTTTTTGCAGCACCCAAAAATGCTACAAATCCATTTGAAATCCGCAGATTGGTTATAATTTTCCATACTAAGTTTGAAGTCCAAGAATTGAAGAGCAAACAGATTTTAAAATATTTTAAACATTTTTGCATGACATAAATATGCACCAAATCATACAAACTCACATGTAACATAAGTTATATAACATCAGCTCACATGTACACTCTGCTATACAAAACTGCATTTGCACTGTACATGTACATGTAACTCGCATACATTGCATTGTGTCTCTCAAGAAATTTAATTATTTCTACCAGCTGCTTCTAAAAACATGGTAGAAAGAACTCTGAGTTATAACACATGCTGCAAGATTGGGCATTATTAGATAAACAAATTGAAGAACAGATTATGGCTCCATCAATTCCAAGCCCACTCACCCACCCCCAGCATTTGTCAGGTATTTTAGAACTTTTCCTTCCCAAGGGTGGGGTATTTACCAAAACAGGTCAGCCTAGGGGTGGGGCATTGTCAAAACAACCTTTTCTTTCAGATTTTAAAAGTTGACTAGTACAATGCTTAGTTTTTTTTATTTTAAATTTCCTGATTGCCCTCAAAAATACAAAAACTGGGTTGATAAATATTGTTTGGGCCACACACTTTTCAAGTGAACCGGAGCAACAAGCAACAGACTGAATGCAGGCTAGTGCCTTACCCTTCAAGTGCCACAGAAGATAATACATGTATCACGGTAAATTGTTATGATGTTGAGGTCTTATTTATCAACATTTCTAAATTCCAATTCGATCAAGAATTTTAGAGGGCCATGTCAGAGTCAAACATTTTGCGGGAACAATAAATTAAACACAATGAATAGAATGAATGAGGGAACGGATGTAAGTAATACTGTGGAAAAATGAAAGAATTTCTAGCATCAATAAAGATCCATTTATTTGTGAACAATTATTGCTGTCACCATTAATTATTGAAATAATTAATTATTAAAACAAAATTTTGATCTTGTCCCTCGGCATTATTTAAAAAAAGACAAATGCCTGATTAATGCCGGGGGATGACCGGGCTTCGAATTAACGGAGCCATCTTGGGGGGGGTGGGGGGGGGGGGGGGTTGAGCGGGTTTGGAATTGATGGAGCAATTACCTTTATTCAACTTGTTCCTTCTTTGAAATGTAAACCACAACATGTACATGTGACTGTAGTCTACCTTAGGAGAACAAAAATAAACAAAACTTCAAAATAGCAATACAACTTACTGTAGTTGAAGACAAATTTAATTCTAGAGCATGATGCAAGATGCAGAGCCTCAGGTTTTTGTTTTACTTCCACCTCTAATTTCCACTGTCAAAGATCTACTGTACATGTACATCTTCACGCTTGAAATACAGTGAAACAGGTGAAAAGAAAGGCAATGAAACATCTTTCTAGCTACACGTCACATTTTTTTTTAAACCTCTTATAACTTCAAATGTGGACAAAATATGTTGAGAGTAAGTTTAAATCCTTACCGTATATATGCAGCATATGTATTAACTTCGAAAATTACCACGAGCTGATATCAGGGCATAACATGTCAATAATGTTGAGTCTATAAAAATCATATCTAATGTTATCAGTCATTTACTTTAAGGCAAGCTTCTGTAATTGTTAAGTGTGCAGCAACCCGCCAAGATTAACTTTAGTTATTTGCGGGTTGCTAATATATTTTGTTTTATATTTGAAAATAAATTGTTGTTGTTGTTGTTAAATCGATCGTTGTTGGCGAACGCGGATAAACGAAGCAGGATCGGCTATGTCAAGACTTTATTTTACCGATTTTACACTGTAATTGGAAGCTCAAACACAAGCTGAAATGAGAAACTACTCTTTTCTTCCAATAAACTGAGTGATTCATTTTCATGTCAAGTCATTTTACGTCTTATCAGTGATTTATGCATCTCAGTTTCATGCTACTTCTTGATCACCGCCTTCTGTCACACTGTGTCACGCTGCTTCTGTGTCCTGTTCTCATACACCAAATGCAAATATAGCCGCCCAACAATTTTTTGTTTGGACAGGTTCTCAAGAAAAGAAAAGCAATTGGATAATGATAAAGATCAGGTCAAAATAAGTCATTGTGTGCATTTTCAAGGCCATAGTCTTATTTTAGGAGAAGTTATAGGAATCAAATTTTGGGAAAAACATGAAAGCGAGGCTAGTGAGGATAAGATGTCTTTTCTCATACAAATGCTTATAATTTCAGTGAGCCATAACTTTGCAACCGTTTAACCAAAAACGCTCAAACTTTGCAAGATGGTACACTTTGCAGCACTTGTTTATGTGATATCATTAATTTCTCTGAAAACTTGGCCAAACAAAAAGCTGCCTGACTGCCATATTTGCGTTCGGTGAATAAAACCTGATTAACTCCACAATTTTAACAGAATTTAACGGCTTTTTGGGGTCCATCAAGCACTGAACAAACCACTGTTTATCTTGGTTTATCATTTCTTAAGGTGATTATTTGATTCTGCATTGAATAACAAACCACTTGGTTGCTCAGTTTTTTATGTAAGTTTATTGCCGTTAAGCACCGGCTACACGTTCTAACATTGTTAAAAAACATTTTTTTGGTTCAACAATGTTAGAACGTGTAGCCGGCATGTTAGATGACGTTTATCTAACATTTTTTATTGAAGAATGTTTTGATTTCGATCAAACACGGTTTATGTTTCCATAGAAAAGTCGTTCGAGCTATTATTAGTTTGGTTAATTTAGTAGCCATGAAAATCTTGTGATTATCGACTTTTATCGACAAATTTTAAACTAGTTAGATGTGCACATTATCAAATAGAAACTAATAATCAATCGTCCCAAAAATTCTCAAATCACCCTGAATCCTGTCCAGTTGGACATTAGGTTGAAAGTTAAACTTACTACATGTAAGCTTAGTTTAAAACTCAAATCATTTAAGTACCTTTTCCAGCTTTTCTTGTTCTTTCCAAGTTTGAGAATCTCAGGCTTTCTTCGCGACCGACACATGCATGACCGGGGAACTACATATCCACTCTAAGCAGACTAAGCAGACTTCTTTTCGCTATATCGTAAGTTAGCCACGAAAAGGACAGTTTGTAAAGCAATTTCGCCAGCTTTTTGCCACTAAACAGGACTCTGAATCGACGAAATAAAATAAATTTTCTGTGCTGACGCTACAGTACACGCAAATTGTCGTGAAAACTCGAACCAGTCCTCCCGCTGACCATCTCCTGTAAACCAGAGCAGGGGAGGGGAGGGGAGGGAAGTGGACCGAAGGGGAGGGGAGGGTGGGGGAATAAAAAAAAATCTAACCCCTGATCGGTATGAAAGAAAAATGGTACAGAAAAACTGCCAACGCCATTGGTAAGAGGTTAGATAAAAACCATTTATGCAGATTTGTTTATAGTTCTAAACTGAAAATTCGCTGAACAGGATCAGGAAAGGATGGATTTTCAAGGTCTTCCAACGTGTAAAACGTTTTTTCGTCACCTTCATTTTTATTAGAGGAGTAATAATCGCCCTTTTTATACACAAAAATAACATAATTTTAACCTGGGCGGAAAAACGGAGATTTATTTAAGTTAATAAAAATGTTTGATGGTTCCAAAAAGTTCCAAAAATCAGTCAACTTCCGTGCGTTCTGGTCACGTGTTTCATGACGTCATACTGATGACGTTCATAAAGAACGTATTTTTAGACTTATATCTACCAACATACGAAATAATTTAACTTTGCATTTCACCCTTACAAAGATACATGTATACAAAGATACTAGTCCCCAGACCCCTATTTGCTCATGTGTATAGCCCCCTTAATTTTAAAAATCCAGAGTAATAATGGGTATGCGGAAATGTTGCAAGCGAATGCCTTCCTTGCCACGTTGGCTGTATTTGCATTCATCAAAGCATGTTCCTAAAAAACGTTGAAAGGCACTTGGGGGCATAGTCACGTGACTGATGACGTCATAGCACTTAGTCAATTAAAATAGGTATTTTATGGTAGTTGCAAATAGCATATGGTGTAGTATCCTCAAACACTCAAAATTGACAGAGTTATTTGGCATCGAAAATTTTTCTGGTGCAAAGGGTGCTGGGAAGGTTTTTATTATAATTATAATATATTATTTAATTATTATTTTATTTATGTGTCACGATTTTGCATGGAAATTTATGCTCGAAATTTTAGTGTACGCGAACTCGCCCCTGCCTCCCCTAGAAAGGTATTTTTGTTCCCTATTGCTATAAAAGGATCCAGAAAGGTTAAACCAATCAGAATCCATCTACTTCGCACATGTTTGGGTTTTAGCGGGGAGTAGAGAGAACCAGTATGTCACTCGGAGAAGACTATCAGATTTCAAACCGATATGACCGCTTCTGTACTCCGCACTTTAATTTTTCAGACGTTCGTTTTCCATTACCAAAATGTAAACACGCCTATTGAGCTTCGAAATGGAAAGAAAAAGTCTTTTAGAAGATTTATATGCCTTTCTTGATTCGCGAAAACATCATGCGAATCATCTTTACGGATAAGAATGGCATTCTATTTACACAGGAAAAGCTCTCCGTGACACTCCCCAGGCAAGGTTTGTTTTATGTCCTAAGTGTTCAGTAATTTGTTCAGCTTTCTTCTTGCTTCGGCTGCAGCTCTGCGAATAGGGCGTTTCTCAGCAGCTTCATTTCCACTCTTCCGCTTGGGTACATCATGCTGCTCATGGCTGCTACTTCCAGGCTCGGTACACTCGTCAGACACTTGATTAACTTGCACGCACTCCAAAGGACACAGAAAATTTCAATGGTCGGTTCAGCAGCTTTCCTGATGCTGTTCGGACCGTAGCCGCTCGTACTTCGTTATCTTTGCTTGTGATGATTTCTTCCATCATTCCTAACTTCCAGGTTCCTCTTGGTGAGCTTTATTTTAGTAACACGACATCTCCCTTTGTGGGTTGAACTTTAGATTGAACTCTAGAGGCTTTTAAGTACTTCTGGCTTCTTTCACGCAAACTTAGCACATATTCATCAAACCACAGTTTCCAGAAAGTGTTAAGGTGTTTTTGACCTTTTTTTCATGCTCCAAGAAGTTTCTTTGCAAGGAACGAAAGCCGGATTGATGACCAGTAAGAAAGCTATTCTTAGTTAGATACTGATATAACTGGTCGCAGATTATCCGTTCGAAAGCTTTGGCCACGACTGGAATTACTGATATCGGTCGATAATTTGTCGGATCAGAACGCTTTCCGGGATTTTTATACAATGGAGTGACTCTAGCAGATTTCCATTCATCATTGAAGATGCCGGTTATTAAGGATTGATTAAATGTATGAGAGAAAGGTTCTGCCAGTAAATCGGGACATTTCCTTAAAATTTTAGCTGAAATATTATCTATAATCCAGTTGCCTTTGACTTATTACAAAGTTTTGATAGTAGTGTAAAAACGGTGTTGGTGTTGTTTTTTTTTCAAATATGAATTCTTTATCAGTTTCAGTAATAAATTCTTCGAAGGATTTATCAACTTCAAATACATGTCTACTAAGATTTGGCCCAATTTCCGTAAAAAAAAAGGAATTTAGCATTTCTGCTACATCTGTTCGGTCTTTAGAATTTAACCCATTTTCTTCCATTTCATTGATAACGGTTTTTCGACTTGCGCGAGGTCAGTTCGTTAATAGTTTTCCATGTTTTGCGTTGATCTCCCAAGCAATTACTGGAGGCATTTTTATGGATGACGCAAGTTGCGCTCTACTCAGGAACTATCTCTCTGGTAGATCACAGAGGGTCAAGGTTGGTGATACCTGCTCCGCGTGGGAAAGCGTCAGAGGTGGGGTCCTGCAGGGGAGTGTATTAGGTCCAATGCTATTCCACATTTTCATTAGTGATCTCTTCTTCTTCGTCAAGAGGGCCAAGCTGAACGCTTATGCTGACGATCATCAGGTTTACTACTCCCACGTCGATCCAGCGGCTCTTGACGCATGCGTATTTCACGATGTCAGGGTTACCAATCAGTGGTACCATGAGAATGGGATGTTATTGTTTATGAGAGCAAGCACCAGGGACTAGTCCTCGGTGATACGGACTATAGTTTCTCTTTCCCAGTAAAGGATACGTTAGAAATTTTTGGAATGGAAATAGATAATAAGCTCAAATTTCTAGTCATATATCCAATGTGTGCAAAAAGATCAATGATCAATTCAATGTTATGTTGCGCTTTCGAAAACTTATACCAAGGGACACTTTACTTAAGCTTTACAAAGCGTACATTTTACCACTAGAATCGCTAAATAAGAGAATCGCTAAATAAGGGAATACTTAAATTTATACTTGGTGATTACTCGTCCCCATACAGCAGTCTTCTCACTAAAGTGAACTCTACTTATTTATGTAATATAGTTGTTCAGAATTTCCTTATATTATTATATAAGAGCCTGTTTTTCGCTCATTTTCCTGTTTATATGAAAAATATGTTTTCATTCCGATCTTCTTCTTATGATCTTCGCGGCAATTACATTATGTCACTTAGTAAACCTAGAACAACTAGCTATGGCCTTAATTCGTTTTCTTATTTTTCAGCTAAACTATGGAATGCGCTGCCTGATTTTATCCGCACTAGTGTGTTTGAAGACTTTAGAAGAAAAATTCAGTGTTGTAACTTTGTGTAGTCCCTGTCTCGCTTAGCTATATGAATTGAGTAATATAGTAAGCCTGTTTGGCGCTGTTAATTTCCCGATTTACTTGATTTCTAACCATTCGAAATTGGTTCCAAATAGATGGATCATGTGTTTTACTGAATAGCTTTTCTTTTAAGGCGGTCTCCGTAATTCATCCGCTTTTTTAAAATCGTAGTAATCCATGTTGATTCTGAATTACGCGTCCGTTTGGTTTTCATTGGTGCATGTTTTTCGCAGACAGTTAAGAATAAATCTTTCCATTTCTTCAACACTGATGTCATTGGGATCGTAAAATTGCATGATGTCATCCCAAGGTTGTGCCAAAATCTCAGCT
Organism: Cladopsammia gracilis; assembly: GCA_022457155.1. NCBI lineage: Eukaryota > Metazoa > Cnidaria > Anthozoa > Scleractinia > Dendrophylliidae > Cladopsammia > Cladopsammia gracilis. The sequence goes on from JAJGOT010000342.1 coordinate 200,783, forward strand.
CGAAAATTGGCGCTGTTAAAATGTTTAAACTGTCTATAATTAATTCCTTTAGAGGAAGTGGGAATTGAATTTTTTAGACTAAACATATACTAAGCTATGGTCACTAATGGCGACATGAGACACCCCAGAACAATACACATTTTCTTGTCGATTAGTGAATATCAAATCAATTAAAGTGCCCCTGTGATCAAATTTTCGATTTTTATTTTTTTTACATTTTCGTGTACTATTAGACTTTCTTACTCATCTTGCCAAATTTCAATCCATTACGAACATCAGAAGTCATTTCATTTTAACATTTATTTCCGAGAATTTACGGCCGCCATTAATCAACCTTGTTCCAAGGCTTGGTTGCGAATGGGAGAAAGTGACGTCAAAGACTCAAACATACCTCACGGGTTGAAATTATAATAACAATCAGCATAGAAAATTGCACGAAGAACGTGTCCAAAGTTTTTGTCGCATTTCGCGTGATTTTCAATACTTATTGTTATTATAATTTCAACCCGTGAGGTATGTTTGAGTCTTTGACGTCACTTTCTCCCATTCGCAACCAAGCCTTGGAACAAGGTTGATTAATGGCGGCCGTAAATTCTCGGAAATAAATGTTAAGATAAAATGACTTCTGATGTTCGTAATGAGTTGAAATTTGGCAAGATGAGTAAGAAAGTCTAATTGTATACGAAAATGGAAAAAAAATGGAAAACAAAAATTTGATCACAGGGGCACTTTAAAGTAATCGAAAGCACGAGAGCTCGAAAGTGTAATACGAGTATATTCATTAATGAGTTGTTTCAAACCATAGATATCTGTGACATTTAGGAGAGCCTTTGCATAAACATTGTCTTTGGATTGCAAATCACAATTGAGATCCCCCATAAGAAAATGTTCAACATTATCTTATCTGAATCTAATTTACCTAGCAATGTGTCAAGCTGGTGCGAGAAAAGTTCTTTGTGTGAATTACGAGGTCTATACCATGAATTAACGACAAAGGGTTTTGAGTTAGGTTTACTTATTTCAATTGATATAATTTCCAGGAGCTGATTGTCCAAATCTTTGCGGACAGAATAGTTTATGTTCGATCGAATGTAAAAACCTACACCGCCACCAAACCTGCCATTAGTAGGTCTGTCACGGCGGATTATATCATAACCCTGGACTTTTGCCTCCTGATCGGAAATATTGTCATCTAGCCTGGTCTCATTTATATGGGCAGAACGTCTATGTTATGATCATTTATAAAACACGGAGTTCATCTATATGTTTCAAAAGACTGGTTATTCAAACTGGCCATTTTAAATCCACGGCAATTTGGCATTAAAGTATTTGATTTGCTCCGGGCACCAGTTGTGGGCGTGAAATTAGACGTCGCCTCAGCTGTTAAGTAAGAATCATATCAGACATATCGGTGAACTATATTATTTACGAAATTACTAGCTAAAATAGCAATACTTTTCTTATTAAAGTGGAGTTTGTGATTGTTCAAACATGTCTCGTCAATGTTCGGATGCTCGACAAAGCTCCAGCCCTAACCCCTAACCCTAACCCTAACCCTCTTTTCGCGGTTTGGGGAGTATTAGACTAGTGTGGGTTTGATCGGGAACCAATAAATTAAATATTCAAAGCGAGTGATGGTGCAATATGTGTCACGCAAAATTCGTTGAGGGGAGAGGGGTGCGTGACCAGTTTAAAATAAACCTAAAACTTTCTCACGCAAGCGCACGAGTATAGGCTACTTGTAACCTCTTGTTACTCATGCGCAAAGCGCAATGAGTTAAAAAATGCCCTCCGTTTTTCTTGTTTTTTTCTTTTTATTATTATTATTTTTTTTTTGTGTGTGTGTCACACGCATATTTTAACTTGTGCACTTCCGGTTCATAGCTTTGCCATTTACACTTCCTGTTTAGTGACTTCCGGCTACTCTCACTTCCGGTAAAACAGCGTTACTGAAGTGTCACGACGGCGTCTCCTTCAACCCTACTTACATTACTAATGTTCACGTTAGGTATATATAAGACGTGGACGAATCACTGGCTTCATTGTGTTACAGTCTTCATTTACAAAACATTCAATAGTAAACAACGTGGTTTGCAGGAACGATGACTGAATGAAAGGAGTAACTTTTCTCCATATCGGACATGTAACAATTTCACGTATTGACGATTTTTTTTTTTTTTTCCTTCGCTGTCAATGTCATGAGCTTCCGTGTTCTGACCGCCCATTGCCGGATTAGCTTGCTAAAGGCAATTATGTTAATTAAAGTTAAAGTTAAAGTTAAAGTTAAAGAAAACTTTAAAGTTAAAGTTTTCTTAGCATGTTTAAAATATATCGTAAAAACTTTCTTACGCATGCGCATTAGTATAGGCTGCTTGAAGCCTTTTGTTTATAATAGTTTTGCAGAGAAGAGGTTTACACATATTTTGCTACCACGATTTCCCACTTTGCTCGTTGTATAAAACTTAAAGCGAAATTATTTTTCATTCTCAGCTCACTTTTTGCTCTGTTTGTTTACTCGTATTATTTTCCTCGCGGGCCACACGATAGGACGCCTGACAGATTTTATTACCGTAACTGCTAAAAATAACACGGATTTTGGGCTGAATATTTGGGAACGGTTACAAATACATAATGTACAATCGTACCTTTTCAGTACGCTTTGGCGGCATATCAGGCTCGTTTGGTCTCGCCATGGGTATTTTGGCGAGACGCAGTCGAGCCAAAATACGAACCATGGCTCGATCAAACTCCCCTGATATGGCGCCGAAGCGTACCTAAAAGGTACGATTAGGTTTAAGTATACATCACCAACTGTACGTGGCCTCAATTGTTTTTACTTCTCGTTTCTTTGATTTTTATCAACGCTTTCTTGACACTCCAGATATTCTAAAAGAAATTTAAAAAAAAATACAATCGAAGCGAACAGAGTAAAACAAAAAAAAAATGCATGATCTTTGGGACATGGAAAGAAACATGTTAAATTCTGAATTCGAAGCGTCGAGTTAATCCAATCGTATCAAAATTCGATTTTTGAACGAAGGCTTATTTCAAGGTTACATTCTTTATTCATACAACGGATTATTGAAACGAGTAATAAAATCAAATTTGCAATTATTATGAAATCGTTTATTTACTGACTACATAGAAACACCGTTTTTGACCAGTTTCGATTGTAAAATTATGTTACATGTATTAACTGTCAAATATTTTTTTATGCAAAAATCGCAATATAAATTATTAAATTATTATTATTAAATTAGTATTACATTTTCAATCTCGTTCCCAGAGTCTCTCTTCTTCCCGCCCCCTGGAGCAAGAGAGAGAGAGAGAGAGAGAGAGAGAGGACCCTGGTTGGGTCTGGTCACATGTCTCCCAGAATCTGGGAGATTCCAATTAAAGGGCACGGGGGAGGGGCCGCAAAGTGTGAAATTTGTCTGCTCTAGCTGGGCATTGCGAAACAAATGCAAAAGCGTTCGGCGGCTCGTGACAAATGTGAAGCAGACTTCGAAAACATATCCACATGGTCTGGTTCTGAAAGTGTAAGTTGCTTTAGGATCAGAGGAATTGTCACGGCGCTTGAAGATTTACAGCAGTAAAGCTAATTTTGAACTTGCTGCGGAATGCAATCCAATTTTATTACTTGACGCCGCTAAGCTCGCGCTCTTGATTCATGGCATTGTTCCGGACTGGGATGAATTATCGAGCCCAGCCATTGTACAGAAAACAAGACAACGTTACAAATACTGTCTACCCTTCCTTAGGATTACAATTGTCCACCAGACACGTGACCAGACCCAACCAGGGTCTCTCTCTCTCGCTCCAGGGGGGCGGGAAGAAGAGAGACCCTGGGAACGAGGTTGTTCCGTTTTAACCATTTTCAAGGAAATTCCACCGCTTGATATGCTGAGAATAATTTGAGTAGATATTATCTAATGTATGCTAATATATTTTTTCTTAAAAACGACAAGTTTATGTTAAATAATCCTGATCTTTCCTTTATTTGCACATGTAGATTGCTGTCGTGTTGCTGTTGGCTTTGGAAGTCCAATCCTTTTTTGTAAGCCTTATTGTACTCGGCCTCAAAGGGGACCGTTATATGACGATAAACATAAATAATTGTACTCCTGACAAATCACAATGTGAAGCAAGGTGCGATGGAAGTATTAGAACAAGTAAGTTGCAATTGTTATACTTCTAACCTGTTGTAACCTTTTAGCACGAGCTTGTAGTTCATTTGTTTCACGAAAACATGAATTATTCTGTGATGTATTAACTTTTAAGAGAACTAACTAAAGATGTCAGTTTTTACCAAAAGTTAAAAAATAATAATTGATTACATGTTACATATCAAGAAATTGTTAGCTACATGTTACAAAAAAGGTTACCGTTTTCCTTAGAATAAACTATTTTATCGCATAAATCTAGTAATAATGTCTTAACTTTGATGAGAAATAGAACACAAACCGCGGTGATAAACACACTGAACTATACAAGACATTGTTTATACAAGAACTAAAGCCAGCTTTTAATGCAAACGTCAGTAGCGAGAAGCTGATGCTTTGTTAATTAGCTGTTTCTTTTTATAGATCAACTGTTAAGTTTTGTACTTAATCTCGGTCCCAGTCCCTTTTTACTACTATATTAGTATCGTTTTTTAACACTAACGGTCACTTTTGAAAATGTATGTAGTAGCATACGAAACGTCAAGTTTTTATCAAAAATGAATAAGTTCAATATGTTTATCACTGCGGTTTGTGTTCTATTTCTCATCAAACTTCGATGGCCCAAGAATAAAAGTCTTTACGATAATGTCTTAACTTGACAAATACAAGTAATATAACTATAATTCGACACATTGATACACCGCCCAAACATGGTCATTAAGGTCTTGCTCTCTTGGGCGAAAGAAGACAAGAAAGAGAAGAAAAGAAAAGATAAATAATCGATCACATGATTGGACAAAATAGGTGCGGAATTTTCGCGATATGTCGCAGTGTTTCTTGGAGAATCTGAATGAAAGCTGGTTCAACATTTTAATCGCTCGACATTGAATGAAGGAGCACAATTTTCGGAGAATGCCTTATAGTAATCGCCTCTGGGATATGATATAGACTTCATCTTTCCCAGAAAAGTTTCTGATATTTGTTTCAAGAGAATGGAAGTTAAACGACCTCACCATTACGGCTGTAGATACTGAAAGCGATCGATTCCGCTCGTACTTCGATGTTTGAAAATTTGGTCCTGATAAAAGGGACTAAAAAGCCACTTCAACTACAGATAACGATGTTTTAAACGCTTATTGTGTTCTTCAGCTGTGCATTTTTTGTAAGACATTCTGTCCGCGCTGCAGTCCTTTCAAGTAGCCGTGCTTGTTCAATTTGTTTTGATTCAGAACCGAACTTTTTGAGACACGAAACACTTGTCACAAAGAAATTTTATGCCATTTTATTGTGTTTTAATTCATGTAGTGAATGCTCTGTCCCGTTCTTTACGCAGACGAAAGCTAGTGAAAATCGAAAATCGGAGTCGTAAGCGAAGTCATAAGCTCGACGGAATCGTAGTCGGAAGAATCAGAACAGTTCCATTTTCATCCGTTTCCGCTTATTACTCCGTAATCTTTTTCCGATCGCTTCCGTCGGTTTGGTTTTCACTGATTACAACTTCGACTCCAACTCGGTCGTTAGTGAAAATCAGCCTTATGTAATCAATGTGTTGAATTATAAAACAGTTATGGTGCTCATGATTGCACAATATCGTCTGATTTAAGTATCCGGCGATATTACGCTCGCGTTCGCTTTATAATTGTTAATTGTAACTGTGACTTGCCGTGACCAGCCGTACCGTGTATGTTTATTACGTTTATGGAAGTCTTGGCATTCAACGAGCGAGTTTAAATCTCGACTGTAAAATATTCCTTTCCATGGAACAATAAAATAAATATTTTCTAATTATGTGTTCCTCGATGGTCGAGTGGTTTAGTGTCGGGAATTGGAGTTAGGAGGCGCGAGCTCAATACCTTTTTTTTTTTTTTTTTTTTTTTACCTCGCTCTCTCTTTTTTTCTTCCTTCTTCGCACTGGACATCATGAAAGTGATGTGATTTTTGTTATATTTTTTTTTTTTGCGTTTGACCAAAATCCTTAAGTTTAATTAAAAAAAAGAAGTATCGAACCGTGTCATATTCACGGGTTGGCTCTTAGGAGCCTTTGATTATTATTCGACATAGCATTCTTGAGTGAAAATACGCATCAAAACGAGTGCAAATATGACACGTTATTACTCTCTTTTGACCGGGCGCAAGTAAAAACAGTTTCAAAAACGTATTTTAGGAGATTACTGTCGTCTAAAAACAATTTATTCAGCGAAAAGTTCTTGTCAGTTTTGACCCGTAAAAATACTCAGCCGTATTACACAACTTCACGCTGAATAATCACTATTTATTTTTTTATCAGAGCGCGAGCGGGCGGAATTCTGCGAATCCTGCAATATTATTGCTTCCGGGAGCGGGCGGAAATTTACGATCTTGCCCGCTCACTCCACGATTCTGCCCGGGTTGCGTTGTTGCATGATAATCACGATTGTGACTCCGTTGTTTTAAGCTTATGAGCCCTGCTATTATTGGATTTTCTCGTCAAATATGGACCCAGACGAGAAGATACGACACTAATGAAGAAAACAATGAAGAAGACCAGCAAACATACCAAAAAATTGCCCCCTGAAAGGAAACATTTGCTCCGGGCGTGCGCGTTACTAAAATGAACTATTGCCCATGCGCAGTTGAGCTCGAACGGCCTGGGCGCTTGTCCGCGCAAGTCACCAATAGAAGCCAAAATGGGCTCAGTCGAAGCATATTGCACTTAAAAAAAAAGCAAAATGACGGGTTTTTTTTTTTCGCTCCAACTAAATCATATTTCACACCAAAATGTTCACTAGATCCCAATCTCTTCAAAGCCGAGTGTGGATGTTGACATTACGCCTATTAAATTAAGTTATACCGCTAAAAGCGATGACCGCGCGGTTGAACTCCATACAAGCCTTCACGTGACCTTGGTCACTTCAAGGTCAAAATGACGGGACTGTTTTATTATTATTATTATTATTATTATTATTATTATTATTATTATTATTATTATTATTGCAGTAAAACTATCTGTATGCACAGTGTTATAAAAGCAACACAGGGCGCAAAGCGTAACCTGTGCGCAAGAGCGAAACTTAAAAAAATAAATAAATAAATAAGTTACTAAAACCTTATACCTACAAATCTAAAAACTATAATCTAAGCCTATAAATGTCTCTAATATCTCTCATTCTCATTATATATACAAATCTAAAAACTATAATCTAAGCATATAGATGTCTCTAATATCTCTCGTTCTTTGTATAAAAAAAAAACCTATAAACTAAGCATATAAATATCCCTAATGTCTCTCATTTTTCCTGGCCGACAGTCGGGCTTTTATTATTATTATTATTATTATTATTATTATTATTATTATTATTATTATTATTATTATTATTATTATTATTATTATTATTTTTTTTTAAGTTATTAAAATATTTTAACGTTTCCAGATAGAATAATAACCAAATTACTGGAATCCGAGTATGGTTCATCCGCCATTTTCAGGGCCCCCGAAAGTCCATACTGTATTGTAGATGAGAAATTCACTCGTGCAAGAGGTGATATGCTTGCCCAAATATGGAATAGAGCTGTATCATGGCAATAAGAGAAGCGCGCAATGTAAACTGGGTGGGTCAGACTCTTTAAACTAAGTGTATAGAGAAATCAGCCGAAAAATTAAAGGCCAATGTTATTCCTCGAAAAGGCGAGTACAAGTTTGGATTTTATGATTTGTTGATTTTATAGTTTGTTCGGCGTTTCTGAATTTTCATTAAAAAAGTCTTGCTTAAATTTGTAATTCTAGTTTTGTACTAGATTCTTTTCAGTTAATTAATACGCAATTTCGCGATCGGATTTTACGAGATAATTCGTACTTTCACTACATTGCTCGGTTAGTATGCTTATATTCCACAGTTTGTACCTTCTTTGTCTAAGTTCTGTAAGTTTTCATTCAAGAAAATATCATTTTTAAATTAGAACAGCTTAGTTTAAGCTTTCGCACTGCTATGAATGAATTACGCTCGACTTTCCATTTATAGAAAAAAATATTGAAAGGTTTTTAAAGTTACTCTACAGCTTTCCACGGCTTCCCTGTAGGCGATAACATTTCTCTATCCTCACCGGAGGCAAATACAATAGCCGTTTATTCTACGGAGAGACATAAACTGAAAGAATTGAGTTCACTTTGCAAAGTATTTTTTTTTTTTTTTTTTTAATGAATGAAAAAGTTGTTAAGATTGCCCAGTTAGTTTGGGATTTGCAGGCATTGTGTCAGTTTTGCTTTACGCGGCAAGTAAGGACATTTCTTGGAAAGCTGTACAAGAAAATCAAGATTTTCTTGGCAAATCGCAGAATTGAAGTAGGAAAAAATAAATAAATTATTTACCGGCCTTGGTCGGTCCGTGTAGGAAAAAACTGTGCCCTCGGTCTTGAGTACGTGCCTCGGCCTGCGGCCTCGGGCCGTACTCAAGACCTCTGGTACAGTTTTTTCCCATACGGACCTCCCGGCCGGTAAATAACATATATGTACTTTCTGGTTTTGGAAATTACGTTTATTCAAATCTTAACGTCGCCCTTAATTAATTTATTGAATAGGCTACTGGACTCTGCAAGGTTTTTACCTGAGCTTCAAAGCAATTAGAAAAGTCCCGCACGCCACTGAAATAACCTGTCACATGTGAACTTAGTTTTATTTTTTAATTGTAAGGGTTTCCTTTTGTAAATTGTACATTCATATGTTTATGGTTCCTATTATAAATAGTACATTCATAGGTTAATGATTTATTTTATTATTTTATTTCTTTTTTAGTTGTTTAATATTTATTGTTTCACCACAAAATACAAAGCACTAATCAAAACAATACAAAAGATTTGTTTATAAGTACATTACATTAAAAATATAAGTAACAGAATGAAATTAATACAAATGATGCAGGGATAACATACTTACGCAGGAGGTATTTAATCATTAAGCAGGGATAGAAGAGTAGTCCATTTAGCTTGAAAGTTGTTTATCGACCTGTTGGCCATAGCAAAAGCTCTGTGTACCAATACCTTTTCCTTGAAAAAGGCCAAAAAGGAAGTTAATGTAGGCTTTTTGTCTAGTTTTTGTTTATAAATATAGAGTTTTCCGACTAAAATATAATAATTGAGGAGATAGGGTTTGCGGTCTCCAGGATTAAGATTTGAAAATCATCAAAACGAATCTCATTAGTTGCGTTAGAATTCTACCAAGGGCATGCATTAGACCAGAATGTCTCAAGCAATGGACAGCTCACTATCATGTGTAGAAGTGTTTTTGAATTACTGTAGTCTAAGCATAAAGGAGAGTCTACAATTCCTATCGGCGCTCTGTGGGGCAATATATTGTGTAGTATCTTAAATTGTAAGATACTTAACTTTGTTTCATTAGTTATTTTGAAGGCAAGACTATGAATTTTATTGATATTTTCAATATGGCAAACGCCTAATCTGCGGAACCGGCTGTTTGCCAAAGGTTCTATAAACTTCTTTTCCACCAAAATGCGACGGGCTTGCTTACAGGAGATTCCTCCCTCCAACAATACTGTCGTATTTTGTGTGTTTGCTTTCCTGGAAACTTAAGTGTTCTCTTCCAGTCAGAAGGGATGGCATCAATAAGCCCCAGCAGTTTAGTAAAAGGAAAAGCTCTACCAATCTTACTGATCAATTCCTGATACGTTATAAACTCGTTATCACTATTTTAAGATATCTTTAACTTTGGTAATTCCTGCTCTATGCCAGTCTTTATAAAAAGTTGATTTCCCGTCAATGGTGATGTTCTTGTTATTCCAAGATCTCGTTGCGTATTTGCGAACAGTTTTCTGTTGAACTTTTTCCTTTAATATCGGACCACGTTTTAAGTATATCAATGTAGAATTTGGGTAGACCCAGTAAATTTAACGTGTCGATATGGTAATTGCAGTCAAAAATAAAAATTCCACCCAACTTATCTAAATAAAAGGAGGGTATAGCCATTCAGGCTTCGTCCTTCCCGTCTATCATTCTTTTAAACCAGGCTGCTAGGTACATCTAAACCTCCCTTCTCTTTTGGACCGTCATAGATTCCCTGTTTATTTTGGGTGGTTTATTATTCCAGACAAAGGCGGACACTATCTTATCTACTACAGTTACAATATGAGGAGGTGTGGGGAGGCAAGCACTTGAAAAAATCAGTTTGGATAGACCAAACATCTTAATAATGGTAATTTTGCCATAGAGAGTTAAATCTCTTTGCATCCACGTGTTGCATACCTTCTTCTTCTAGGTTAATACACACTGTGTTACTGCGCCTTTCAGTAACATGCAGAATTTTAAATTCAAATTTCCACCAACAGTTGCGTTTTACGCTGCCGTCAATCATCTTAGCTTACCTCTCAGGAAACAGATCTTCACTTCAATGAGTTCAAAACGTCACGTCCGTGCATTATGATTGGTAGATTTGGATCCCTTTTGTTTGTTTCTTTTTTACATGGTCCGTTGGCTTTCGTATTAATTATGATTGACGGCAGGGAATAACGCAACCGTTGGTAGAGATTTGAATTTCAAATTCCGCATGTTATTAAAAGGCGCAGTATAATGATTTATGTATTTCTTTAAATCTGTTTAACTATTTTTTGTATTTTGTTAATTTAATTACTTGGCAAGAATTTCAGCTGATTGATGAAGGAGGCACAGTAAACACCATCAAGAAAAAGCAGAAAATTTGCATCACGTACACCCTCGACGATGGTAACCAGTATGTTGTGAAGGTCAATAGGACAAATCCAGTTCAACTTCTCTTTGAGGTAAATGAAAGCAACCACTTCAGCATTTTATCAGTATACTCAGAAGGCACCCTGTAACTTTAATGAGTAGAGGAATAACGCACAGTTCTACTACTATTTAGTTTTCCCTTTTAATAGTCGCCGTCTATAGGATTTAATTCACAGAGACCAGTTTTTAGTGTTTTAATAACTTTACGAAGATCCAAGTACATGTTTATATAGTTCGAATCCCAAACATATGGTCCAGTTTCGTTTAAAACTACTCCTGATCTACTATTGCACTGAAACTGTAAATAAGTGCCTTTAAATTGCAAAGAATGGTCCTGAGGATGGAAACGGATTGTAACTTGAAAAAAGAAAAAGAAAAAAGAGAGAATCAGGCTGATTTGTTTTCACGTTTACCCTCGTGGCTAACGACAACCATTATGAAATGATTATATACTTCGATCTCCTTTCAAAACTTCACTTGAAACCTTCCTCTTGGTGTTGAAGATCATTTAACAAGAATTTTTAATTTAAAATTTTTATCCCACGACGTAAAAATGCTCTTGACGACTAGCCATGGACCACCCATATACGATTCAATGCATGTCACTTGAAGAGATGACTATTTCGGCTTTTATATCAAAATGGAGCTCCTCAATCCTCGGTAGGAAAAAAAAAATGGTGACTGGTTCATTTACTCATCATTCTTGGCGCACAAAAACCTTAACAACGTTCATAAAGAAACGTTATCAAATCTTCAAACCTAGTCTACACATTGTCCGTAGTACTGGAACAAATATTGTGAAAAAAATGGCTTTCTTTGTGCCTTATGTGCTGTGTTAGGTCCGCAAGGTATTGTGGTAAAATGAACAGCCGCCATCTATTTTCCTACGGTAGATTCAGACCCTTCTTAGTTTTTTTAAGGGGCCAATTACTAACTTCTGGTCTAAGAGTTGCTAAAATTATTCATAAGCACCTTTACTCGCACACGAATTCTCTTTGAAAATCGAAAGGGAGATTTAAGGTTGTGGTTGTTAAATTCAACTTGAAGAACAAACGACAGAAATTTTGAATTGTTATTTTAAATAAATATATTAACATACGTATCCTATTTTAAGTCAAATTTCATTCATTTAATCCCTAAACAACCGCCGCCAACTTGGTAACGAAACTGGGCCATTGTATGTCGTTTCTATTTATGAAAATATGTTTGGCTTTTCAAAGCTGTATTTATTAGAAGCTACGATAATGAAATTTAAATTATGATGAACATCACGAAAAATATCTTACTGATTCGTTGGTGTCAATTGTAATGAAAAGTAATGCAGACAATCTATCTATTACTTTCACAGAAGCGGCCCTGTAACACAGCTGACGACTCCGACTCTCTGTTTGTACAGACTCACAAATATCGCACACAGTACTTCATATATGAACACACTATTAATAATGAAGTGATGTGTCTAACTTGTTTCGATAATGGAGCTTTATCTCTAATCAATACCACGTCCAATTTAATGAATAGGAAGTGCTATTTTGAACCGATTTTCTCTGAAAGTTAGGGGCATTCAACGGCCAGTGCAGAAATACAAGTAAAAAGTATTATTTTTTTGTAAACAATTACATCTTCATACGTATATGTATCATTTTTTTTAGCTGTGCAGAACTCTTGGTATAGTTATGTTATATTATAGGTCTTATTTTGCAAAAAATACCATCTTGCTTTTGCTTTTCCGAGAATCCTATAGCTACATTGTAGTCATTTTAAATAGGATTTAGAGGATATTTTATATTTCCGAAAATATATTAGTAGTGTCCAAGTTATTATTTTTGCAAGCAATAAAAGTATTTAAAAACAAAACTTACTTTAATTTACGTTTCCGAGAATACTAGCTAGTCATTATCGTTTGTAATTAAGTAATTATCCGCATAAGAAGGATAGTGGTGAACGGCAATGCACGATGGTTTCAAGTATTTTGAGACCCAATCGCAAAACATGCAATTTTTCAAAGATATTGTATTTGGAGAACTTCATCAATGAGCAAAATTAGTAGCTATTGTCTTCGGCAATTCTGATTGGTTGAGCACGAACATTTCCTAAAATATATTTGACGCAAATGGATTTTCTGTATTTTTATAATGAAATATAATTATAAACCATCAACCCCTCCTCTATTTTTGAAATCAAATATATTCTATGTGGGAAAGAGCCAATGCCGCAGAACAATGAAGTTTAGTTTAGTAGCACTAGAATAAAAAACAGAATTACTGATAACGCTAATAGCGCGATTTTGTAGTTTTTGCAGCTAATCGGCCAATTCGCTACTTAGACCGTCCCACAGTAATCGAAGTGCGGTTCGATAAGAGCTCGATATAGAAAAATATCCGTTTTTTCACTTATAAAGGGCCACAGCCTTTTAGGTGCACCTATACCAGAATAAATAGTCTTGGTTATTTCGTCAACATCCCAATGATTTAGTGTCGCTGGCTCTTTTAATTTCGGGCCCTTCAATATGTATATTAAGTGAATGGGTAGCGGTATTAGCAAGCCTTTGACGGGAAACCTATTAACATCAACTCAGTCTTGGCAATGTTAAGGCTTAATCTATTTGTCCCGAGCCATTCATATATGAAGGTTAGACAATTCACTGTTTAAAACAGTTTCAAGTTCCGGTAATCTACAGGCAGCAATACTAATATTTGTGTCGTCAGCATACATTCGTGGAATGGATTTACTCAGACAGTTCAGTCGTTTTGGAAGCGATTTGAATCAGGGTCAATCAAAGCGAAGACGGTTGTTGACCTTGCACGTTTCAAATATTATCTTGTCTGCCGCTTCGTAAATGAGGGACGCGCCTATTCCGCCTCAAGTTTATTAACTCAAGTTCCCATCACCATTAACTATTAACTCTCTTCGGGGGAGAATCTCGGGTTTCAATTTAACGGCCACGAGGAGAGTTAATAGTTAATAATAATGGCAACTTGAGACGTAATATGCCCGTCGCATTTTATACGAAGCGGCAGACAAGATAATATTTGAAACGTGCAAGGTCAACCGTCTTAGCTCTGATTCAAATCGCTTCCAAAACGACTCAAAGAGACACACACAGCAAAACAGGTAAACAACACAATTTTATTAAATGATTATATTATAGCTAATAAAGCGTTTGGGCTCTCTGTGGCAAAACTTTACCAAAATGTGTCTCAAAAACAAACGAACAACGGGGAAGGGGGTGGTTACCACGTCCCCCCTCCCCCCCCCCCTTTAAGGTTTTTCTCCGATATTTTCAAGACCATTAGCACATGCCGTTTTCAGTAGCTGTTCATTTATCCTGAAGACACATTTTGGTAAAGTTTGGCGACAACCGGTTGCTATGGTAACGAGATATGACATCATAAGTAACATGTGTTCAAGCCATTTTGAATAAAAATGCCTGTTTCGCCTTTTTTCAGTGAAAAAAACGTGTGAAACGCTACCAAAAGCACCAACATGTTTAATTTTATGTTATTTTGTAACTCTAGCAAACAATATTTGTAATTTCCGCATTTTCCCGATAAATTTGAATTTTTAGTAAAATCCAAGATGGCGGCCGTCTTGGCGGCCATTTTGGATGACATCACGGACCCCCCAGCAGCGTCATAACCCATAATATTTACCTTATCTTGTAAACCACATCGCGGGCTATCTATTAAATGTAAAATATTTCCGAAATATTGCAACATTGCAAAAACCCACGGGAAGGGGGGACGGTGGGGGTATAAGTTTGCGTGTACGTCCGAGGGTTAAGATATCTTGACATGTGAATTTTGCCGCAAAATTTCAAATAATATGCACTTATTGACTGAGTAGGAGGGCCGGACGGAAAAATATTTGGCTCGAGGTCATGGCGTACGGACCGAGCACAGCGAGGTCCGTGCACCGCTAGATTAATCGTGGAGACCGCGATCTATATTTTGCTAAAAAAAAAAAAAGTGGGTGAAAACGTTTTTAGTTTTAAAGATTAAGGGGCAAACTATTTTTTGATTTTAATAATGCTAATTACGCGTTGACAAGTTTCTGTCACCGCTAATCATAATTTACCCAAAACAGTCACGATTTACGAATGCGCAATTTGTCGCGCACCCAAACAGTCGTCTTTCCCATAGAGACCGCCCACTCCATTTTAGATTTTTTTTTTTTATTACATCACTTACGAACCAGTACAATATTTAGAAAAACGATGCTTACACTACTTACACTGCGATACTTATACAACTTGCAATTATAGTACTTTCCATTTTAGATTTTCTTGTTCAAGCCGTGATTATTCTAAAAATGCTTGAAGAAAGTAGTTACGTGCGAGAAAAATCCTAATGCGGGCGACTAAATCTTTCATCTTACAACACGAGGGTTTTTTAACACCTTAACATATAAAATTGGAAAATGTTTTTTCGTCTTTGTCTCGATAAAATATAAGTGCGTATAGGCATGAATATTTTAAGTTCGTTTACCGGTGGATTACAACTGAATTGGATAAAAAATGGTAGGAATGTTCTACGATACCTCCTTCCGTTACAAAGTTATGGTCTCTTTTGTAGAAAGATACGTAAACCGGCATTGGGAGCATCAAACTTTAGGAGGGTGTTAAAAGAAAACGAAGCCGCATCTGAAAAACCGTCGACACCGTTTTGAAGAGCAATCCGTGAGGAAAACATCATGATTTCCGATCTTAATCGCGGGACTCCCATAATTCACGCGCGAAAACGAACGGGATTACGGTGAAGCAATGATTTTGGCTATTTCTTTTAATGTCTCTGTGGCGTTTTAACGCCACAGCTAGAGATATAACATAACCATATATTTGGAGATGTCTAAACATGAAAAATGTTCTTCAAATATTTGTTGCAATTGTATTCTACAGGTATCGAGTTTTCAGAAAATGCATAGGTTAATGGAGTTTCCTCTTAAAGCGCGCTTGTAAAACGCGACTTCTAAACGCGTCAATTTACATATTATACTGATACCTTAAGACCTTAGCAAATCGGAATTATTTATTTATTCCGCATCCAAGCTTCATTTCATTCATTTCATGAAGTGAAAGTGTTGTTGCTGAAATAAATAAAGGCAAAAACTTATATTCATGTGTTTGTTTGTTCTTGTTTTCGGTTAATTTTTAGGAGAGCTAGCCGTAAAGAATATAAAATAGTTTACGGTACAGGTCGGTAACATTAATTAATATATTATTCAGTCGCATTCGTGGTCAATATAGCGCAAAAGAGAGTTCCTGAGTGCCTACTTAAAATGAAAGTGCTCGGCCGATATTCTAAGGGACCTTATATTAGGAAGCATTATGTTCAAAATAAACAAAACATTTGCTATTAATGTCACCATTCTGTTGAATTGAGACACATTTGGCGTAATATGGGGCGCGGCAGACGACTTCCATTGCAAAGCCTCACTTCGTCTGGCACTACGAGCTGAGACCTAAGGCCAGTTATACGCACTAAGATAAGAATAAAGGTCTAGAAAACTAAGAGCGCCACGAGCTGCCACTGATCCAGGCCAGCAACGCACTACAGCGGCAGCACTACGTGCTGAAACCTAAGGCCTGTAACGCGCCCACTTAATCCCCCCAGCGGTACTGAATCGTACAGGAATATTGGCAGGTCGATAATGCGAAAACCGAATCAATGAACTGCTGCACTAACCTTAGGGAATTCGCTGCGCAAAATTCACCGAACTCAATCACTGAGAAGCGGCCACAAAGTTTATTGAGGATACCCAAATTGCTCCAACAGGGAGGGAGCTCGAGGGAGGGAATGCCTTTTAAAAGAGATTAACAGTAAGTAACTCAATTGAAGGAACCTTGTACACTACATTTTAAAGTGTTCATTAATTGCGTTTTACATTTTTGTATTGTAAAATTTTCTAGACTGAAGGACCATGAGTCATAAAATTGGGCGTTTTTATGCTAGAGTCATTAATATCCTCTAAGACTTTAACCCTATTCGGCCTGGGGGGGGGGGGGGGGGCACAAAGTGCCCGCGCTAACTTTGAACGTTCATAACTTCTTTAATATGTATTCAAACGCCATCAAACTTTGTGACTTTTCCTAAAATTTATCTGGCAACAATTTTGTATGACAATTTTTTGATCACGTGACTTGATGTTTCCATGGCAACAAGATTTTGACAGCCATGTTTTTTGAAATTTGCATATTTGTACCTTTGAATGAAGAAAAACAATATTTATTGGTATAACTTTTATATTTTTACGTCATTTAGCGTTTATTTATTGGTTTTGATTAATTTTGAGTCAATTTGGACGGTTTTTAAGAGGTTTTAAGAAATTTCAGAAATCCAAGATGGCGGATCCAAGATGGCGGCCGTATAACTAATTACCTAATAACTACGTCATATGACGTCATCATTCCATTGTGCGGACCGCAAAGGAGACAGTTTCGGACGTACTATGTACCCTCTAGGTTTCATTGTCGTAGCCTTAATGTTCTTGAAGTTACGAAGGGGGGGCACAATGTGCCCCCCCCCCCCCCCCCAGGCTCAGGAACTCAAAAAAAAGCCCAGGCCGAATAGGGTTAAAGTCGTCTCGAGACGAATTTAACCCTATTCAACCTGAGCCTGGAGGGGGGCACAATGTACCCCTCGTAACTTTAGGAACATTAAGGCTATGACAATGAAACCAAGAGGGTACATAGTACATCCAAAACTGTCTCCTTTGCGGTTCGCACAATGGGACGATGACGTAATATGACGTAGTTATTAGGTAATTAGCTATACGGCGCCATCTTGGATCCGCCATCTTGGATTTCTAAAGTTTTTTAAAACCTCTTAAAAACCGTCCAAATTGACTTAAAATTAATCAAAAGCAATAAATAAACGCTAAATGACGGGAAAATATAAAAGTTATACCAAAAAAAACATTGTTTTTGTTCATTCAAATGTATAAATTTTCAAATTTCAAAATGGCAGTCAAAATCTTGTTGCTATGGAAACATCAAGTCACGTGATCAAAAAATTGTCATAGGAAATTGTTGCCAGATAAATTTTATAGAAAAATTCATTGCCTGACGAGTGAAATCCACGTTAAATTTCACGCGAAAAACCGATAGCGGTTTTTCAAGTGAAATTTAACGTGGAATTCACGAGTCTGGCAATGAATTTTTCTTAAATCGCATATGTCAAAGAAGAACAACGTTTCCAGCGAGAAGGCAATTTCAAAGCCAACTGTCAAGAGCTAGCGAATAGAAATCAAGACTGATTCAAAATCACGAATTTGAATCACGCGCGGTGCCACGGTCAGGAGAAAACCTTGTGGTAGCGACAAATTTTAGTTTTGTTTATCTGTAAATGACATTTATGACTGAAATTGATGCTGTTTGTACACTAAAGTACATAATGTGGACTGTGGAGCCGAACTGCGAACGTTTGTGGTGGAAATTAGGCTTTAACTGACTTCGGAAGTTTGTTATCGCCGATCGGCAAATAAGAATTTCATCACAGCGACAAGTAACACCACGCTTAATGGGGAAAAACCTTTGGACAACAAAGAAGGCAAATTTGTAAGTACTGATGGATTAGTTAATAAACATTCCGTAAAAAAAAATAAGCTTATGTTTATCTTATTGCGGTCGATCACTTCAATTCATAAGTTGACGATGAAAGGATCCGGACGCGCATCTCCGCTCAAACGGGACTACTTTTATTCTCGCCTTATTTTCGCGACTCATTTCTAAGAATACCAGTCTAATAACTATCATTATTGCCTTTTGTACCTCTTATACTATTATTACACCGGATTTCTTTGATACTGTAGAAGACGGGAGTTGGAATACAAGTTTTGGTTTTGAAATAAGCTTAAGAAAGTTGAAAGCTCTACTTCGGACAGCATCTTGTTTATTTTTAAAGCAACCAGACGGCCGTTTCGGTGTATAATAGAAATTACTTTTTATTAGCTCAGTACAGTATGCCAAACTTCTTTGTTTGATTTAGGCATGTTTTTTGTAAGCATGAAATATCCGTTTTTGCCAGTAGCTCGCTGTCTTCTTGTAGCAGTTGTAGGACTGCAGAGTGAATGGCTTCTTCGCTCTCTACAAAGTTCACATTTTGGTTTTAAAATTGAGAAGAACAGGAATTCACTCTAGATAAATTTATCATTTGTGAATAGCACGTCTGTATTTTTCTCTTCAATCAAAGCTCACTATTTTAAAAGAAAGTATACATACTAAATGAAGAAAGTACACAAACATCGTCCTTCGAAGATGCCATGCAATATCACTTCTCAGGCATGCAATTCCACGCTAAATACCTTCGCTTCGTTAGCCAATAAGAATGCGAGTTTTCTTTGACGTATGCGATTCTATGAAAATTTACAGAGTTTGATGATGTTTGAATACACATTAAAGAAGTTATGAATGTTGTACTGTGTTATCAAAGTGATTGTTGACATAAAGATCATGTTCTTTATCTCATTTAATTAAAATTGAAGTTATTCCAGACTGCGTCATTCAAAATTGATTATGCCCTAAAAAAATATTCGACGTTCGATCTCCTATCTTAATTAGCTACAATTTCTGACAAAACGTTGGAACACTATCTGCTGTGCAAATGGTGGTTCTCTCCCTCCCCACCTTTCAATGTTGTTAGAAAAATTAAATAAATACGTGCGTTTATTGTTTGTGTCATCCAACATTGGATTAGAGGAAAGGGGAAGGGTGTTCCAACGACTTTTGTCAATGATCGTAGCTTTTTTAACACACCAGAACATGAAAATCCAATCAGACCTGAATATTTATTTACCGCATAGGTCTGTCGCTCGGTGTTGAGCATTTTAGACCGCTGTAAAAGAAAATGTTTCGGAGGTTGATTAGATAAGTTATTGGGCAATGTGTTATTTTGCTGGGTGAAAGAATAGCGAAAGATTTCGTAAGAGAGTGAAAGTGTCGTAGATTCTGTAGGGCAGCGTGTAGAGTGAAGGATGAAAGCGATCGTGGTTTCAAGTGTCGGCTACTGAATGTAGTCTTACTTTTCATGCATACTTTTATGTTTCTCCGTAAAAGCACTTAAAGCAATAAATAATGCACTGGGTTTAATAAAGACGCCACGAGTTCAAGCAGTGTATAGCTTCTTATTCATTTTAAGTGGTTTCAATATATAGGCAGAGCTCATAAAATTGTATTTTGTATTGTATTCAGAAAATAGCATTCAAGGTTTAATTTCTTATCTTACTTATTTCATCACGATTCTTCTGAACCTGTTTTATTAATGGACTTCGTTCAGTGCTTCGTTCAGTCCTGCAATGAACTGGCTATGAGGTCCTTGCTGACTTACAGGCCCCTATATTTACACAGTTCTGTGTGTCTTTCTGGGTAGTGTAGGCAAAATTATTCCTTTTTGGGAACCAGGTTCAGATTTAGTCAAAAATAATGTTTGGACTCTTATGCATTCGAAGCAGAAATCCGAAATCCGAAATCCGACCCGTCATTTCTATCATCCCAAGGTGTCTCTGCTAAGGGTCTGGGGGTAACGCCGGTTTTGTTGAGGTATACTGAAAACACTATAACAACTTACCATTAATCTGAAACCAGTTCACCAAATGGAACGCACAATCCGAAGCTAAGGTGAGATGCGAATCTTAGCGATCCACCGTCCTGGCATTCCCGATAGCAAACTTAGGCCCGGTTTAAACGTCACATTTCACATGTGCCGAATCTAATACCTATTTGGATCGACTCAAATAACTAAATTCGACATTTGATTTAGACGTTGAATTTAAAAGAGTCGCATTGAATAGATAAACGAGTTTTTATAAAGCTACCTAGGAAAAAATGTGATAAAAGTGAACTAAACTCAGTGGACAAACTAGTATCGTCTGCATTAAAAGGGCTTTGCAGTTAGGTCCCCAATATAATGTATATAGATAGGCTGAGCACAAAATTGGAGCTCTCTGGACAGAAAGCTGATTATAAGCTTAACTAATGCGAAAGATCGGAAGAACAAGAATAAAGATTGACGACCGGGCTATTTTTCAATTTTCAGTATTACGCGACCGTCTGCACAGTACATTTAGACCGTACAAAAGCTCACAAAATCAACTTTTTCTCGGTCTAGAATAACTAGTGTGAATAAATTCCTTATAAAATACACCTGTTGCGTACCGCAAATTGCCCGAGAAACGGAGTTGGAAATCAAAATTGCATAAAATACACAGACATCTTTGCAAAAGGCGACGCCGCGAGTGAAGTTAGAACTATAAAATCCAAGTCTTATTTTGTTTACGTAAAATCGCTTTTCAACTTATGCCCATGAATGAACAACATTAAAATGGACAACAAAATCTTCTTTTGAAAAATTTTATTCAAATAGCCATTAGTTTATGTTTAAAAGCAAAACGCGTACTATTAGCACATCGAGGAGCTGTTCCCGATGAAATTCAAGATATTAATACGACTGAATTTGAGCACGTTTTATTAACAGTTGTCTCAGTTCAGATGATCGCTTCATTGGGCGGTGACGTTAAGCCGCTGGCCTTGTCTCCTACACCTTCTCACATTGAAAAGTAGGGGACGTAAAAGAACCCACATCACTCTTCGACAAAGAGTAGTGAACGTAGTCCCCTGTGTTGTGGTCTGGTCTCCATGGGGGGATTATATCAATTGGGACGTATGTCTTGTTTCTTTCTCCCGTTTTGGCGGCAAAAGTCGGCACTGTGACAAAGTGAGTAAAGTAAAGTAAACATGGATTTCTCCTGAAAACTAACGAGAACGCAAAGAAAAAGTCAATCACAAATTGATATCAACATAAACTCCCATTGAAAAATGTAATTTGTTTTACCTTTAAGTCCCTCGGCTGCTTGGGAATTTTTTAAATCACCGCTTCTTCGGTTCTGACTTCCGAAGAAGAAATATCCCTCCGCATTGATAAAAAAAAAAAAAAAAAAAAAAAAAAAAAAAAAAAAAAAAAAAACATATGACGTTCCTCGAAGCAAGATGTTATTCCTTAAAGCTCTTCATTTTCCATTAAAAAGCGGCTTCTGAGTATTTTTTAAAGTTTTTTTCTTTCCATTTTAAATATTTTAAATGTGTCATTACTCCGATAAGACGAGAACCAAGCATGTCGTACGCGCATGTGTTCGCATATTGGGCGACGGACGCGCCCGCGCGCGAACCCTGCGCGACGGACCCGCCCGCGAAACATTCCACTAGCCATGACCATGAAAAATGACGGGCATGTGACCGTCACCAAACAAATTGAAATACAAGCTGGCTAATCCGTATAAGTTATATTTGTTACATAGCACAATATTGAACTGGCTATATTTGAACAAAAATGGGAATTTCGTTCATTTAGAAAACTAAAAGAAAGGCTCCCGTAGCTATCAATGCCCCACACTCGAAGTATTTCGGAGAGTATTCTTGGTTTTCATATGACTTCATAAAAATTCAAAAATTTAAAGTATACGTCCTACAAAGTTGTTTCTAACATGGTATATGGATACCAATGTTGTAATCTTTCACAAAAAGTTTCAGGTTTTGACGATGTTTTGTTTCCGATTTACAGAGGTTTTAATGTATCATGCAATTTGTCACGCTTTTTCAGATAAGCCGTGAAAATAAACAAAATTGAACCAGTTGAAAGTTATTTTTGAATTATAGATGCTTATAAGCCGATTTAATGGAACTTATAGTGAATACAATATTTTGTGATTTGATTTTTGGTGTTATTAAGACTTTCAATTTTTGGCCGCCATGTTGGTGTCCCTAAGTGGGACACCAAGATGGCCGCTCCATACATTCCTTACTAAAAATGCCGTGATACTCGTTCGCCTATAACTCTTGAACAAAATCCTCTTGCGCTTCAAAATTTGGCCCAGATGTGTAGTTTTACACTCTCTACAATTCCACAAACATTTTGGTATCGAAATCGGTATTTTAATGCTTCTGAATTTTGATATGACTTAAGTGAAAACCAAGAATAGCTATTAAACGTCAATTATTTATATTCAGTTCATATCAAAAGTTTATCCACGCAAGCGTTCAAGCTTCATATTGTTATAATTTCTTTGTTTACTTAAAGAGAACTACGTAACTGCAAACGATTGCAACAGTCTTGCGAATCGTGCCACTATTAAAAGTGCAAAGGTTAATTATTTATTCGGATTACTGAAACATCACAATATATACTCGCTGATTCAGTTGAAAGCTTCTTTTTATAGTGTATTCATTATTTTCTTAAAGGGGCTATGTCGCGAAGTGTTACGCAAGCTACAATCTTGAAAAACGTCCGGTGACTGTTTTTCAAGTTTACGTTATCATCGTCGAATCCATTCAATCCTGCAGTGCTGTGTTCACCAAATGGTCTCAGATTTTTCACATATGCAAATAATCTATTTGTCTTGATTTTGGCCCGGTTATTTTTCCGATTCTGAAATCGTACGGCTAAATATATCAATATGTACGAGCAGCGATATAAATCAGTTGACCACGGAATGTCATGGACGAAGGTTCTTCTTCTCTGTCGGCTAAATAAAGTGCATTTCAGCTTATTAACATGGTTCCAGAGTCTTCGCTTTGTACTTCTTTACCGCCACAGACAAACCCAACATTTTTCTGATTTTGTTTCGCTTGAGAAAAGAGAGATAAAATTGTTGGACTTAAATCGAAACAAGCAATAGCTCTTGTGTACGTGACCACTTGTTCCGTTTCGAATCCTGTTTCGTGTCACCGAACAAAAGGATTTTGACAGATAAAAGTGTTAATTAAAGTTACTAAAATTAGGCGAAACTTCGTGACATGGCCCCTTTAATTTAATGCAATATTCTCGATCGATATTTCTACGTACCAAATGTAGATTACTTCAATTTGTCTTTATTTAAAGAGAAAGTTAAGGTTATAATTAAAACAAACACGATAAAAACTATGTTGTACCGTAAATGCTCTAATACTGTGTACAAATTTAAATGTTCAGATGTCGATGCCATGATGGCACGTGCAGCTCATACCATGAACAAAATATATTTTTAGGTGCATTGCTTTCACTAACTACATCAGCATAAGGGGAAGAGGAAGCATTTAAATTTGCCTCAAGTGAATACGAACACTGACATAAGTTATAAAACTGATTATGTTTACGGTTATGTTCATGCTTATATCGGGCACGTTTCCCCTGGATATAAGCGCTGTTATGATTCCCCTCATGCTTATGCTTATTTCGTTCGTTTAAAGTAAACACAAAAAAAAATAAGGAACATAGAACGGCTTTGACCTTACAATTTGCAAAAAAATGGCAAATTCGAAATTATTTGTAAATAAATTCCGCATTCAACCTTCAAATCATTTCATGAACTGAAAGTGCTGTCGTATAAATAAAGACGCAAAACTTTGCTCATTTGTTTGTTAAATTTGTTTGTTTTTGTTTTTGTTTTTGTTTTTGTTATATCTTATTTTAGGAGAGCTAGCCATAAAGAATGATAAAGCACGTTTACGGAATAGGGCACCATACAAGCTCATAATCAATGCGCTGATTATATATACTAAATATATATTGTTCAGTCGAACATTTGGTCACTAAAGCTCAATAGAGAGTTTCCTGAGTGCGCACTTGAAAAGGATGTTCTCGCGGCCGATATTCTAAAGCACCTAATAGGAACCGCTGTGTTCAAACTAAACGAAACATTTGCTATAGACTGAGGGATCGTGGCTCATACAATTTCTTGTCGAGTTTTCAGTTTCCCGCTTACACATTTTGCTACCCTGCAACATCCGCAACACCGCACCAAAAAACTGCCAAATCCTCATACTACTAAGGTCAAGGGTAATATTTGGCTATGAATAAATTCAGGACAAATTTTGTTTGGGGTTTTTATCTTCAAATGTGTTATATCGTAGTCGTTTGGATGCCATGTCTGCTTAAACTCATTAGTGAATGATGGTATTAATGCAGCACGAATACCTTTAAGGGATCACGCCTTACTATGATGGTAAAGATTAGTAAAGCACGACAAGTCCAAGTTATATTCTCAAATTGAACTCAAGGCTATTTGAAGTCACTGAATGATCCGTCATCCGTAAAGACCTCTATTGTTTCAGAAGCGGAGTTTTGTCCATGTTGTAAACGTTCTGAAGAGCAATTAATTATGATCGAAAGTGGGGTTATTTATCGAAAATCGCATATCAACGAAAATATCAAAAATAGGAATTTCGAAAACTATTTTAAAATCTGTCTTACAGATTTTCAAAAAAATATTGTCTGCAGATCGATGTTGGTGTATCTTTAAAAAAAAAAAATGAGCATAGGTCGTCCTGCTAGATTTCGAGAAATTTACGACCAAAAAGCGTTTCGTACGATCTCCATTTTAAGCATACTTTCTACTGCATACACCACGACCATTCACTTATCTGCGCACGCATTACTAACTGCGTGCACGAGGTCAGAGTTTCGTTGGTGTGACTTTTGCTCACGCGGTATTGTTTGCGTGACACGACGGAGCGCGTAAGGAAATTTATTGTCCTTCAAAACTGTAGCAAGCCACCCTAAATTAAAGCCTGGTTTTGCATAAGCATATCAGCCGAAACATGGTAGTACTTAAGTCCAGTGAAAATGAGACCGATAGAAGTATAAGCTGTATTCTCAAAATAAACACAAGACTATTTGAATTTACCGCTAAATGATCCGTGAAAACCTTTTTAACCCGTGAATATACGCGCATGCGTAATGAACGGGTTATCGGTAACGACGACAGATATGCAAATGAGTCACTCACTCGCTCACTCCTTCCATC
Source organism: Cladopsammia gracilis (assembly GCA_022457155.1). Taxonomy (NCBI): domain Eukaryota; kingdom Metazoa; phylum Cnidaria; class Anthozoa; order Scleractinia; family Dendrophylliidae; genus Cladopsammia; species Cladopsammia gracilis. The sequence continues at coordinate 226,450 of JAJGOT010000342.1, forward strand.
AGCTGTAAACTTAGTGACGTAATGCTTTGTTACGAATGCGTTTTGTAACAAGAACAGCGTGAATCCAGCGATAACAATAACTAAATTGGTGTAAACGAATATAAACAACAATAAGCTTAAAGATGTTTCGCATTTGGAGTCTTTAATGCAACGTTAAAATCGATCTAAAAGGAATTTTCAACTGAGACACGCGTTTTGATGGTTATCTGCCTTCAAGTAATAAAATTTATCCCATTACAAGTCAGTGGTCAAGGTGGTCGAGTGGTGTAAATTACGGGCTTACAGCCGAAAGGCCCAGGTTCGAATCTCGCTCGGGGCGTTCTTTTTTTTTCTTTCTTCTTCGGACTGAACATTATGAAAGTGATGTACGGTATTTTTATTTTTTGCGTTTGTCAAAAATCCTTACGTTTAATTTAAAACGTATATATTGAACCGTGACAGAGTGAAAACATAAGCTTACCGCAATTATTGCCTTATGCGTTAGCATTTCAAATTCACGGGTTGGCTCTAAGGAGCCTTTGATTTATTTGTTTCAGAAGCGGAATTTTGTATGTGTAAATGTATGTTGTAAACGCTCTCAAGAGCAATTATGAATGTGGGGTTATTTATTTACGTAAAACCAACTAAGATTACATTCATACGCACGTAAACTATTACGTAACAGCAGTAATCCACCTTTATTTTATTCGCGCACGTAAAACGACTAAATTAGGCCTTTCCTAAAAATACCATAATATTTTGTAAGTGCAGGTTCGGCCTCGTATTAAAGTCTGGTTTTGCAAAAGCGTATCGGCGGAAACATTTGATAGTACCGCTAAAATGTCCAGTGAAAACGGCTCCGATTTACATGTAAGCATAAGTAGAAGCGCATACATAAGCATAAGGATCAACTTTATGCTTTTGTCAATGTTCGTTTTAACTTAACGCATATTCTTATGCTTTCGTTTCCGCTTTTGCTTCCGTCACTAGTGAAAACCATTTTTAGAAGCCATGCCTAAAAATATATTTGTACGTGCCACGCATCTACAGTCTAAACTTATTTAATTCTGTACACAGTATCCAGAGCATTTAAGTAAAAACCTACTGTTTCAACACAGTTTTCCTCGTGTTTCACCTCAGTGCACAATGAAGAATAAAATATTTTGGTACTAAATGTTTGGTACTAAACTGGTTTTTAACTCGCAAATACTCGAAGAGTTGGACGAGTTACAACAGACGGGGACAAAAATGAAAATGTTCACTCCAGTCATTGGTCAGTCAGTAGTCAGTCGTCCAGTCAGTCAGTCAGTCGGTCAGTCGGTCAATCAGTCAGACAGTCACTAGTCAGTCAGTAGTCAGTCAGTAAGTCAGTCAGTCAGTCTTTCAAGACTTATGGAAACGCTAAATGATGTTTTTAAATGTTTGAAATTACGCTGATACAGTGGAAGCTCTCTTAACGGACACTATCCCTTACACCTATAGTAGCCGCTTACGAGAACCATTCTCGTAATATATATAAGCGGCCAGCTCCAGGTACGGACATAGAGGGTGTCCGCTTACGATCGTCCATTGTATTTGTAAAAGTTCAATTAGACCAAAATTTTGTATCGACAACGATGAACTAAAAACATGTCTTGGCATGACACAAGTCATTACGCATTGTTTGAAGGGAGGAAGAGCCGGACGTAGATTATGTCATGTTTTGAATTTGTTTACTCGTCAATTCTTTGATTTCATGACTCAGTGTGAAAATTAAACTCGATATCCGGACTTCAAGTTGATTTTTGACAAAACTAAGGTCAACGGTACAGCACGGTAAATGTTGTTCGGCTCGGGTACATAAACCAAATTAATTTGGCTTCAAAAACATGTGTTTTAGCATAACACAAATACGTATTATTAAGTTTTATTACTCATAATTTTCTAACTGCTCTGTGAAACAACAAATTGAAAAAAACTTAGAATGATCATAAGGAATCCAAACTCTTATTTATAAACTGAATGCGCTTATTTGTAAGCAGCATATGGAATTGCGCTGCGTTGTATAGACAAACAAGCGCCATGTGTTTTTCGCCATAAGAATGCTGTATGGGAAAGTGAAAAGTGCAAAGAATTGATAGAGAGCGGTGATATTATTGGCTGCAAAATTTCACTCTCGAAAGGTTCAATTGACTGAAAGTATACAGCTGAGCCAGTTGGAAACGTAGCATATAAAACTTGGCCGTAAAGTCGTTCATGGCAAAAAGGCAGGTTTCAAGAGTAATATAATATAATTAGAAAGCTGAATAAATGTAGTTTTCGATTTAAATATAATTTTAGCGACGTTTTCCGCTTTTACGAACAGCTATGTGCCAATAAATCGCCAAACGACCGAAGGTTGCTCAATTGAATTTATCGGGTATCCAGAATGCCGCGGCAAGAGCGATATAGCTCTACAATGTTAGACACAAGAGATCATAAAACAGAACCATGTCAGGCCTTTTCGATATTCAAAAGACTATCCATGCAAGCGTTCAAGCTTCATATCATTTTATAAACTTTTTGTTATGATTTCTGTGTTTATACTTAAAGAGAACTACGCAAATGCAAACGATTGCAACAGTCTTGCGAATCGTCCACTTTGAAAAGTGCAAAGGTTAATTATTTATTCAGATTACTGAAAGGTCACAATATACACTCGCTGATTGAGTTGAAAGCTTCTATTTATAGTGTATTCATTATTTTCTTAATTTAATGCAATAATTCTCTATCGATATTTCTACGTGCCAAATGAAGATTACCTCTGTTTTTTTTTTCTTTTTTTTTTTTTTAAGAGAAAGTTAAGGTTATAATTATTACAAACACGATAAAAACTATGTTGTACCGTAAATGCTTTAAATACTGTGTACAAATTTAAACGGCGGTTTAGATGTTGATGCCGTGATGGCACGTGCAGCTCGTACCATGAACAAAATGTATTTGAGGTACATCGCTTTCACTAAGCATAAGGGGAAGCGGAAGTATAAACATTTTGCGTCAAATGAAAACGAACACTGACATAAGTATAAAACTGATTATGCTTATGTTCATGTTCATAGTCATGTTCATGTTCATATCGGGCCCGTTTCCCCTGGATATAAGCGCTTTTATGATTTCTCTGATGCTTATGCTTATTTCGTTCGTTTAAAGTAAACAAGAAACAATACAACGCCTTTGACCTGCAATTTGCAAAAAAAAAAAAAAATGGCAAATTCAGAATTATTTATAAATTAATTCCGCATTCAAACTTCAAATCATTTCACGACTCAAAAGTTTGATCATTTGTTTGTTTAATTAATTTGTTTGTTTTTGTTTTTGTTATCTATCTTTTTTAGGAGAGCTAACTGATAAGGAATGATAAAGCACGTTTACGGACGGAATAGGGCAACAGACAAACTCATAATCAATGCGCTGATTATATGTACTAAATATATATTATTCAGTCGAATCTGCGGTCAATTAAGCTCAATAGAGAGTTTCCAGGTTTCCTGAGTGCCACTTGAAAAGAATGTTCTCGGCCGACATTCTAAAGCACCTAATAGGAACCATTGTGTTCAAACTAAACGAAACATTTGCTATAGACTGGGGGATCATGACTCATACAATCTATTGCCCAGTTTTCAATTTTCCGCTTACACATTTTGCTTCCCTACAACATCCGCAACACCGTACCAAAAACTGCCAAACCTCATACTTTTAAGGTCAAGGGTAATATTTAGCTATGAACAAAGTCAAGAAAAAAAATTTGGGGGGTTTTTACCTTCAAATGTGTTATATCATAGTCGATTGGATGCCATTTCCGTTGAAACTCATTAGCGAATTATGCTAATGCAGCACGATTACCTGTAAGGGATAACGCCTTACTGTGATAGTAATCATTGGTAAAGCACGACAAGTCCAAGTTATATTCTCGAAACGAACTCAAGGCTATTTGAATTTACCACTGAATAATCCGTGAAGACCTCTATTGTTTCAAAAGCGGAATTTTGTCCATATTGTAAACGTTCTCAACAGCAATTAATTGTGATCGAAAGTGGGGTTATTTATAAAAATTCTGTAAGATAGTTTTTCGCATATCAATGAAAATATCAAAAATAGGAATTTCGAAAACTATTCTAATCTGTCTTACAGATTTTCAAAAAATATAGTCTGCAGATCGATGTTGGTGTATATTTAAAAATATATATATATAAAAAAAAACCTGAGCATAGGTCGTACGGCTAGATTTCGAACGATCTCCATTTTGAGCATACTCTCTACTGCATACACCACGGCCATTCACTTAACTGCGTGCACGAGGTCAGAGCTTCGTTGGTGTTGCGTCGTGATTTTTGTTCGCGCGGTATTGTTTGCGTGACACGCGCGCGTAAGGAAATTTATTGTCCCCATTAAACTGTAGTAAGCCACCCTAAATTATAGCCTGGTTTTGCATAAGCGTATCAGCCGAAACATAGTAGTGCTAAAGTCCAGTGAAAATGGGACCGATAGAAGCATAAGTAGTACGATTTTAAGTCCAAGGCGTATTCTCAAAATGAACACAAGGCTATTTGAATTGACCGCTAAATGATCGGTGAAAACCTCTATTGTTTCAAAAGCGGAATTTTGTCCATGTACGTTGTAAACGCTCTCAAGAGCAATTGTGAAAGTGGGATTATTTATTTACGTAAAACCAACTAAGATTACATTCATACGCACGTAAATATTACGTAACAGCAGCAATCCACCTTTATTTCATTCGCGCACGTAAAACGACTAACTATTAGGCCTTTCCTAAAAATACCATAAAGCGCAGGTTCAGCCTCGTATTAAAGTCTGGTTTTGCATAAGAGTATCAGCGGAAACATTTGATAGTGAAAACCATTTTTAGAAGCCATGCCAAAAAATACATTTGCACGTGCCATGCATCAACGGTCTGAACCGATTTAAATTTGTACACGGTACCTAGAGTATTTAAGTAAAAGCCCACTGGTACAACACAGTTTTCCTCGTGTTTTACCTCAGTGCACAATGAACAATAAAATCGTGTGGCACCAAATGTTTGCAGGCGTTTAAAGTGCCTATCGCCCCTAGAAAGTTATTTTCAGCATCAACTTTATGTACATTGAATAGTTGAATGGTAAAATATTTCTTGTTTTGAACGTCGCGTTTGTGAGTTCTAGAGGTTTGAATTTACAAAATGCTAATTAGATGACGTCAACCCGGGAATTTGCCATTATTTCTACGCCAATTTACAATACGCAGTTTACAGCTTCAGGATAATTAATTTGATAAATGCTAAAAGTAAACCGTGGATAGACAATTGATTCGTTAAAAAAATATATATATCATGATTACTTGGAGGTGAAAACAAGTAGTTGTATAATAAATGATTCCCGGGTTGACGTCATCTAATAAGCATTTTGTAAATTCAAATCTCTATAACTCACAAACGCGACGTTCAAAACAAGCAATATTTTACCATTCAACTATTCAATGTACATAGAGTTGATTCTGAAAATAACTTTCTAGGGGTGATAGACAAATTAATTTTGTGAATAAGCGATTTTTTCATTCTTTTTTTTTTTTTTTTTTTTTTTTTGCGATTAGGAAAAACTGGTTTTTAACTCGCGAATACTGGAAGTGTTGGACGAGTCACAACAGACGTGGACAAATATGAAAATGTTCACTCCTTCAGTCAGTAGTCAGTCAATAGTCAGTCAGTAGTCAATCGGTCAGTCAGTCAGTCAGTCAGTAGTCCGTAGTCAGTCGGTCAGTCGGTCAGTCAGTCGGTCAGTCGGTCAGTCGGTCAGTCCTCCCTCCACTGCAAACGTGTCTTTGTAATTCCGTTGAACAGTGCCTAAGGCTACGAGCTCTGGAGAACTTCAAATGGAATTTTTAAGACTTAGGGAAACGCTAAATGATGTTTTTAAATGTTTGAAATTTCGCTGATACAGTGGAAGCTCTCTTAACGGACACTCTCCTTCACACCTCTAGTAGCCGCTTACGAGAACCATTCTCGTAATATAAATAAGCTGCCAGCTCCAGTTACGGACACCGAGGGTGTCAGCTTACGATCTTCCATTGTATTTGTAAAAGTTCAAATAAACCAAAATTTTGCATCGACAACGGTGAAATAAAAACATGTCTTGGCATGACACAAGTCATTACGTATTGTTAGAAGGAAGGAAGGAATAGACGTAGATCATGTCATGTTTTGAATCTGTTTACTCGTCAATTCTTTGACTTCAAACTCAGTATGAAAAATTAAAATCGAGTTGATTTTTGACAAAACTAAGGTCAACGGTACAGCACGGTAAATGTTGTTCGGCTCGGGTACATAAACCATATTAATTTGGCTTCAAAAACGCTAAATTAAAAACATGTCTTTTAGCATAACACACATACGCATTATTTAATTTGATTACTCGTAATTCTTTAACTGCTCTGTGAAACAACAAAAAAGCTAGATCGATCATAAGGAATCCACACTCTTATTTATAAACTGAATACGCTTATTTGTAAGCAGTATATGGAATAGCGCTGCGTTGTGACTCTGACAAACAAATTGCGCTATGTGTTTTTCGCCATAAGAATGCTGTACAGGAAAGTGAAAAGTGAAAAGAATTGATAGAGAGCGGCGATATTATTGGCTGCAAGATGTTACTCTCGAAAGGTTCAATTTACTGAAAATATACAGCTGAGCCAGTTGGAAACGTAGCATACAGAACTTGGCCGTAAAGTAGTTCATGGCAAAAAGGCAGGTTTCAAGAGTAATATAATATAATTAGAAAGCTGAATAAATGTAGTTTTCGATTTAAATATAATTTTAGCGAAGTTTTCCGCTTTTACGAACAGCTATGTGCCAATAAATCACCAAACGACCGAAGGTTGGTCAATTGAATTTATCGGGTGTTCAAAATGCCGCGGCAAGAGCGATATAGCTGCAAAATGTTAGGCACAAGGGATCATTCAACAAAACCATGTCAGGCCTTTTGGATATTCTGATTGGTAAGCGAGATGTCTGCAGTAGCTAAAAACTTACCAAACGTGTTGCGTAAATAGTCGTCACGGGAAACAATATTTCAAATAACAAAAAAATCATTGATAAATGAATAGTATGCCGATCATAAAGCCACTACACGCAACACCATTTTTTGTTTGTTTGTTGCAATTTGTTTTATTTATTTTGTTTTATTTTTTTACTTTTACTTTTCTGGTCAAATCGCTCGAAATCCAGTCGGAATTTAGAAAGCAATGTTAACGGCTTTCCCTCGATTGACGTCCACCAAACTCAAGTTTGACCGTCCTGAATTAAACGCAATGGGTCGCGTGTAATATAACCGCCGGTAATGTGTTTCATAGTAGTAAAGCGTGAAGCGTTCCAAATTATTGGGTTTCCGGAGGCGTGGGAAGATCAAATTCGGATACATAATTGCGGTAAGTAATTACTGGAAGAACGTAGAATTTAATTTGTATCAATATTTGCTCAGTTGAATAAGACGACACCAGCCCTTTTAAAAACTGCTAAAAATAAAATAAAAATCCCTTATCGGACCATTGTTAATTATTTGTGAAAAGAAAGGACCCAAATGACGAAGTGTTGGGGTGATAATTAAGCTAACCACTTAAAATGGTTTGTTCTGGACGAATAAAGTGAAACAATATGCATATTTGGACACGTTTTCTTACAGTATAAATACAAGAACCAATTTTTGAACAAGTTATAGCGATAAGTATTCCCGCTTATAAATGCTAGCTGCTGAAAAGAATGGCCGCAAGTGACTTAGTTAAATTACTGTTTAAGCACTTCTTCTTTTTTTTTTTTTCTTCTTCTTCTTCTTCTTCTTCTTCTTCTTCTTCTTCTTCTTCTTCTTCTTCTTCTTCTTCTTCTTCTTCTTCTTCTTCTTCTTCTTTTTCTTCTTCTTCTTCTTCTTCTTCTTCTTCTTCTTCTTCTTCTTCTTCTTCTTCTTCTTCTTCTTCTTCTTCTTCTTCTTCTTATTATTATTATTATTGACAGTGGTCGTTGTTAGAGAGAAATGTTTCGTTTTCTCGAACGATAAAAGATGCACAGAAACTGCTCTGCTAAAACGTGATCAACGATATTATGGGGAACATGGCTCCCCTCAGCACTTTTTATCTTAGTGCAGCCTTAATTACTCAAGTCGCTCACACGCTAAATTTGGAATCACTAACACCACGCTTAAATGGCTCGAATCGTATTTCTATCGTAAAACTGGGTAGACGTGTTTTTTTTTTTTCGTACCATGAACAAAATGTATTTAATAGGTACATCGCTTTCACTAAGCATAAGGGGAAGCGGAAGCATAAACATTTTGCCTCAAACGAAAACGAACACTGACATAAGTATACAACTGATTATGCTTTCGTTTTTGTTCGTGCTTATATCGGGCCCGTTTCCCCTGGATATAAGCGCTGTTATGGTTTATCTTATGCTTATGCTTACTTCGTTCGTTTAAAGTAAACAAGAAACTATAGAACGCCTTTAACCTGCAATTTGCAAAAAATGGCAAATTCAGAATTATTTATAAATTAATTCCGCATTCAAACTTCAAATCATTTCACGACTCAAAACTTTGATCATTTGTTTGTTTTATTATTATTATTATTTTTTTTTGTTATGTATCTTTTTTAGGAGAGCTAACTGATAAGGAATGATAAAGCACGTAACAGACAAGCTCATAATTAATGCGCTGATTATATATACTAAATATATATATTCAGATTCAGTCGAATCTGCGGTCAATTCAGCTCAATAGAGAATTTCCAGGTTTCCTGAGTGCCACTTGAAAAGAATGTTCTCGACCGACATTCTAAAGCACCTAATAGGAACCATTGTGTTCAAACTAAACGAAACATTTGCTATAGACTGAGGGATCATGACTCATACAATTCCTTGCCCAGTTTTCAATTTCCCGATTACACATTTTGCTTCCCTACAACATCCGCAACACCGTACCAAAAACTGCTAAATCCGCATTATAATAAGGTCAATGGTAATATTTGGTTATGAAAAAATTCAAGAAAACAAAATTTGGGTTTTTTTACCTTCAAATGTGTTATATCATAGTCGATTGGATGCCATTTCCGTTGAAACTCATTAGCGAATTATGCTAATGCAGCACGATTTCCTGTAGGGGATAACGACTTACTGTGATAGTAAAGATTAGTAAAGCACGACAAGTCCAAGTTATATTCTCGAAATGAACTCAAGGCTATTTGAATTTACCACTGAATGATCCGTGAAGGCCTCTATTGTTTCAGAAGCGGAACTTTGTCCATGTTGTAAACGTTCTCAACAGCAATTAATTGCGATCGAAAGTGGGGTTACTTAAAAAAAAAAATTCTGTAAGATAGTTTTTCGCATATCAATGAAAATATCAAAAATAGGAATTTCAAAAACTATTTTAATCTGTCTTACAGATTTTCAAAAAAATATAGTCTGCAGATCGTTGTTGGTGTATATTTAAAAATATATATATAAAAAAAAAACTGAGCATACATCTTACGGCTAGATGTCGTACGATCTCCATTTTGAGCACACTCTCTACTGCATACACCACGGTCATTCACTTATCTGCGCGCGCATTACGTACTAACAGCGTGCACGAGGTCGGAGCTTCGTTGGTGTTGCGTCGTGATTTTTGTTCGCGCGGTATTGTTTGCGTGACACGCGCGCGTAAGGAAATTTATTGTCCCTCAAAACTGTAGTAAGCCACCCTAAAATTATAGCCTGGTTTTGCATAAGCGTATCAGCCGAAACATAGTAGTACTTAAGTCCAGTGAAAATGGGACCGATAGAAGCATAAGTAGTACGATTTTAAGTCCAAGGCGTATTCTCAAAATGAACACAAGACTATTTGAATTTACCACTAAATGATTGGTGAAAACCTCTATTTCAAAAGCGGAATTTTGTCCATGTTGTAAACGCTCTCAAGAGCAATTGTGAAAGTGGGGTTATTTATTTACGTAAAACCAACTAAGATTACATTCATACGCACTTAAAGATTACGTAACAGCAGCAATCCACCTTTATTTTATTCGCGCACGTAAAACGACTAACTATTAGGCCTTTCCTAAAAATACCATAATATTTTGTAAGCGCAGGTTCAGCCTCGTATTAAAGTCTGGTTTTGCATAAGAGTATCAGCGGAAACATTTGATAGTAGTGCTAAACTCCAGTGAAAACCATTTTTACAAGCCATGCCTAAAAATACATTTCCACGTGCCATGCATCAACGGTCTAAACCGATTTAAATTTGTACACAGTACGTACAGTATTTAAGTAAAAGCCAACTGGTACGACACAGTTTTCCTCGTGTTTCACCTTAGTGCACAATGAAGAATAAAATCGTGTGGCACCAAATGTTTCTAGGAGTTTAAAGTGCCTATCACCCCTAGAAAGTTATTTTCAGCATCAACTCTATGTACATTGAATAGTTGAATGGTAAATTATTTCTTTTTTTTGAACGTCGCGTTTGTGAGTTACAGAGATTTGAATTTACAAAATGCTAATTAGATGACGTCAACCCGGGAATTTGCCATTAAATCTACGCCAATTTACAATACGCAGTTTACAGCTTCAGGATAATTAATTTGATAAATGCTAAAAGTAAACTGTGGATAGTCAATTGATTCGTTAAAAAAAATATTACTTGGAGGTGAAAACAAGTAGTTGTATAATAAATGATTCCCAGGGTTGACGTCATCTAATAAGCATTTTGTAAATTCAAATCTCTATAACTCACAAACGCGACGTTCAAAACAAGAAATATTTTACCATTCAACTATTCAATGTACATAGAGTTGATTCTGAAAATAACTTTCTAGGGGTGATAGACACTTTAATTTTGTGAATAAGCGAATTTTTCATTTATTTGTTTCATTTTTTTTTTTTTTTTTTTACGATTAGCAAAAACTGTTTTTTAACTCGCGAATACTCGAAGTGTTGGACGAGTTACAACAGACGTGGACAAATATGAAAATGTTCACTCCTTCAGTCAGTAGTCAGTCAGTAGTCAATCAGTAGCCAGTCGGTCAGTCAGTCAGTCAGTAGTCAGTAGAAGGTAGTCAGTAGTCAGTCGGTCAATCAGTCGGTCAGTCGGTCAGTCGGTCAGTACTCCCTCCACTGAAAACGTGTCTTTGTAATTCCGTTGACCAGTGCCTGAGGCTTCGAGCTCTGGAGAACTTCAAATGGAATTTTTAAGACTTAGGGAAACGCTTAATGATGTTTTTAAATGTTTGATTTCGCTGATACAGTGGAAGCTCTCTTAACGGACACTCTCCTTTACACCTCTAGTAGCCGCTTACGAGAACCATTCTCGTAATATAAATAAGCTGGCAGCTCCAGTTACGGACACCGAGGGTGTGGGCTTACGATCTTCCATTGTATTTGTAAAAGTTCAAATAAACCAAAATTTTGTATCGACAACGATGAACTAAAAACATGCCTTGGCATGACACAAGTGATTACGTATTGTTTGAAGAAAGGAAGGAAGGAAGAGACGTAGATTATGTCATGTTTTGAATCTGTTTACTCGTCAATTCTTTGACTTCAAACTCAGTATGAAAAATTAAAATCGAGTTGATTTTTGACAAAACTAAGGTCAACGGTACAGCACAGTAAATGTTGTTTGGCTCGGGTACATAAACCAAATTAATTTGGCTTCAAAAACGCTGAATTAAAAACGTGTCTTTTAGCATAACACAAATACGCATTATTTAATTTGATTACTCGTAATTCTTTAACTGCTCTGTGAAACAACAAAAAAGCTTAGACCGATCATATGGAATCCACACTCTTATTTATAAACTGAATACGCTTATTTGTAAGCAGCATATGGAATAGCGCTGCGTTGTGACTCTGACAAACAAATTGCGCTATGTGTTTTTCGCCATAAGAATGCTGTACGGGAAAGTAAAGAAGTAAAGGAAGTAAAGAAAGTAAAGAATTGATAGAGAGCGGCGATATTATTGGCTGCAAAATTTCACTCTCGAAAGGTTCAATTGACTGAAATATATATAGCTGAGCCAGTTGGAAACGTAGCATATAAAACTTGGCCGTAAAGTAGTTCATGGCAAAAAGGCAGGTTTCAAGACTAATATGATATAATTAGAAAGCTGAATAAATGTAGTTTTCGATTTAAATATAATTGTAGCGACGTTTTTCGCTTTTACGAACGTCTATGTGCCAATAAATCGCCAAACGACCGAAGGTTGTTCAATTGAATTTATCGGGTTTTCAGAATGCCGCGGCAAGAGCGATATACCTGCATAATGTAAGGCACAAGGGATCATTCAACAAAACCATGTCAGGCCTTTTGGATATTCTGACTGGTAAGCGAGATGTCTGCAGTAGCTAAAAACTTACCAAACGTGTTGCGTAAATGGTCGCCACGGGAAACAATATTTCAAATATCAAAAAACTCATTGATAAATGAATAGTATGCCGATCATAAAGCCACTACACGCAACACCATCTTTTGTTTGTCTGTTGCAATTTGTTTTATTTATTTATTTATTTATTTATTTATTTTACTTTTACTTTTCTGGTCAAATCGCTCGAAATCCAGTCGGAATTTAAAAAGCAATGTTAACGGCTTTCCCTCGATTGACGTCCACCAAACTCAAGTTTGACCGTCCTGAATTAAACGCAATGGGTCGCGTGTAATATAACCGCCGGTAATATGTTTCATAGTAGTAAAGCGTGAAGCGTTCCAAATTAGTGGGTTTGCGGAGGCGTGGGAAGATCAAATTCCGATACATAATTGCGGTAAGTAATTACTGAAAGAACGTAGAATTTATTTTGTATCAATATTTGCTCAGTTGAATAAGACGACACCAGCCCTTTTAAAAACTGCTAAAAATAAAATAAAAATCCCTTATCGGACCATTGTTAATTATTTGTGAAAAAAAAGACCCAAATGACGAAGTGTTGGGGTGATAATTAAGCTAACCACTTAAAATGGTTTGTTCTGGACGAATAAAGTGAAACAATATGCATATTTGGACACGTTTTCTTTACAGTATAAATACAAGAACCAATTTTTGAACAAGTTATAGCGATAACTAGTCCCGCTTAAAAGTGCTAGCAGCTGAAAAGAATGGCCGTAATGGAGTTCAAACATATTTTTGCAGTGAGTATATAAAGTGACTTAGTTAAATTACTGTTTAAGCATTTCTTCTTTTTTTTTCTTCTTCTTCTTCTTCTTCTTCTTCTTCTTCTTCTTCTTCTTCTTCTTCTTCTTCTTCTTCTTCTTCTTCTTCTTCTTCTTCTTCTCTCTTCTTCTTCTCCTCCTCCTCCTCCTCCTCCTCCTCCTCCTCCTCCTCCTCCTCCTCCTCCTTCTTCTTCTTCTTCTTCTTCTTCTTCTTCTTCTTCTTCTTCTTCTTCTTCTTCTTCTTCTTATTATTATTATTATTATTATTATTATTATTATTATTATTGACAGTGGTCGTTGTTAGAGAGAAATGTTTCGTTTTCTCGAACGATAGAAGATGCACACTAAAACTGCTCTGCTGAAACGTGATCAACGATATTATGGGGAACATGGCTCTCAGCACTTTTTATCTTAGTGCAGCCTTAATTACTCCAGTCGCTTACACGCTAAATTTGGAATCACTAACACCACGCTTAAATGGTTCGAATCGTATTTCTATCGTAAAACTGGGTAGACGTGTTTTTTTTTTTTCGTACCATGAACAAAATGTATTTAATAGGTACATCGCTTTCACTAAGCATAAGGGGAAGCGGAAGCATAAACATTTTGCCTCAAACGAAAACGAACACTGACATAAGTATACAACTGATTATGCTTTCGTTTTTGTTCGTGCTTATATCGGGCCCGTTTCCCCTGGATATAAGCGCTGTTATGGTTTATCTTATGCTTATGCTTACTTCGTTCGTTTAAAGTAAACAAGAAACTATAGAACGCCTTTAACCTGCAATTTGCAAAAAAATGGCAAATTCAGAATTATTTATAAATTAATTCCGCATTCAAACTTCAAATCATTTCACGACTCAAAACTTTGATCATTTGTTTGTTGAATTAATTATTATTCTTTTTTGTTATGTATCTTTTTTAGGAGAGCTAACTGATAAGGAATGATAAAGCACGTAACAGACAAGCTCATAATTAATGCGCTGATTATATATACTAAATATATATATTCAGATTCAGTCGAATCTGCGGTCAATTAAGCTCAATAGAGAGTTTCCAGGTTTCCTGAGTGCCACTTGAAAAGAATGTTCTCGACCGACATTCTAAAGCACCTAATAGGAACCATTGTGTTCAAACTAAACGAAACATTTGCTATAGACTGAGGGATCATGACTCATACAATTTCTCGCCCAGTTTTCAATTTTCCGCTTACACATTTTGCTTCCCTACAACATCCGCAACACCGTTCCAAAAACTGCCAAATCCGCATAATAATAAGTTCAATGGTAATATTTGGCTATGAACAAAGTCAAGAAAAAAAAATTGGGGGGTTTTTTACCTTCAAATGTGTTATATCATAGTCGATTGGATGCCATTTCCGTTGAAACTCATTAGCGAATTATGCTAATGCAGCACGATTACCTGTAAGGGATAACGACTTACTGTGATAGTAAAGATTAGTAAAGCACGACAAGTCCAAGTTATATTCTCGAAATGTACTCAAGGCTATTTGAATTTACCACTGAATGATCCGTGAAGACCTCTATTGTTTCAGAAGCGGAACTTTGTCCATGTTGTAAACGTTCTCAACAGCAATTAATTGTGATCGAAAGTGGGGTTATTTATAAAAATTCTGTAAGATAGTTTTTCGCATATCAATGAAAATATCAAAAATAGGAATTTCGAAAACTATTATAATCTGTCTTACAGATTTTCAAAAAAATATTGTCTGCAGATCGATGTTGGTGTATATTTAAAAATATTAAAAAAAAAAACTGAGCATAGGTCGTACGGCTAGATTTCGTACGATCTCCATTCTGAGCATACTCTCTATTGCATACACCACGGCCATTCACTTATCTGCGCACGCATTACTAACTGCGTGCACGAGGTCGGAGCTTCGTTGGTGTTGCGTCGTGATTTTTGTTCGCGCGGTATTGTTTGCGTGACACGCGCGCTTAAGGAAATTTATTGTCCCTCAAAACTGTAGTAAGCCACCCTAAATTATAGCCTGGTTTTGCATAAGCGTATCAGCCGAAACATAGTAGTACTTAAGTCTAGTGAAAATGGGACCGATAGAAGCATAAGTAGTACGATTTTAAGTCCAAGGCGTATTCTCAAAATGAACACAAGGCTATTTGAATTTATCACTAAATGATCGGTGAAAACCTCTATTGTTTCAAAAGCGGAATTTTGTCCATGTACGATGTAAACGCTCTCAAGAGCAATTATGAAAGTGGGGTTATTTATTTACGTAAAACCAACTAAGATTACATTCATACGCACTTAAAGATTACGTAACAGCAGCAATCCACGTTTATTTTATTCGCGCACGTAAAACGACTAACTATTAGGCCTTTCCTAAAAATACCATAATATTTTGTAAGCGCAGGTTCAGCCTCGTATTAAAGTCTGGTTTTGCATAAGAGTATCAGCGGAAACATTTGATAGTAGCGCTAAAGTCCAGTGAAAACCATTTTTACAAGCCATGCCTAAAAATACATTTGCACGTGCCATGCATCAACGGTCTAAACCGATTTAAATTTGTACACAATACGTAGAGCATTTAAGTAAAAGCCAACTGGTACAACACAGTTTTCCTCGTGTTTCACCTTAGTGCACAATGAAGAATAAAATGGTGTGGCACAAAATGTTTGCAGGAGTTTAAAGTGCCTATCACCCCTAGAAAGTTATTTTCAGCATCAACTTTATGTACTTTGAATAGTTGATTGGTAAAATATTTATTGTTTTGAACGTCGCGTTTGTGAGTTATAGAGATTTGAATTTACAAAATTAGATGACGTCAACCCGGGAATTTGCCATTATTTCTACGCCAATTTACAATACGCAGTTTACAGCTTCAGGATTTAATTTGATAAATGCTAAAAGTAAACTGTGGATAGTCAATTGATTCGTTAAAAAAATATTACTTGGAGGTGAAAACAAGTAGTTGTATAATAAATGATTCCCGGGTTGACGTCATCTAATAAGCATTTTGTAAATTCAAATCTCTATAACTCACAAACGCGACGTTCAAAACAAGAAATACTTTACCATTCAACTATTCAATGTACATAGAGTCGATTCTGAAAATAACTTTCAAGGGGTGATAGGCACGTTAATTTTGTGAATAAGAGATTTTTCATTTTTTTTTTTTTCTTTTTTTTTGCGATTGGGTTGGACGAGTTACAACAGACGTGGACAAATATGAAAATGTTCACTCCTTCAGTCAGTAGTCAGTCAGTAGTCAGTCAGTAGTCAATCGGTCAGTCAGTCAGGCAGTAGTCAGTAGTCAGTAGTCAGTAGTCAGTAGTCAGTAGTCAGTAGTCAATAGTCAGTCGGTCAGTCAGTCGGTCAGTCGGTCAGTCGGTCAGTCGGTCAGTCGGTCAGTCCTCCCTCCACTACAAACGTGTCTTTGTAATTCCGTTGACCAGTGCCTAAGGCTTCGAGCTCTGGAGAACTTCGAATGGAATTTTCAAGACTTAGGGAAACGCTAAATGATGTTTTTAAATGTTTGAAATTTCGCTAATACAGTGGAAGCTCTCTTAACGGACACTCTCCTTCACACCTCTAGTAGCCGCTTACGAGAACCCTTCTCGTAATATAAATAAGCTGCCAGCTCCAGTTACGGACACCGAGGGTGTCGGCTTACAATCTTCGATTGTATTGTAAAAGTTCAAATAAACCAAAATTTTGTATCGACAACGATGAACTAAAAACATGTCTTGGCATGACACAAGTCATTACATATTGTTTGAAGGAAGGAAGGAATAGACGTAGATTATGTCATGTTTTGAATCTGTTTACTCGTCAATTCTTTGACTTCAAACTCAGTGTGAAAAATTAAAATCGAGTTGATTTTTGACAAAACTAAGGTCAACGGTACAGCACAGTAAATGTTGTTCGGCTCGGGTACATAAACCAAATTAATTTGGCTTCAAAAACGCTGAATTAAAAACATGTCTTTTAGCATAACACAAATACGCATTGTTTAATTTGATTACTCGAAATTCTTTAACTGCTCTGTGAAACAACAAAAAAGCTTAGACCGATCATATGGAATCCACACTCTTATTTATAAACTGAATACGCTTATTTGTAAGCAGCATATGGAATAGCGCTGCGTTGTGACTCTGACAAACAAATTGCGCTATGTGTTTTTCGCCATAAGAATGCTGTACGGGAAAGTAAAGAAGTAAAGAAAGTAAAGAAAGTAAAGAATTGATAGAGAGCGGCGATATTATTGGCTGCAAAAATTTCACTCTCGAAAGGTTCGATTGACTGAAAATATACAGCTGAGCCAGTTGGAAACGTAGCATATAGAACTTGGCCGTAAAGTAGTTCATGGCGAAAAGGCAGGTTTCAAGACTAATATGATATAATTAGAAAGCTGAATAAATGTAGTTTTCGATTTAAATACAATTTTAGCGACGTTTTTCGCTTTTACGAACAGCTATGTGCCAATAAATCGCCAAACGACCGAAGGTTGGTCAATTGAATTTATCGGGTATTCAGAATGCCGCGGCAAGAGCGATATACCTTCATAATGTTAGGCACAAGGGATCATTCAACAAAACCATGTCAGGCCTTTTGGATATTCTGATTGGTAAGCGAGATGTCTGCAGTAGCTAAAAACTTACCAAACGTGTTGCGTAAATGGTCGCCACGGGAAACAATATTTCAAATATCAAAAAACTCATTGATAAATGAATAGTATGCCGATCATAAAGCCACTACACGCAACACCATTTTTTATTTGTTTGTTGCAATTTGTTTAATTTATTTATTTATTTATTTTTTCTTTTACTTTTCTGGTCAAATCGCTCGAAATCCAGTCGGAATTTAAAGAGCAATGTTAACGGCTTTCCCTCGATTGACGTCCACCAAACTCAAGTTTGACCGTCCTGAATTAAACGCAATGGGTCGCGTATAATATAACTGCCGGTAATGTGTTTCGTAGTAGTAAAGCGTGTAGCGTTCCAAATTAGTGGGTTTGCGGAGGCGTGGGAAGATCTATTTCGGTAAGTAATTACTGAAAGAACGTAGAATTTATTTTGTATCAATATTTGCTCAGTTGAATAAGACGAGACCAGCCCTTTTAAAACCTGCTAAAAATAAAATAAAAAATCCCTTATGGGACCATTGTTAATTATTTGTGAATGGTAAGGACCCAAATGACGAAGTGTTGGGGTGATAATTAAGCTAACCACTTAAAATGGTTTGTTCTGGACGAATAAAGTGAAACAATATGCATATTTGGACACGTTTTCATTAAAGTATAAATACAAGAACCAATTTTTGAACAAGTTATAGCGATAACTAGTCCCGCTTATAAGTGCTAGCAGCTGAAAAGAATGGCCGCAATGGAGTTCAAACATATTTTTGCAGTGAGTATATAAAGTGACTTGGTTAAATTATTATTTAAGCACTTCTTCTTCTTCTTCTTCTTCTTCTTCTTCTTCTTCTTCTTCTTCTTCTTCTTCTCTTCTCTTCTTCTTCTCTTCTTCTTCTTCTTCTTCTTCTTCTTCTTCTTCTTCTTCTTCTTCTTCTTCTTCTTCTTCTCTTCTCTTCTTCTTCTTCTTCTTCTCTTCTCTTCTTCTTCTTCTTCTTCTTCTTCTTCTTCTTCTTCTTCTTCTTCTTCTTCTTCTTCTTCTTCTTCTTCTTCTTCTTCTTAGTCTGGGAGCAAATGTCATAAAATAAGGTCCCGTGGGAAGTTCGTGCTGAAAGCAAGCACTTGGTGTAAAAGTGTTCACTAGGGCCTAGTGAACATGAAAAGTTTTGGTGCCAGCTTTGGAAATTGCTCAGACGGATTTTAAGGGGGGGGGGGGGGGGGGGGGTTAAATTTTGACCTATAAATCCCGGCATGGAAACGAGGCTAAAACACATAATTCCCCATAACTTTGTTAAAAATAGACAAAAATGCACGAAACTTGCTCACATTATCAAGTATAATCCTCCTGACTGGTTTATGGTAATTAGCATAGGTCACGTGACCTTAAGCTTGAAAACGAGGCTGGAACACAAAATCTATTATATCTCTGTCCAAAATAATCCCAAACACGTCAAACTTACTCATCTCAGCCAATTAGACATCTCGCATCGATTGATGTCACTTTGCAGTGTCACGTGACCCCCAACATGAAAGCGAGGCTGTATTTTAAAATATCTTATTACTTCATAGGTGATCACATCATGAGCATTAATACGCTGTTGTTTGTATAGCATTAAAATGCTATATGAACTACAACGTATTAAAGCTATATGTAGTACAGTAATTTAAATAAAGAAATATCTCAAAACATTCTTGTAAATGCCTTATAATATAACTTTCAAAAACTCATTAATAATTCATAAAGAAAATACAAAGGAAATTAATGTTTAATGAGCGTCTTTATATCTGATATAGACACGGCTAACTTTTGCGTCCAATTTTCTTACCCAAAATAACCCAAAATCTAAATATTAGTGCAGGAATGAATAGATCTACATCAGAAGTTTTTGAAACCGTTTAATAAACTCGCACTTCGTGCTTTATCAAGTCTAAAACACTCGGCTGCGCCTCGTGTTTTAAACTTGATAAAGCACTCCTGCTCGTTTATTAAACTATACATAATATATAACTATAATATAAAGTAATAGCTTCGATTTTATGATGGTTTTTAAGTTGTTTCGTGGTTTAGGATTTTTATGTTAAGCTTGGTTCCCACTAGCGACGTAAGCGACGTAAGCGGAATCGTAAGCGGAATCGGAATCGCAAGAACCTTGCGATCCAGTGGAAATCAAAACGACGGAAGCGACGGAAGCAGAAGCGGAAGACTCGTTTTTGCCTCGCTTTCATGTTGTAAACATTCAAGATGGCGGAAGACGATGCCCTTCTCCTTTTGCTGCTGTTTATTATAATTCGACGTAGAACAAGAAGAAGGCGCGTAAATCTACAAGGAAACAGAAAAAGGAAATGTTGGGTGCGTGAAATATATTCCCGCCGAAAACAAAAGGGTGAATATGCGAACCTAGTGCAAGAACTTCAGTCATCTGATAGGGAACTCTTCTTTCGGTAGGTTAATATTGTCAATGTACTGTTTTGCCATTTCTTGCATGTTACATGTACTGTTATGGTTATGGTATTCAAAATAATAAGGAATATGTTATTTTATAAACTCGTTGGATGTCGAAAAGCATGGACATATCGTTCGGGAAATGCTTTGTGTGCATAGTAATTTAATTGTTTAGATACGACTTCGGTCTGTTCGGTTTGGTGCATCAGCTCTGCTTGTTTTATGACATCGGACATTCAGGTAGTTAATCTCTTATCGTTTCGTTTTCTCCCTCGTTAAATTGCTTTTACTTATTGCTCTGATTTTTCTCGTATAATGAAAGGTCAGTAAAATAATAAAATAAAGAAACAATGCTCGAAATAACGGTCTTTAAACTATTTTACAACAAATGTAAACTTTGCAACCTGTGGAAAATATGAGGACTGAGCACAATTAACCAAAAGCTGTTTTATAAATAAATAAGCATGCATGTAGTTTGTTTTTTACACAAAAACATCACAGTTTTGATTTCACAGAAATGATTTGGTATCAGGCAAAACATCTTGTCTCATGTAACATTCTGCAAAAAAATACTAGGATAATCTGCAAAAACCTAAATGAAAATGAAATGTAATTTTACTTTTAATTCCACGTAATAGATGTTATTTTAATTTAGTTATAGATTAAGAATTAACCTGTAGGTCATGTTAGAATACTAAATTGCACTATATAGGTTTGTGCACAAGCAACACTCAAATTATCCCCCCCCCCCCCCCCCCCCCTTTCTCCCCGGGAACTGTTTTATCTACGTGATTTAATTTTTGAGCTTGGAGTTGATATGTTAAGGTATTGATAAATTATTAATACTGAATACAATAACAATTATATGAACTCTGCATACATAGGTACACACGTATGACTCCAGAAAGATTTCAGCATCTTTTATCTCTGGTTGGACCACTAATTAAGAAGAAAGATACCAGGATGAGAAATGCAATTAGTCCTGCTGAAAGACTGACACTTACCTTGCGATATCTAGCAAGTGGAGATGATCAGCAATCACTAAGTTTCTCATATAGAATTGGTAAGGCAACTGTCAGCAAGATCATAGGTGAAACACTCAGTGCAATTTGGATTGCATTAAAGGATTTATATTTACGACCACCTGAAAAACAATCTGATTGGTTGAACATTGCCAGTGAATTTGAAACTACCTGGAATCTACCTCATTGTGTAGGAGCACTTGATGGTAAACACATCGCATTGCAGTGCCCCAGAAAAACTGGTTCTTTGTATTATAATTATAAAGGATTTTTTAGCATCGTACTTATGGCAGTCTGTGATGCAAACTACAATTTCACTTTAGTTGACATTGGGCAATATGGCAGTAACAATGACAGTGGTGTTTTGGCCAATTCAGATATGGGCAAAGCATTTGAAGATGGCACAATCAATTTTCCTGCCTCGGAATATCTTCCAGGTTGCAATCTCCCTTCACTGCCATACTTTATTGTAGGAGATGAGATATTCCCCTTAAAACCTTGGCTTATGCGCCCCTACCCTGGAAGAAATATTTCAGAAGAGAAGAGCATATTCAATTACAGGTTGTCAAGAGCAAGAAGAGTGATCGAGAACTGCTTTGGAATTTTGGTTGCTAGGTGGAGAATTTTTCGAAGCCCTATTTTAGCAAACGTTGAAACAGTTGAGAAGATTACTCAAGCTGCCATCTGTTTACATAATTATTTGAGACAGACAGAGTGTGCCATGTACTGCCCTACAGGCTTTGTGGACAGTTTTGATAGCTCTGGTAACATCCTACCAGGGGAGTGGCGAAGTATAATTTTGTCATGCACTGATGGTAATGCAAGTGCAATTCAAGATTTACCTCGGCCAAGGGGGTCAAGATATGCAAATTCTTCACATGAAATTAGGGAGTCTTTACTGTCATATCTCAATTCTGATCAAGGAGCCGTCTCTTGGCAGTGGGACTATGTGCGGAGTAGGGGCCCTATAAAGTAACTGTTAATTCCCAATGTCAACATATAAATTCATCTCGCATAACCCCATACATTTCTTGTAATTTTAGTGGGAAAAAGGTATCTTTACAATTTGTGATGTTTGGTGATCGACCATTCCCTTTATTCTCATGACTTGACATTGTAAAATTAATTAAGACATGGGAAAGAGAAATAATCAATAATCACTATTTTATTGTGGTTCAGAAACTGAGGGCTGTGAACTTATAAAGATAACGTATTCATATTGAACAGTAAGAAATTAATAATTTAATTAATGTATTGAGACACAGTGTACTCTGTGTGGACTCTTATTTACTCAGTGTACTCAGTGTGGACTCTTATTTACCACGATTTACGTCATCACATGGTCAAAATTTGTTGCTGACTCACTTGGCTGCACCTCGTGAGTCCACAACATTATTTTTGACCATGTGATGACGTTAATCATGGTAAATAAGATTCCACACCACGGAAAACCGATGGAAATTTGCTAATTAGAGATTTATCTATTGGATAGTGCTATCCATCTTTTGAACAACTGGGGCCAGGAGGGTTCTGCGCTTCTCTGCCACCCAAATTTTGTCCATTATCTTTTGGTTGCATGTACTTATTCAGGGGTGTAGCTACCTGTATGCACGTGCGTACCTGAAAAAGTCTAAAAAAGGAGAAAGATTTGGGACTTGAGGGAGGAGGTAGGTGGAGTGTTTCGAAATTGATTGTGCGTACCTCTGAAAAAAATCCTGGCTACACCCCTGTTATTGACTAAGTGGGAGGGCTGGGTGGGAAAATATTTGGCTTGAGGTCATGGCTTATGGACCAAGCGCAGAGAGCCAAATATTTTCCCACTTGGTGCGACCTAACTTAGTCAATAAGTATTTTATCATACACCCAATTTGGAGACAAAATTACTTGAAATCTTAATGTGCAAGTCTGTTCACTTTTGTAGTAGGACCATACGGCTTTTTCCGGCCCCGCTGGAACAAATGCATACAGCTCTCATGCAGGACTTTCATCAATGGTTTTGCAAAGAAAAGGTTAGCAGGGCCGTACGGGTCATTAAGTACAATAGGCAATAAGGTTGGGAAATGGCTCTTTGATACTCAAAAAGAGTTTATTATGGTGAAACCAGTCACAAGTTTTGATTTCCGACAAGTATATAAAAACTTTACAATAGTTACCTTCAAAGAAATGAGCAAACAAAATAAGTGGTCCTTGCTCTGTACATTAATACATGTTGTAAAAAAGGCAATGAAAAGCAAGTAATTTTTTAAGTAAGTTTTAAAAGTTCAATTGCTTTTAATAAATACATGCAAAGTTCAAAGTTCAATTTTTCAAGTTAATTTTTGTTAAGTTCGTCCAGAAATCCCATCTGTGACTGATTGTTTTGAGTGTGATAAAAGAAATGGCCAGGTCTGTAGACAGGCTGGTCTTCATTACAAATTCTCAGATTCAGATTTCTGCCAATGTTGCCACTATTTTCTTGGGAGCTGTGCAGCTGTTGAGAATCTGAATGGCGAGGATAGTTCCACGATATTTGCTGTGTATTGTGAGGTACAGGGTTTGTAGTCTGTGGCACAGGTCCAGAGGCAGTGGTGAATGACGATAACACTTCTTGGTACAGAATATTGGACACTTGCATCTGAACCATTACTTTTCGCTCAGGTGTTAACTGGCGGAGCAGTGATGCCACTTGTGCACCAAAAATATCATCTTCATCTTTAGAGATTGCACTACTTTTCCTTTGCCCAAGGGCTGCACCAATGGACTGCAACACTTCCACTTCAGCATTTGAAACCTCTGTGTTCATTTTTTTTTTGGCTTTTGGTGTGGAATGTAGCATGGCCTTTTTTACTGGTCTAAAGTTATTAGCTGATTGATTATCACTTACATGTGAAGAAGTCATGCTTGTTTCTGCTTTCTCGGGTGTGTTGATATCTTCATTTGAAGTGTCATCATCACATGATGGGTCATCAACTTCAGATTCTGATTCAACTGCAATAATTAGATTGCTTGATGTTTTTCTTGGCTTATAATATGGGTCTAACCATACCAAGAATGGGAACATGTCATCCACTTCCTCCTTCACCTTTGACACACTTTCACTACTACTTCCACTCACTTTTGCATTCTGTATTTTTTTCCTGTCTCGGCTATACCTGGTTCTTAGATTTGTAAATAACAACTTGGCCTCATCCCCTGAAATATTTACAAAAGAGAACATATTGTGAGGAAGTTGTACCAGGAAAGTTCAAAAAGTTCGTCCTATACCGTTATAAAATAGGCGTCTTGGTTTTAGTCATGGGTAACAAGTGTTTGAAAGAGTTATTTTCTCTTTACATTGGATTTAAATTCAATGTGTCCGAGCTATAATTATGTGTTTTAGCTTTATTTTTAAGCCTTAACTCACTCAAGAGACTAACAACTAATCGAGTTTTCTAGGTGGATAAAATTATATTAACCCTAATTCGTTTATCCCAAGATTATAAACAGAAGCAAGGACAAAAAATTAACAGTTAATTTCCCTGATTCAATAATTTTATAAACCAAGGGATCGATAACAGGGATAAAGTGCTTCAAGGAACCGGGGTCAGGTCAACGAAAGGAGAAAGCCTCTTTAATGCCGTTTCAAAGGGGTTATAAAGGGTTTTAAACAACAAAAGATAGTTTCACGGTTTTGTTAAAATCCAGTGTGTTGTTGATATGTTTTCGGATGGAGTTTCGGCATATTTTTGCAATTTTCCCCTATTATAATACATACCGGATTGAAGACCAATTTCGGCCGCCACGTCCTGCCAGGCTAAACGTTTTTTCACTTTGTCTTTGAAGTCCTTTAACGACTTGTCGTAAAGTATTGGGTATTTTCTTACTGCCTCTGACAATCTTTCATCAGCGGAGGCCGCCATATTTCTTGCTCTGGAACTGGACTGTGGGGACTGGGAATGAGTTTTGTGACTGGTTAATTCTTCCGATTCCGCTTACGCTTCCGATTACTTGTTTCCACTAGATCGCAAGCGACGGAAGCAGAAGCGGAATCGGAAGAAATAGGAAACCTTCTGATCCTTCCGATTCCGATTCCGTCGCGCTTCCGATTACGATTGCGACTCCGTTTTTTGATTTCCACTAGAACGGAAGACTCCTTACGACTCCGACTCCGACTCCGCTTCCGATTACGTCGCTAGTGGGAACCAGCCCTTAATGAGCAAAATGTAGGCTTACAAAGCAACAAGGAGACTCTCCAAAAACTGGCGGTAAACGTTTTTCTGTTCCTTTTTCTCAGGAAAATCACGGGAGCTCTAGGTATGCCAAACGGAAAGAAAACAAATTGAAAAGACTTTTCAATAGCAAAAATTGGTATGAAAGTCTTTTGGCGGCCCCCAAAAGCTGTAAAGCTGTTTTTAACATCTCTTTCATGTGGGTTACTTAACTTCATTCGGCCATCTAGAAAGTAACTTTTAAAATCCTATTTTCCACAAATTCCTGTGGTTACCTAACCTTGGGGGCCTGGGTTCTTGTGAGCCTGAAATGTAGGTCAGCGGTAATTATCATTATTTTGGATGTCCGCCATGTTGTACTTACAGACATCACAGTGTTTATAGTATGACTGATTTTGGTCGGTCTAACGTCCCTATAGATTTTAACTTATGCGTTATCTGCCAAGCTTGATTTTAACTTATGCGTTATCTGCCAAGTTATGCAGCCAATCTTGTTGAAAATCCAACTTCCCATCAAAAGCTTTTAGAAGCCATTGAAGAACGTTCAAAATACGAGGACATCAACTCGAAAACATTGTGGCTTGCTTTGAAAGATCTACCACTAGAAGAACTTCAAGAAAAAGCGACTTGGCATAGGTCGTGCTACCAAGAAACCACCCACTCAGGAAAGATCAAAAGGGCAAAAGAGAGGTTTGATAGAGAGGTTAGAGGGCCAAATGAAGCTAGACGAT
The DNA here is from genome assembly GCA_022457155.1 of Cladopsammia gracilis. Lineage (NCBI taxonomy): Eukaryota > Metazoa > Cnidaria > Anthozoa > Scleractinia > Dendrophylliidae > Cladopsammia > Cladopsammia gracilis. The sequence goes on from JAJGOT010000342.1 coordinate 252,596, forward strand.
CAAGATATTCACCAATCCCTTTTCACCAGAACTGAACACCAACACCGATCTGTACAACTTGGTCACAAAAGTTGTCATGAGCGAGAAAACCAAGAAAGATCTTGTTAATCAGGGTGAAGAAGGAAGAAAACTCTTCAAGTCTTTCGTAGAAGATAGGATCAAGACAGGAAAGATGAACCTCTGGGCTCCTGTAAAGAAGCGCAATCTTCTTACCTGGAAAATGAGTGCTAAGGTCATCAAAGTCAAAGCTGAAGACAAGATCATTGAGTTAAAGGAGGACAGAAATCTGTTTGCTCGTTTGGCTATGGTGTGCAAGAGCCGCCCAGAAATTGACACCCAGGAGGCTGTTGGCTTATATGAGTCACTGTAGTCCCAAGATCTTTGATTGCACCAAATGGTACCATATTACACTGTTCTTGTAAGAGTGCCCTTATGCATATCCTAAGGAAGGCAGGAGGCCCTAGTACTTATACACATGAAATCACTGCAGGCTTCAAAGTCGCAATCGTTGATGGTATGGCCGAGGTCCAATCACTTGACAAACCAGAGTGGATCAAGACCTGTAGAGACTTGGCTGAACATTTCACGAATCGCTTGTTTGCAAAGTATAACGATTTACAAGAGCTTCACATAATCTTCAACAGATATGATGTACCATCCTCACTGAAATCAGCAACATGAGTCAAACGACAAGGTGGCCATGATCCCATTTATTACGGCATCACTGATTCTACCCACATTGCCAAGGTGCCTATGAAGAAGCTTCTCGCTCATCCAAAGACCAAAGATGAACTTACTACATTTCTCGCAAAGAAAGTGAAGGATAATGCTAATGGGAGACAAGTCGTTGTGGCATGGGGAACAGAATGTGAGGCAACGCACAGAGACTTCAGGCATTTACGAAGTACCCAAGAAGAAGCAGACACCAAGATAATTTTGCACGCCCTGGATGCCTCTGCCCAAGGTGCTACCCATCTCTCTATATATTCTCCTGACACTGATGTTCTTGTGTTGGCTCTCCGACGGTATCCAGATTTGTGCTCGAACTCTTGTTTTGCTACTGGGACCGGCAGCAATCGTAGAGTTATTAACTTGAAGTCAAACGTAGATGCCCTTGGGCCCACTAAGCCGGCTGCACTGCCAGCATTTCATGTGTTGACCGGAGCAGATGTTACTGGGAGTTTCTCTGGAAAGGGAAAGGTCACTTGCTGGGATGAATTTGATATTGCCAGCACACTCCTATCCTGCAAGCTTTTGCTAACCTCGGTTGTGGGGAACAGCCAGACCAAGACACAAGAAGTGTAGTGGAACAGTTTGTTTGTCGAATGTACCAACCAAAGACAGACATCAAAACTGTCAAAGCCCTCAGATGGTCTCTCTTTAGGAAAAATCAGGCTGAGTCTAAGAGATTACCGCCCACACAAGCTGCCCTTCACCAAGCAATCCTGAGAGCGCACTATCAACTTCTTGTTTGGAACAATGATCATGTAGCAAACCCGGTGTTGCCCTCACCAGAAGGCTATGGATGGCAAGATGAAGATGGAAAGTGGGTACCGGTCATGACATACCTTCCACCAGCTCCAGAAGCGATTATACAGCTCGTCCGATGCAAGTGCGCGAAGTCCCGTTGCTCCAACAAACGTTGTCAGTGTCGAAAAGCTCGACTTGTTTGTACTAACCTCTGCCTGTGCTCTGAAGATTGCGAGAATGAGTATGCTAAAAGTGATAGTGAGTATGATGAAGACGAAACTGAACAGGAAATTCCGTAGGAGTGCATAACGGAACAATGTATATACATGTAGATAAAACTTTCATGACTGTACATATAAAGCATCTATCCTTGTTTCATTATACATGTGACATTGATTGTAGGAACAGTACCATAAATTGGTATCACCCTTGATAGTGTGCAAGTTTGGCAAGATAAGGACAGTCTTAATTCAGAGAAGCCTGAACAGTATTTATCTTAGCCTCGTTCCTATGCTTTGGATCAAGTGACAACGATTAATTGTAGTTTTTATCAGGTATCTAAACACGGATAACCAGATATGCATCTGCTGTGTAATGGCCAATATGCATTTGGCTTAGAACAATGACATTCTAAACGAAGCGATAACATATTTTGTAGTTCAACCTCGCTTTCATGTTGGGGGTCACGTGACACTGCAAAGTGACATTAATCGATGCGAGATGTCTAATTGGCTGAGGTGAGTAAGTTTGGCGTGTTTGGGATTATTTTGGACAGAGATATAATAGATTTTGTATCCCAGCCTCGTTTTCATGCTGAAGGTCACGTGACCTATGCAAATTACCATAAATCTGCCAGGAGGATTATACTTGATAATGTGAGCAAGTTTCGTGCGTTTTCGTCTTTTTTTAACAAAGTTATGGGGAATTATGTGTTTTAGCCTCGTTTCCATGCCAGGATTTATAGGTCAGAATTTAACCCCCCCTTAAAATCCGTCTGAGCAAGTTGCACAGTTGGCACCAAAACTTTTCATGTTCACTAGGCCCTAGTGAACACTTTTAAACTAGGTGCTTGCTTTCAGCGCGAACTTCCCACGGGATTACATTTGCTCCCAGACTATATTGATAGTGGTCGTTGTTAGAGAAAAATGTTTCGTTTTCTCGAACGATAGAAGATGCACAGAAACTGCTCTGCTGAAACGTGATCAACGATATTATGATTATGGGGAACATGGCTCTCAGCACTTTTTTATCTTAATGCAGCCTTAATTAGTCCAGTCGCTTACACACTAAATTTGGAATCACTAACACCACGATTAGGGACGGACCATTAGAAAAGTGATGGGGGGTGTGGGGAATTTTCAGCTTGCACGAATTTTTTTTTTTTTCGCCCATTGCTTGTGCAGAATTTTTTTTTGCAGGTGAAACCCTCTGCACGAATTTTTTTTTTTTCAGACAAATATTGCTTTGTTTGTCATTTACTAATTAAAAAAGGTGTAATACTTAAAAACCATTTTTGACCAGTGAATAGATGGTAAATGGCACGCATACACTGATTCCCTTTGTGGGGTTACGTTTGCGTCGCATTGGAGCCTTCAGATTTTTCCTCGTACGAACGTGTGTTTGAGGGATTTGCCCCTTTTGTATTATATTATCGGAGGTTTCTTGTAAATGGTTTTTAGCAGTGGCTGTTTTTATATTGAACTCCAGTTGTCCATCACTATTTGTTTGAGATTTTGCACTGCTGGGTGGTACGTAGTGACAAAAGGCAAGGCCGACTGTCTAAAGGCGAAATTGACCCCTGATATATAGTGACCTCTCTATGACTGTTTTTGGATACCCACGCGCGATAAGGGGTAGTTTGAAGTTAGAAAGGCACTCTTCAAATGTTATTTTCAAAGAGTTCGTTCTCAGTAGTCTAATTGCTTCGCCTTTGATAAAACCTCTTTTTACGCCTGGAGGATGACAAGAGGTAAAGTATATTGAAAGGTTTCAGTCGGTTTGTAGTGTGTCTTGATGTCCAGGATGGATTCGCTTTTAAACCTTTCCCCTTTGAATACAACTGTATCAAGGAAAGTTATTTTGTTCCCTGATACTTCAGCTGTAAATTTAATAGGGTGGAGACTATTAGCTTGATCAATAAAGAGTTTGACTTCTTGTATATTGGTGTCCCAAAGGGAGAAAATGTCGTCAATGTAGCGTTTCCATACTATTGGTTTCGTATTGCTTTGTTTAATTATTCTTGTTTCAATTTCCGCCATGAAAATATTTGCAAATGACACTGCCATTGTTCCCATAGCGGTTCCATGAGTTTGGAGATAATTTTCGCCATTGAACTGAAACGAATTTTCCTTTAGGATTAAAACAAGCATTTCATTTAGGAAACGTGTAGGTATCGGAGGGTTGTTATTGTGGAAAGTTTCGTATGCTTTGCACACCACTTCTATTCCTTCCTCCTGTGGAATGTTTGTATACAAGTAGTGACATCCATTGAAACTAATATTGTATCCTGGCCCATTTTAGTTTTCTCTGTGAATTTGATGAAATCGGTTGTATCCTTAATATAGGATAGTTGTTGTGAGCGATAGGCTGAAGCAGACTATCCACAAAAGAAGATGTTCTCTCCGTAGGGCCTTCACAGCCCGAGATGATGAGCCTGCCGACCGGTTTAGGTTTGTGGATTTTCGTTAGCGTGTAGAATATTGGTAATCTTGGCGGTTTGGGAGTTTGTAAAAGCCATTTTTTTGTCATGTCGTCTATGTGCTTGCCCAGATGTAGCAGAGAGATAAGTTTGTTAACTATCTCTTGTGTGTCTACAACCATCGGTATTTTGAGAGGTTGGTAGTGCTCTCTCATGATTTTTTAGTTGCACTATGGCCTCGTTTATTTTGTCCGTTTTATTTGTGAGAACTGTTGTTGTTCCTTTATCTGCCTTTTTAAGGTTTATGTCAGAGTTTGTTTCAAGTTCAATGATGGCTTTGACCTCGCTAACATGACAAATTATTTTTTGGCTTTGTAATTTTAATCTCGCAGAGTTGTATATACTCTCCAAATAGCTCTCAAGGGCAACGGATGGTTGAACTGGTGGAATCCAATTCGATTTGACGTGAAATGAATGCGTTTTTTTATTTCGGCCGTGAAAGATATATTGGAGGCGTATTCGCCTCGCAAATTGTTCAAAATCCCGCAAGAGTCCTTGCCTTCAGTTTTAGTTTCGTTTGTCACGGGTGTTGGGATGAATTTGGGTCCCCTTGATAACGCGTTGACCTGGCTGTCAGTTAGCCGATGGCTTGAGAAGTTTTAAAGATATTTTTCATTTATCTCCCTTTCTGTGGCTGCCCGCCTTTTTTTCATGTTTCTCCTGCGCTTATTGCGTCTTTTGTTCTTAGATAAGAAATCGCTCTTGTGTATACGGCTAGTTCTGCCATTTCGAAGGTCAGAAAACACACGGTTATAAGCTTCAACTGGTTTATTTTAAATAATAGTATAGGAAGGCCCCAAGAATGTTTTGAATTTTTGAAACGCCAAGAGCGCTATTTTTAATAGGCACTTTGGCAGATTGGACTTCTCCTTCTGCATGAATTTTTTTTCTTTGCCTTGAACTTTGCACGAATTTTTTTTCCTGGCATTTTCCCTTGCACGATTTTTTTTTTTGTTTTTTCCCCATCCCCCCCCCCCCCCCCATCACTTTTCTAATGGTCCGTCCCTTAAATGGTTCGAATCGTATTTCTTTCGTAAAAAGATGTGTTTTTTGATTGAATGGCGTTTTATCTTACATATCTGATGTGAGCCTTGTTCTCCTTCAGGGATCCTGCTAATAGGATCGCTTTTCTTCGTTGTTTATGCCTCTAAGTTATTTCAAATTACTAAATTGTACTTTTATGATGTTCATTGCTTAACGGACGATACCCATACATTAAACCGGATAGTTCCTTTGCTCAGAATTACGCTCTAACTACCGTGTTTTAAGAAAATTAATGCTCCAAGACAAGCTTAATTTAACAGCAAGAAGCATGAGTCCGGTCTGCGATCAAGCTTTACTAATTGTTTTTCGCACAAGTTCAAAACTCTACACTTTTTCGCTCATATTTAAAGACACACACAAAACCCATTCAAAATAGCAGAGCTTTTTACAGGATAACTCACAAGCTAGGCGAACGGGCCGAAGGAGAACTGCCTTCGTCCGCTTCCGCTTTTTAATGCATGAAAATTAGCTCGCGCCCGCAGGCACTAATCAATCTACCAGCAGACAACTAATCTCAAACTCTGCGTGTGTCGATAAAAGACATCTCGCCTTTACCATTCTTCGCCGGCCATATCAAGCTCAATCTCTTTCAATAATTGTTCATTAAGGGTGTAATATTAAGAATGAAAGTGAAAGTGAACGTTTATGAAACTGCTAAGTCGTTAAATTAGTCAATAACGCTGGAGTAACGCTTTGAGAAATATACACTTTTATTGCTTTCAAATGACATATAAAACTTTGAAATCGTTTGAGAGATTCTGAAGAAAGGAAAAAAAAAGAGCTGGCGGAGGTTAATATTCCGATCATAAAGTCAATACACGCAGCACCATTTTTTTTTTGTTTGGTGCAACTTGTTTTATTAATTTATTTATTTTGTACTTTTACTTTTACTTTACTTTTCCGGTGAAATCGTTCAAAATCCAGTCGGAATTTAAAAAGCAATGTTAACGGCTTTCCTTTGATTGACATCCACTAAACTCAAGTTTGACCGTCCTGAATAATGCGCAATGGCTCGCGTGTAATATGCAACCGCCGGTAATGTGTTTCATAGTAGTGAAGCGTAAAGCGTTCTAAATTGGTGGGTTTGCGTATGCGTAGGAAGAACGAATTCAGATACATATTTGCGGTAAGGAATTACTGAAAGAACAGAGAATTTATTTTACATCAATATTTGCTCAATTGAAAAAGACGACACCAGCCCTTTTAAAAACTGCTAAAAATAAAATAAAAATTCCTTATCGGACCACTGTTAATTATTTGCATGGAGCTGGAGGAGGTTACAGTGAATTTTACTTGAAGCTGTTGCATTATCAGGTTGTGGAAGTTTCGAATCAGATTTCTGTGTAAAACGGGTTATTATTAGGCGTGTTTTTGTGTCTCACTGAACTCAAGCTCACTTTGTTTCAAGAAATTCATGATCTCTATAAAGCTTACAAGTGACACTTTGAATACAAAAATCCATTTAACCATGAAATGCCAAATATCCCGACGCCAAAATAGTGATCAGGATCAGTGTTTCGTATAGCAACTCGTGATAGTTTCTCTTTGACACATCTGTAAATTATTAACAATGAGGGACCTACATTGTTACATGATCAAGCCCAAATCATACCGTCCAGAAGGACGTCGGACACCTTATTGAGACCTCAATAAGTTGTCCGACGTCCTTCTGGACGGTATGATTTGGGCTTGACCCTTTGATACATCTGTAAATTATTACACATAAGGGACCTACATTGTTTCTCCCTAAGATATTTAGGTGAAGTACTTTTGTAAGGATCATCGTGGTAAGATGTCGCGTTCACACGGAATGAAACAAAGAATTCACTACCCGAACATATACGCAACATGTCAAATATTTCTCTTTTTAAATGTTCTTACTAATAAAACTTATCTTTTTAAATTGGCTTTTAGTACGAAGATCTAGTAAAATAAGCATGATTTTATTTACTAGATGTTTTAATTTTCAACAAGATTGAATAGAACTGCATGTTTTAAACTGTCTTTGTTTTATCTTTTTTTTGTAATGCGCCTCAAAGATCATTTTTATGAAAAAAAAAACAATATAAGTTATTAAATTATTATTATTATTAATTTATTATTACAATACAGCAATGGGTCCCACGACACATCTGCGAGCCGTATGGCCAATACCATACGTCCACGGCTGCCACGGCCAGGGTGATATGGCTGTGTGTATGCGTAAGGTATTGGCCATACCGCGGAGATATGTCTTGCCACCCATTGTATTGAGATTGTTTATGCTAATATTAATTTTATCTCTCTTAAACATAATGCCGGTAGCCATGAGAAGAATGGTTTCAAGGCAAACACCATACTCAAAATGCGGAGTAAAATTACCTAATGGACAAAAAGAGAAAGTATAGATAGAGCATGTCAAATAAGATGTGAATATGTTGTAGCAAATAGACAAATAAACAAATTTTGAAAAGCAAAATATAATAAATCTAGAATTGGAAACATTTTAATTTTCGGACGAAAACGATTTTACTTTTTTTTCCGATTTTTTTTTTCAAGAGAATTTAACGTCAGCACCTGCCATATTTAGTAACTATTTGTTTATCTGTGAGGCACATTTTGGCAAAGTACTTTGATTTTTATGGAGTGTTAATCCAACAATTGTTTTTATTCATTGGTCCCTTTGAAAATTTTAAATAATCTAACATAATATATGATCATGTATACATTGTATTGTTCTTCCATACAGTAAATGATGTGAAACTGAAATTGTTTCAAGAAAAACTTTTTTAAAGCAATTAAAATCGACTTTGTTAATTAACTTTGTTAATTTTGATGTATTTGTAAAAAAAGGTTTTATTTTTTTTTATTCGCAAACACTTAAAAAAAATTAAAAAGTATTCGGCTTTTTCAACGTTAACGAAACCTAAAATTAGAAATAGTTACAATTTAAAATATTTAATTAAAGTAAAATAATATATCAATTCGAATAAATATGATTTTTAACAAAATACAAACATACATACATTATATTTATTATATTCCCCAGAGGGGCTTTTCGAAGATGATACAAAAGATAGAAATAAAGTAATAAAAAAAAAACAATAAGAACTACCGCAAAATACATATTAGAATAAATGTAGTGAAACTTAACCGTCGGCCGTACAAGCTTTTTCCCCGATATTTTCAAGACTATTCGCGTTTAGCACATGCCGTTTTTAGTAGCTGTTCATTTATCCATAAGACACATTTTTGGTAAAGATTTGCGATAACCAGTTGCTATGATAACGAGATATGACTTCATAAGTAACATGTTGTCAAGCCATTTTTGAATAAAAATGCGTGTTTTCACCTTTTTTTAGTGAACAAACACATAAATAGGACCAAAAGCATCAAAATGTTTAATTGTATCTTTTTTGCAACTCCAGCAAACAATATCTGCAATTTCCACATTGTCCCGATAAATTTGAATTTTTAGTAAAATTAAAGATGGCGGTTGTCTTGGCGGCCATTTTGGATGACGTCACGGACCCCAGCAGCGTTACAACCCATAATATTTATCTTATCTTGTAGAGCACATCGCGGGCTATCTATTAGATGTAAAATATTTCGGAAATATTGCAACATCGCAAAAAAAAAAACAAGGTGGCGGGGAGGGGGGTGGTTGTTGTAACCCTTGTACCACGGTGGGGGTATACGTATGCGTGTACGTCCGAGGGTTGAAAATATAAATATTCAAGTGTTTAAATAGTTATATACAGTATTAAGAATATGTACAAGTGGTTAAAATATTAAATTCTGAACCCTCTTCAGCCTGGGCTTTTCAAGAACATTAAGGCTATGTAATGTTAAGAATTCTTTATTGCCGTCACCTTGTGAATACAAACGTCTTATATAAATTTATTTTTATTGAAATTTTTTTAGTAACACTTTTACGATATTTTATGGATTGTAATTATGAATAACATTAAGGCTATGACAATGAAACCTAGAGGGTACATAGTACGTCCAAAACGGTCTCCTTTGCGGTCCGTACAATGGAACGATAACGCCATATGACGTAGTTATTAGGTAATTAGTTATGCGGCCGCCATCTTGGATCCACCATCTTTGATTTCTGAATTTTTTTAAAACCTCTTAAAAACCGTCCAAATTCACCCAAAATTAATGAAAACCAATAAATAAACGCTAAATGACGTAAAAATACAAAAGTTATGCCAATAAACATTGTTTTTCTTCATTCAAAGGTATAAATATGCAAATTTAAAAAAAAAACATGGCTGTCAAAATCTTGTTGCCATGGAAACATCAAGTCAAAAAATTGTCAAGTCAACTTGTTGCCAGATAAATTTCAGAAAAAGTCACAAAGTTTGATGGCGTTTGAATATATATTAAGGAAGTTATGAATGTTGAAAGTTGGCGCGGGCACTTTGTGCCCCCCCCCCCCCCCCCTCCCAGGCCGAATAGGGTTAAATAATGATTTTTACCTCTCTTCAAAGATAAACAATTTCAACGTTTTTAAAATGTTATATTATGATCATTATACTTTGTCATTAAAGACTAATGATTTATCCTTCATTTGTCATGCATTTACTGACTGATAACCCATGGTATGTGATATTTTTTCTCGCTTTTTTCTTCGCTGCATGTTACATTTTACCTATTCCTATAGCTAATCTTGCATAATCATAATAATAACACATGCACCTGATTGATAACTCATGTGATATTCTTTATCTGTTTTTTTCCTATAATTAACCCTCGGACGTTTTTGCTATAGTGGGGCTCTGTTGTGGAATAATCTTCCACAGAATGTCAGAGCTATTAGATCTTGTACTCCCACACGGCAAACATGTAAACCAGTTTTTATCTTGCTTTGTGACTGATGTTTTCACCGTGTTTAAATAAAGGTATGTATGTGATGTATGTATGTACGTACAAAGTAGGGGTATAAGTTTGCGTGTACGTCCGACCCAGGGTTATTCTTGCATAATCATCATAATTATGCCACTTATACTTGATTTATAACTTGCTTTGTAACCTTTAAAGCTTGATTTTTAAATTTATAACTTTTACCTAATCCTATAACTAATCTTGAATAATCATCATAAGTATACCACATACACCTGATTGATATACTTTTCTTATTTATTTATTTATTTATTTATTTATTTATTTATTTTGGCTGTTCTGACATTTTACGTGATCCTATAATTAATCTTTGCATAATCATCATAATTATGCCACATGTGCATGCACCTGGGCCGGGTTGTTCAAAGCACGACGATTAAGCTAACCCAGAATTAGCATCAATTTTAATCCAGTTAAATAACTAAAGTATGAGAGGCTTTTTGGCCATCGGTTTCAACTTTGACTTGTCTTCACCTTCTAGCTAAAAATTAGCTTTTGACAACATTTTTAAACAAGATAAATTAACTTTTAACCTGGATTAGCACTAATCCTGGATTAGCACTAATCGGCTTTCGAACAACTGGGCCCTGAGCTATAACTTGACAGATACCATCTCGTTTTTCTGACGTATCTAGCATTTCACCTAATCCTTTAACTAATCTTCCTATACGATTATAACTTTTCTCTCACTTATATATTTTTTTCCTTACACTGTGGGTCATACTCCTTTTCATATTTGTTTTTTTTTTTCTTTTTTGTATTATATTAAAAACAAAACTTTATATCATGTTGTCAAATCATAATTTTAACACAATTACATATCATCTGTTTGCAATCAAATTTTATTAACCATCCTTCATTAATAAAACATTTATCACATAATTCATAATCGGAATCACTATCACTTGAAGTTTTAGTAAAATCACTTTTGTTTGGATGATAACCACTTGTGATTAATTTGTAGCTGAATCGCGTTCATCATATTTATTGCAACTCGTCGTATATAGGCAGGGTGATTAAGAAGCAAACAAGCAAGCAAATTCAACTCGGACATCTTAAATAAACTTACAAACATATAGGAGAAAAAATCATTTCTTGAAAGCAAAATTTATCATTAAACAGCAAATTAAGCAAATGATCGAACTATTATAAAAAAAAGTTAAAGTTAATATTTTAAAACAACGTTAATTAAAAAAAAATAAAAAATTTCGAAAGGGAAGTTAAAAAAAATACAATTCATAGGTATATTCTAATGTTTCAAAATTATATATTAAAAATGGAAGCACAGACCAGATTTGCAAGTGAAGTAGCTCCTATTCCTCCATCTCGTGGTTTTACAAACTATTCCCAAAAACGTATTAAAGTGCACATGAAGTGAAATTTCACTACCATTTTGTTTTTTCGGTAATCTAAAAATTGTTGTGTTTAGAATTATTTAAATGGGAACATATTTTAACAAGCGACGCAAGTTGGACATACTAGACAAGGACCTGGGTTCTAGTGACGTCTTTAGTGTGTTTACAACTGAGTGCGTCAGTCGTTTTACAGTGGAATTTTGACAACTTGTGGAAGAGTAATTTTGATCAAATATTGCTAAAAACGACGCGTATTTATTTTAGCGCCGGGTTCGTCCAATTCTCCGCCATGTTTTGTTGTGATAGAACGCACAAATGACGTCACAAATACTTCATACTAAAACTACAAGTTATAGTGAGTGATTCAGAATCTACAAACGCAAAACGACTTCGTAAAGGCCGTTTTTTTTTCTCAGAGACACTATTCTGATTTGAATCGAAACATGCATTCCGTTAATAAACAAGACAACCGGAGATCAAATTTATGCACGGGTCAACGCCATGTGACCTAAATCACGCAAAGACCGCTCTACGTGTTTTACAGAACAAACACTGCAAACGCCGACAAGAGATGTCACTCATCAAAACCTATCAAAGTTTGAATGTTTGAATGTTTTCTTCCTTCAACTATAATTGAAAGATAGTTCGTCTAGACGGATAATGCGTCTTGTGCTCGTCTTTATACTAGAGACGCATAGCCAGACGAACTACAAATGTTTGTCCAAGTTCGTCCAGACGGATAATGCGTCTCTAGTATAAAAACGGCCAATATTTAACTATTCAACTTTTCAACGTACATAGAGTTGATTAAGCGAAAAAACAATTTTTTTTGGGTTTAGGTGCACTTTAAACAAATGAACTATAACAAAGTAAACTTTTAAATAATTGGATAAATTTCGAAAGGGAATTTAAAATGAAAAAATAATATAATTCATGGATATATCCTAATGTTTCAAAATTATAAATTAAAAAAAAAAGAAAGCACAAACCAGATTTGCAGACAAGTTAAGAACCTCCTATTCCTCCATCACGTGGTTTTAAAAACTATTTCCAAAAACTTATTAATTAATTTACAATCAAAGCTTAGGAAATGTTAAATGACAACACATGTAATATCGGCGGAAAATACAGTAAAATAAGCTCAATCGGAAATTTTAAATACGATAGATGGATGGATTTTAAAGTGAATAAATATTATATTATTGATTAATAGCAAACTTGAAAAACACGAGAACAATTTTTAAAGGCATGTTTTGCCCTTCATTTATCATGGTCATGGCTAGCGGAATATTTCGCGGGCGCGTATGCCGCAGGCCCGTCTGTTGTCCATTTTTATGTGTTTGTTCATTTATTCATTACATAGATAGAAAAGCGATTTTATATTTCTATCTTCACTCGCGTCGCCTGTTTGTGCATTTTTTTGCAATTTTGATTTCCAAATCAGTTTCTCGGGCAATTTTTGACAAGCAACAACTATTTTATTCGATAAGTAGTAGTACCAGTTATTGTAAAATAGATGACATAAGAGCATTTCCAGGTGTTCTTCTACTTTGCTGGGAAAAATATATCTGTTCCTTTTTCCCAGCATAATACATAAAGAAATTCCCAGCCAGCTGGATAAAAAAATGTCGTTTTCCCAGCCAGCAATTAAAAACAAATGAATAAATGGAAAAAAACAATAATAATAATAATAATAATAATAATAATAATAATAATAATAATAATAATAAGTTACCAAAAGGGGCTTGGGAACTAATGAAACATTAATGGCAACTATTTGAAGCTTTTTGTTTATTGTTTTGTACATTTACTGCCGTCTCGTACTTAACCTAAGTTAAGTGCTTAAATTTGTCACTACGAAGCTGAACCTTTTTAAGCCCCAAAGTATCCTCCGATTTTCTTCGATCCATTTTTTTTTATCTGCTCAAGTTAGTCGGCACAGTTTGTTGTTGCGACTCCTTTCTCAAGTCAACCAGCGCAAAAAAAAAAAAAATTATGTTCAGAATATTTTGACAGCCAGCAAGAATTCCGCTGGGGAACAGATAAAGTGAGGAAAAGATTCGTTGGGTGCCCCTGTTAATTAAGTTTCACCTTAGTTAAGCTTGTTCACAGAGCGACGCTTTTAGGCTCAGCCTATATATATATATATCACATACGTGACGACAGGCGGCAAATAGTTTTTAAGGCGGGTACAGTAGCATCTTACAAACTCTACTATACCCACCTCGAGAACTATTTGCCGCCTATCGTCGCGTATAAGAAGTAAACACAAAGGACGAATATATTTATATATATTTTGAAGTGTCAATATTTTTGCAAAAGGGTGTATATATATATATATATAACGCGATCACATACTAAAATAGAGTTAACAAAACGACAAAAGACAATACAAAGTGTCTAATACTCTCTGCTACTCATACCGTTACACAATGTTGGGTACGTTCCAGACTAATATAAAAATGTATTAAAATGTGAAATTTGCGTGTTTAATTCAGGTTGCAAATTATTGATATAGCTTCCTTAAATTAAAGACTGTAAATGGTTTTGGCGGAATCTAATTAATATTTTTAAATGTATACTACTCTTTAACAGAAAAAAAAAACCGCTAGGTGTTTAAGAAGATGATCATGAAATTTTAGGTTCGAATCCTGTCGGGGATTGAGATTTTTTCCTTTGTCCCACGCTCGTGACATGATGAACATTACATATCCGACCGGTGTACGGAATCATCCGACCGGTGTACGGAAGTTTATAGGTTCGAATCCTGTCAGGACTCAGATTTTTTCTTTGTCCCACGCTCGTGACATGATGGACATTACACCCGACCAGTGTACGGAATCATCCGACCGGTGTACGGAATCATCCGACCGGTGTTCGGAAGATCCTGTCAGGACTCAGATTTTTTCTTTGCCCCTCGTACGTGACATGATTAACATTACATCTTTCTCATTTCTTTACCGAGCTTAACATTAACCATCTTTCTTTATTTACTACAAACCTCGGGGGAGGATGCATTACAAAACTTTAGCGATGTGGGAGGGAGAGATGGATTTTCTGATTTGACTGGAGAAGTTGGGTTGCTTGCCGGCAATGGCCCCGAAATTTAAAGTTCAGACATTTCGTTCCAAGTCGCTTCCATTTAAATTGTACTCTGTGCCCTGTCTTCCTAAAATAAAATAAATATGAGCTGGTACTGGTCAGTTTTGGGTTTTGAGCTGGTCTGAAAGTAGATGTATTAAGTACTGTTGTGGACATGGGTCCAGGACAATATGCAGTGGTGTTCTATTTATTTTGATTGTCTCAATTAAATTCCATTTTGAAGCTTGTGAGTGCTATCTCCCAAATTAACCCGTTCCCTTTAGATACTGCTATGGGTTTTGTTCTATATACTGGGTATCAAATAATTGGTAACCCAATTCTCTATTCGCTTGAATGGTTGAGATCACAGGCGTTTACTGCTGCTGAAAAGTGCTGTTGTCCAAAAAAATAACAACTCAATGGTGAAAGTGGCATGAGATTCTCCCAGCAGTAACAATACTATATTTTGGATACAGGTCATGAGAATTACGAAATTGATTAAAAACTGAATATTCAAGATGAAGCAACATATTCTCTGCAAATACCATAAGCAATCCATAGAGACCAGGATGGAGAATTCGTAGGTTAAGCCAAGGACTTAGGCCTTCATCACCAGTTGGCCCCTTCAAAAGTCCCGTGCATAAATCAAAATTAATTTGTTGATTTACATTATCCTCACTGGTGTCAATACAGTTCACATAGCCATATAACTACAATGAACTTTTATTCAATTTGCACAAACAACTCATGTTGAAGGTGATCTGGTTCTCAATTTACATAATCTATGTACTTGCTCGTACACTGATATTGTGAGAAGATTTAAGATACTGATCACCGTTCCAATAATAAATGTGAAGCAGTAATGTTGATGTGCCATGTGTTTATATACATGTACACAGTTGCTACACATTGGCTGGTCATGATTGCTAACAGAAAATTGTTTTTCCTAACAAAATGTTTTTATCCAAATTGTAATCCAAAACTCTCCTTACTAAACTATTCAAATAGTATTTCTTATTGAACTATTTTATGAAGAATGCTGTAAACTCAAGATACCGCATACGTGTCCGCTCGGGCAAAGCACATTTTACTCACTGTTTATTCACAAACAATGCTACATCATGTAAATATTGTATATTTGGGAAATAATTTCCACCTGTGTGATCTGTAGTTTTTTTTTTTTTTTTTATCAGTTTTTATTTTCAGTATTTATTTTTCAGTATACTCTCAGTTGTTTAGCTACTTAAAATCTTTTTTTTTTTTTTTGCAAAAGCCGATGATTTGAGTTACATTTCTTAATCGCTCTTCTTCTCGTCTCTCTGTATAGTAATAATAATAATAATAATAATAATAATGATAAAAGGTTCTTAAAAAACGCATCTAACATAAGTCTCCATGATTTTTACAAATATTAAATATAAATAGAATGTAACAACCACAGCTAGAAAGTTAAAAAAGACTAAAACTAAAATAAAATGCTAAAACTAAAAACAATATTAAAACTTCAAATCTATTAAAACAAGTGTGTTTTCAACATAGACTTAAAAGTGGATACAGTATCCGCCTGCTTAATTTCGGCCGGAAGACTGTTCCAAAGGCGTGGTGCGACCGCAGAGAAAGCTCTGTCTCTAAATGATAAATAATAAGGGTTTAATGAGCATCAGTAACAATATCCTTAAAACTGAAATAATTAATAGTCATTGGGTACCCAGGTCCGATTTCGCTGACAACTTTCTGTACGGTCCATTTGTTTGTCCTTTTCAGCTAGACGCAACACTTCGTCTTCCATGAGGGGGTGATTATCGGCACCGTCCAGTTCGGAAAAGGTTTATTTGTTCTTTATCTGGCTGCAAGCCTTGAAAAACTGTACTGTGGCCTTCGACAGCCATTCCATACTTTGGAACTTCCGTTTTCCGTTGCGGTTTCTCCGGCGATTTTCGCATGTCAGCTACCATTTGCACTCAGGCTGGGCCTTTCTGCATGATTACTCATCAACTTCAAATAACGTTAAAGGGTATAAGCTTTCCCATTCTCCGTAGTTCTGGATCCTTCTTTTGCCCTCAGCAAATATCGCAGGAGTCATTCCTTGCATAATTGATACTTGTCACTTACTTTTTATCAAAGGCATTTTAGTGTCATGCATTGATGAATACTTTGATACCTGACCAAGTGACCTTTGAGGAGTCTCATAAAAGTTCTCTGACTTTACGTCCTTGTCGTGTTGAGCAAGCATACTGATTCCTGTTCCATCCCCCACCTCAAAATATATACAGCTATTTCAATTAACGTTGTCGGATGAAAGCTTAAAGCCAAGACCGCAAGGTAGTATGGGTTAGGGTTAATAGCCATTGCATAAACATCTCATACTTCCTTGCGGTCTTGGCTTTTCCCCTTTTTCATCCGACAACGTTAATTGAAATAGCTGTATACAAAATTGTATTTCGCTCTGTATGTATTTGCATCGAGCACTATTACGACTGCTTGAAACACGTCTATTTATATTGTTTCTCTGTTTATACAATTTTCTTCAATGTTATACAATTCTGACAAAGGATTACCATTTTATTATTCATGTATATACATGCCAGATGGGCAATATCTATATATATCTCGCTTATCACAGTGTAAAAAACCACGGGATGATCTGATATCAATGATATCAATGCTGTTTTCAAGCGGCCAATTAGCTAAGTTAGGAAACAAGCCAAATACCTCTTATTGAGCGGGAACTGCATATTTTCAAGCTAAAAAAAATATCCATGGTACAAACGAGAAGCCCTTAAAAATGAATCTGAAACTGTAGTTTTGGATGGAAACGGCGGCGGAAATGTGTGGTTGCCAGTTATCTTAAGAAATATTTATTTACATTTTTTAAGTAAGTTTCCGCCGTCGGTAGAATTTAACAGTCCGAAATTGGGGATTATAACTCGATAAAATAGGCTAAGAACTTTACTGTGTCGTGCTTTGAAAACGATTTTAAACCGGGACTTTAAAGAAATTTTATCTCGTACTCGCCCAATTTTTAGTGTATAAATATAGGTTTCCACTTTGCCCTAAGTACTTTTCAAGCAGTTTAAATGATGCGGATCATCCATAAAGAATTGAAAAAAAAAAAAATAGGAATTATTTGGCAAGTTAGTCATTATTTTCTTTTAATTCAATGGAATATTCTCGAATATTTTCAAATGCAACAAAAAAACAATTGCAAAGTACTTGTTTCTGTAGATTGTTATGTGTTTCATGTGTTGATATTGAGCTCGTTGATATTGTTAACGTGTTTATGAAATCCGCGTGAAGAGTAGCAAGTTAGTTCAGTAAGGTGTGTTTGCGGAAGCGATTTTAACGTCAAATTCAATTCGGCTGCTATTACCGACAATAAAATGAATTATTTTTCTAGAATAAACTTGAAAAAATAGTTTGTCTGATAACATATTTTGGAGGAAATAAGTCAAACAATATTACAAATTCGCTACAGTTACATCTCCGTATAAATAACAGAACTAATTCATAATTAGTGTAAGTTTCAATTCAATGATAACTATAGTTCCGTTTAAAAGTGCTCGCAGCAGAAAACAAAGGACGTAATGGGGTTGAAGTATATTTTTGCAGTGAGTGCATGTATATAATAATTATATTTATGGTTTGAAATTAGATTTTAGTCCCAAGATCTAGTATAATTTTTTCAACTTTGGATGTGTTTAGTGGTTTGCCACATGCAGAATCACCACTGTTTTTATTTTTTATCCGTTTATTCGAACTGGTGTTATTATCTCTTTTTGTACGTAATAAGACTTTAATCGTTTTTATTCCAAAAGCACAACATATATTGTTAACTTTATTCAGTATTAACCACTGTAAAAGAAAATTACACGGATTGGAATACGTCGAAGAATAATATGAGCGGATATTATCATACACTTTGAGCAGATATTGCCATAATTATAGCTAATATATCTCTTAGAAACGACAAGTTTATGTCAAATAATCCTCACCTTTTCTTTATTCGTACATTCATGTAGACTGTTGCCGTGTTGCTTTTGGCCGTGGAAGTGCGATCCATGAAAATAAGCCTTTTTAAAATCAAGGACCACCGCACCCATTGCTCTGGGGACCGTTATATGATGATAAACACAAAGAATTGCACTCAGACTCATATAGCTGACAGGTGGCAATGTGAAGCGAGATGCGATGGATCTTCTGCATCAAGTCCTCTGACAAGTAAGTTGAGATTGTTAAACTTCTGACCTTGTGGCCACACTGAATGAATCGGCAACATTTTAAGGAGGCTCGTACCCATTTCTCAAGTCCACACCCTTTCAATTTTAATGGGCCATATCTTTTGTTGTAGCACATAAAAAGTCAAGCCACTTTGCATGCAAACACACAATACATTTAACTTTATGGGAGTATAGGATTTGTTTACATCGGTGCTTCCATGGCAACGAAATGGTGATTCTCCGAAATTCACAAATTGCGGAGTTTCTATTTTATTCTATTTTATTAGACTTCGCCTTCAAATAAACTAATAACAAACAAAATGATAAAAAAACAAATAAAACAACTACTGGGTTATGGAAGGGTGACCACAACAGCTGCCGCCAATTACTGTGGGCCCAAGAATCAAGAGAAATTTTTGTAAAATCCGCTAGTGGACTAGTTGATTAGACCATGGGCTTCAACTGGACAAAGTTTGAAAGAAATGTATGAGAGCGTTTTTGAAATTTTTAGGGATGAAGTTTTGGGGATTATAAATACAAAGAAAAACATACTATCGACATAATTGGCTAATATCTAAAGAAAACGATGCGCGATGGGAATGTAGTTTCATCTCATAGCAGTTTGATTCCATTTGAAATGGTGTGTGAAAAAGTGAGGGGGTTGCTTTGGCCGATTGCGAGAAAGAAGGATTTGATTAGCGTGCGTTCAGCTGCTCTTGTTGCCATTTTTGTATGTTATTTGGTCTACGCCTACAAATGTGACGATAATTTGGAAACGGAGAGATATTTTATATTTAAAAATTTGACAATCTCGAGATTTATCATCAATTTATATGACCTGCAAGTTTCAAGGACATTGAAGACATGCAAGGCAATAAAATAGGACCTCCAATGTACCATTTTTTTCCCGCGGATTTTGTGTTTACAAATGAGCGTCCTCATTATTCACTAAACTTAAACAAAACTTAAACAAAACAAAATGTGTCTCAAACTGAGCCACAACCAAATCAAAGAGAAGAGACCCTCGGTATGGCTGCTTTACAGCGTAACAGCGCGACATCGAGTGCGTAATGTTATTACAATTCTCAAGCCAGTTATTAGTATGTTTCGGAAAATTCTTCGGAAAGCAATCGAGTGTTCTGTTCGATGCAAATACATTTTTTCCTAAAGTTTTGCACGTGCATATGAAATTTGAAAACAATACTAGTGAATAATGAGGACGCTCATTTGTAAACACAAAATCTGCGGGGAAAAAATTGGTACACTGGAGGCCCTATTTTATTACCTTGCATGTCTTCAATGTCCTTGAAACTTGCAGGCCATATAAATTGATGATTAATCTCGAGATTGTCACATTTAAAAAAAAAAATTATCTCGCGGTTTCCAAATTATCATCACATTTGAAGGCGTTGACCAAATTACATACAAAAATGGCAACAAGAGCAGCTGAACGCATGCTAATCAAATCCTTCTTTCTCGCAATCGGCCAAAGCAACCCCCTTCACTTTTTCACACACCATTTCAAATGGAATCAAACTACTATGAGATGAAACTACATTCCCATCGCGCATCGTTTACTTTAGATATTAGCCAATTATGTCGATAGTATGTTTTTCTCTGTATTTATAATCCCCAAAACTTTTTCCCAAAAAATTTTAAAAAACGCTCTTATACATTTCTTTCAAACTTTGTCCAGTTAAAGCCCATGGTCTAATCAACTAGTCCACTAGCGGGTTTTACAAAAATTTCTCTTGATCTAGAGAAACTCCTCAACTTGTGAATTTCGGAGGATCACCATTCCGTTGCCATGGAAGCACTGATGTAAACAAATCCCATACTCCCATAAAGTTCAATGTGTTGTGTGTTTGCATGCAAAGTGGCTTGACTTTTTATGCGCTACAACAAAAGATATGGCCCATTAAAATTGAAAGGTTGTGGACTTGAGAAATGGGTACGAGCCTCCTTAATAGCAAACAAACATTTGTTTCAATAGTAGTAACAGTTTTTTTTTAGCATGGCAGAGGAAAGGGGATTTTTTTTGTTTGATTTTGTTGTTGCGTCAGTCCTTTAGGACAGTTCCGCATCACCTTCGAAAATGTAAAAGAATTCCGTGAAATATATCTCAGTAAACAGATACAAGGGGTTGCTTACAACTACTCCCTTGCATTTTTGCGATGTTACAATATTTCGGAAATATTTGACGTCTAATAGATAGCGAGTGATGTGTTCTACAAGATGAGGTAAATATTATGGGTTATGATGCTGCCTGGGGTCCATGACGTAATCCAAAATGGCCACCAAGATGGCCGCCATCTTGAATTTTACAAAAATGTGTTGTAAAAATGTGGAAGCTGCGAGCATTTTTTGCTAGATCTGTAAAATATAATATAATCAAACATTTTGCTGTTTTTTTTTCGCAGCGTTTTATATTTTTTTTCACCGGAAAAGTTGAAAAACATGCATTTGTTGTTTTTTTCAAATATGGCTGACGAAAAGCTACTTATGACGTCATTTCTCGTTATCATTGCAACCGATTGTCGCCAAACTTAAACAAAATGTGTCTCAAACTGAGCCACAACCAAATCAAAGAAAACACTTAAGAAGGTTGCATTAACCCCTCCCCCCCCCCCCCCCGGACGTCCAAAAATTATGTCTCCTTCCTTGTTACTGTTCTGCTGCTTGAACATAAAAACGCAAGAATTAAATCCCAGCCCCTAAATTAAGGAATAGGCTACTGGACTCTGTAAAATTCTTAGCTAGCTTAAAATTAAAGCATTTAGAAAAGACCTGTACCTGCCATCTATGAGCTTATTTTAACATCATAATATACAGTCCTTTTGTGTGTTTATCAATACATTTATCCGCTGAACTATTTTTTTTTTAATTTTGTGTTTTTTACTTGATAAGGATTTAAACTGATTAGGCGAGGAGACACCATGAGAGGACGGAAAGTGTGCATCAAGTTCACTCAGGACAGTGGTATCCATTATGTCCTGAAGGTTAACAGGACGAAACCAGTTCAACTAGTCTTTGAGGTGAATAAAGAAACTACTTTTCAATGTTGTCAGTGTACTTAAAATTTATAACCATCTTGTACAGAGCAAAAAAAAAAAAAAAAACAAGCAATGTCCCACGAAAGTACCGAGACGAATAAATAATGCATCGTTCTGCTTTATATAGCTTTCTTTTCAATTAGTCACCGTCTGTATGATTTAACTCGTAGACATCAATTTTTAGTATTTGTTAAGAAGAGAAGAACATTTTGGTATTGGTGGAAACCCAGAAATATCGTTCAGTTTTGTCTAACCCTCGGACGTACACGCAAACTTATACCCCCACCGTGGTACATGCACAAGGGGGGTTTGGGAGTTTGCGGTAGGGTTAATAAAAAGAAATGAGGCCGATTTCTTTTCATGTGAGTTTCCCCCCATGCCTAAAATGCATATGATTATCTTTTGTTTTCCTTTCAAAATTGCACTTGATATCTTCTTTATAGCGTTCTAAGATCATTTTGTGTATACGAAAATGTTCCTATTTTCTATCTAAGCAGAGTTTTTAATTACAGTAGTCCCAAGACACAATGCTCATGACAGCCATCGACAACCACAACGATTCAATGGTTAATATATTTAAGACAGGCTAGTCTAACAGCTGAGCTCCGAAGTAGTAGCTGATTGTATTTGCCTTAGCTTTTTGGTTTTATTAAGGTGAATCCAAGTATTTTGTTTTGGGCCACACTTCCATTTTTGAATGCGCTTATACATAATCTTACTTTAGCTCAATGAATCTGAATTTCATACCAGATGCTAGGCTTGGATGATAGTTTTGGACGATGCTCCTTTTATGCTAACCAGCGTTTCCATAGAAACGGTAAACAAACATGGCGAAAAACAGTTTTTCCTTAATATCTTGCATCGCATGCTTATTTCACACGTGCTCGCTCGGTGACAAATTCCTCTATGCACGCTTGCTCTGAATTGAATATTTCCATATTGTATATAAATTAGGGCCTGGCCGCACTAGAGTTCAAAACAAAAATTAGCCCGTGCAAACATCGTGGAAAAAAAAAAGAAACCGCTCCGGTGGGACACTCTTGTTGTGGATGTTTTTGTTTTTATGTCATTTTGTACGTACGGGCTAATTTTTGTTTTTGACTGTAGTGCGACCAGGCCCTAATTACAATATGGAAACATTCAAATCAGAGCAAGCGTGCATAGAGGAATTTGTCACCGAGCGAGCGCGTGTGAAATAAACATGCAATGTAACGCTCGTTGTACTGGATTTTCATCCCGAGGTTGCTGCTTTCGTATACTCGAACTTCAACGGTTCTTTTGGGGATGTTCCTCTGAATCTGACGCTCGGAAATATTATTGCCTATATATTAAAAAACATACTGGGAAGATGCCAAACATTTTCATTTGTTCGTTTTTAAATTATATGCAAATACACTTGAAACTTTAAAAGAGTGTAAACGTCAAGCAAAACTGCATTTGAACGAAAAGCTCGATCTCTTTATTGCCGAGGAGTTAGTCAGAGATATTTGCAGGGAGTAATATTTTAAGTCTAAGGAAACTTTATGTGGCAATTTAATAATAATTTGTGAGACCTATGGAATGTTTTGACCGCTTATATTTCAAACATGAAAAACACATGTTAAAAAATGTTTTAGCGATTTATTCAAAATCGAACAGTTTAATTTCTTTGAAATTTTCCCATTTTGTGTGCATCGATGTGTAGATTATAGCGCATTTATTCGCTTGTCGTGGGTAGCCCCAAAATCGACAGATATTAAGGAAAAACTGTTTTTCGCCATGTTTGTTTACCGTTTCTATGGAAACGCTGATTAGCATAAAAAGAGCATCGTCCAAAACTATCATCCAAGCAAAGCATCTGGTATGAAATTCAGATTCATTGAGCTAAAGTAAGATTATGTATAAGCGCATTCAAAAATGGAAGTGTGGCCCAAAACAAACTACTTGGAGCCACCTTAAAAACAAAACAGACCCATTTCGCAATTTTCAACCATTTCAATCTGACCGAAACAAACAAGCAAACGCGCAGGGATTAAACACCCTCGTCCTAAAATGATTATCACTAATTTTGGGGGGAAATATGGTGGCCGAGTATCACGAATTACCCAAAAATTGAAGTTTAAAGACAAAATACCGGTTTGCTTTCTATTCATTAAAATATGTCCTTTGGTCTTTCAAAGACGCGCTTATGATATGTTAGTGAACTATTAAAAGTGAATTACGACACGAACAGCTAAAGAAATATATTACTGATTCGTCGATGTCTATTGTAATGAGAATTGAAATAATATGTTTTATTCATTTAAACAATACATCTATTGCTTTCACAGAATCAGCCTTGTGAGAAAGCTGACGACCACGACTGTCTTTTTGAGGAGACTTACGTCGGCAATCGTGCACCATCAGTCATCATTTATGAACACACTATTGACAATGAAGTGATGTGCCTGACTCGTCGTTGTGATGGAACTTTGTCTCTAATTAGTACTTCGTCCAATTTCAAGAATAGGAAGTGTTATTTTGAACCTTACTTCTAGGGGTACTCAAAAAAAAAGTGTTTTGGTACTGACAATCGCAGCTTCTAAGTTTCGATTTTTTTAGCTGTGCATAACTAAAACTAGTATAATGCCTCGTCCAAAGATGGGAATTGTTATTTTGGACCTCAGTTCAGCAAACCCAAGTACCCAAGCAGAAATGTTAGTAAAACATATTTTTATAACATATCATTATATTTTTTTTAAACGTTTCACAGTTTTGTTAACAGTCACAGCTTCGTATGTTTCGATTTAACTAAAGTGGTAAGTGTACGTTATGTCCTAAAATACCAAGGTGCTTTTGCTTTTCCGCGAATCATATTTAGCTAATCATTTTATATTTTACAAAACAATGCATGTAAAATAAAACATTATTTTCCTTTGTGACGAGGATCGAGATTACATTCCACTAAAAATGTCGGGACGTACCATGCTATAAGGAGGTATTATTAAGTGTGGTACATCGCGATCGCCTCGTGTGCAATGCTCATGACTGACACATGTCGCTTAGTGAAAACGCCTGATTAATAGAGCACACGAATTGATTTTACGCACTAAATATCTTTCAATATGAAAGAGGACGGTTACCAGAAAACTAGAATTAAATATATGCAACGGATGGCGGACGAGATTACGCTTAGTTTATGTTCTATTTAGTCGCGGTGTAAGGTCAGATCCTCAATGCACACGAGACGACAAAACACAATTGACGAAATGAAACCGTTTGGCCTGCCGCAAGGACAAAACTCTGTTTCTGCAACCTGTCCCCATGTCATGTCTCTGCGATCGACCTGTTGCCTGGGGCGTCCCGACCAGTTGCTTCGATCAGACATTCCAGCAAAATTTTCCACAACCATTACTTAATTGTTTGTTGCAATATGTTGTATTTGTTAGTTCATGCATCAGATACCGCTGTTTTTAATTTACTAAAGTACTACCACTCACTATTTTCTTTATGTATTCGATTGGAAAGATAATAGTAATAACAAATCAATTTAATAATAATATTAATGACAATAACACTCAATTGCCGATAGCGCTCTAATGCAAAAGTTGTAAGGCCCTTTACAACATTCCTTTCACTTTTCGTTAAATTAAAATTCCGGCAAGCTTTCGCGGTGGGAAAGATACTATTTCTTCAAAAAATCTGCTATTTAAAAAAAATACAAATTAGAAAAGTATACAATAAACTTAAAATTGAAAAGTCTTACAGAAAGTAATATACAAGAGACATGGGAACAACTTTCTAAGGGTGAGTCTTCACAAGCCTAATGGCTCACAACTGGCGGAGCTTAACCCGGTTTCTGTAGCATGAAGCGAATGAGAGTATTACTACTCTCCCTTGGATGGGATGCTAGTCCATCACAGAATGCCCTGGTTTATAGCGGAGCACTTGCCAGGCCGAAGGCCTGGCTGCGCAGCCCCATACTCATAGAACCAGAACCCGTGCCCGTCATTTTTCATGGTCATGGCTAGCGGAATGTTTCGCGGGCGCGCGTGTGCCCACCCTCCATCCGCCCGCCGTCGCGCAGGACCGGACTAGCTCCGCCGTCGCGCAGGGCTAGCTCGCGGGCGCAAATGACATCGCAACACATGCGCGTACGACGTCATGTTGAAACCAAAGTGAGGCTTTGTTTTTCGCGCGGTTACACGGCCGAATGTCACGTCAGCTAGAAAAACACTTTGATGTTTTGCTGTGAATTTACTAAGGGGAGAAAACCATTTAAATTAAAGGCGTTATTTCCCTGAATATTTCGCGGTTTGCTACTCTAGACAGGATACTAATTAAGGGATACTCAGAAGCCGCTTTAGTGGAAAAAGACGAGCTTTCAGGGATAAAAACTTGCTTCGAGGAACTTCATGTATTACGTTTTTATCAAATGCGGGAGAGGTTTGTTTTCTACGGATTTCAGAACCAGAAGCGGAGATTTGAATTTCCAAGCAAGCGAGGGACTTAAAGGTAAAACAGATTACAGTTTTCGATGAGAATTTATGTTGATATCAATCTGTGAGTGACTTTTTATTGGTGTTATTGTTGGTTTTGGAGAATTGATTTTAAAACGTGCTTAAATTCAGTTGTATCGATCTCTTGAATTTCATCGAAGAAAGCTTGAACTCGATGAGCTATAATTACATGTAAATGGTACGCGTTTTGCTTTTAAACATAAACTAATGGAGATTTGAATATTTTTTTTTTGAAAGAAGATTGTGTTGTCCATTTTTGTGTTTGTTCATTCATTAGATAGTTTGAAAAGCGATTTTATGTAAACAAAACAAGACTTTGATTTTATAGTACAGTTCTATCTTCACACGCATCGCCTTATACAAATATGTTTGTGTATTTTTGCAATTTTTGATTTTCAAATCAGTTTCTCGGGCAATTTTTGACAAACATAATAACTGTATTTTATTCGGAAACTAGTGGTACTATTTATTCTAGACAGAGAAAAGTTGTTTTTGTGAACTTTTGTACGTTCTATAAAAATGTACTGTGCAGACGGTCGCGTAATACTGTTGTTGAGAATTGCTAAAATTGAAAATAGCCCCTTCGTCAATCTTAATTCTTGTGCTTTAGGTAAGTTTCACCTTAGTTAAGCTTGTTCGAAGTGCGACGCTGTTAGGCTTGGGCTATCTATATATATTAGGAACTATAGTACCATATCCTCACTGCATACTCATTACCTCACCGCGTAAGACTAAGTTATGGGAAGAATCCGCGACTGCAGAGGCAATGGGCATGCAACGAGGATATACACTGAGCTCGTCAACCGCCACCAGGAAAGGTGGGTGGGTCGCGAAAGTTGACTGTCGTCCCGGAGTACCGATGAAATGACCACGTTTTAGGCGGAGCGACCAAATTTATACCCCGGGAGCGCAAAGCATTACTACCACTACAAGCGTGCGCAATCACGGAGGAATGCGAAGAGATTACTTAAACTTCCGCTATGAGCTAATTAATTATGCAGTGAGAATAGTGTTCAAACTAAACGACACATTTGCTATATACTGAGGGATCGTGAGTCATATGATTTCTTGCCCGGTTTTCAGTTTCACGCTTAATTACACATTTTGCCTCCCTGCAACATCTGCAACACCGCACAAAAACACTGCAAAATCCTCAAACTGTTAAGGTCAAGGGTAATATTTGGCTATGAATAAATTCAGGAAAAATTTTGGTAGGGGTTTTTAGACCTTTTTACCTTCTGTCAAATGTGTTAATCATAGTCGTTTGGATGCCATTTCCGCTTAAACTCATTAATGATTGATGGTAAGGCAGCACGATTACCTCTAAGGGATCATGCCTTAGTAACTTACATAAGTAAAGCACGATTTTAAGTCCAAAATGCCAACTCAAGGCTCAAGGCTATTTGAATTTTATACCACTAATTGATCCGTGAAGACCTCTATTGTTTCAGAAGCGGAATTATGTCCATGTTGTTGTAAACGCTCTCAAGAGCAATTATGAAAGTGGAATTTATCTACGCAAGGTCAACTAAGATTACATTCATAATGGCTCCGTCAATTCCAAGCCTGCTGACCACCACCACCACCCCCCCCCCCCCCCCCGGGAATTTGTCGGGCATTTGTCTTTTTATTTTTAAAAAGTTGCAAATGCCCCACGGTGGCGTCAGCTTATATGTACAAATCCCCACGGTGGGGCATCTGAAAGAGTGTAAATGCTTGACCATGGGACAAGATCAAAATTTTTATTTCAATGATTATTGATGGAAGCAATAATTGCTCACAAATAAATGGATCTTTATTCATGCTGCTCTTTCGTTCTACCTTGGCTCAGTATTACTTATATCCTTTCCCCGGTTCGTTCTAAATATTTGTGTTATGTTTCCGCAAAACTTTTGATTCCAATAATTTCCTGTCGATTCTCGTTGTTAATGTTATTAACTTTGATTAAAATTATGCTTACGTTCAACCATTTGCACGGTAAGGTCGCCGTTGATTGAAACGCTTTTTCAAGTGAAGTTGCTATTGAATTTTTAAATAGACAGATTCTTCTGTTGCGACAAATCACGATAGAAAGACACCAAGGCCACGAATGTTGGCAAATAAGACGTCAACAAAAATTGAAAATTTGCCGCGATATAGATATTATCTTCTGTGGCACTTGAAAGGTAAGGCATTAGGTGGCCTCTTTTGAAAATTGTGTGAAACTTTAATATTTTCACTTGGAAAGTGCAGGACTGAAACGACATTTATCAACTCAGTTTTTATATTTTTATACTGGCGGAAATTAGAAAATTTAAAATAAACAACGAAGCATGTACGAATTTAATATCCATAAGATAACGTTGCTTTGACAATGCCCCACCCCCGGGCTGACCTATTTTAGCAAATGCCCCACCCTTCGGAAGGAAAAGTTATAAAATGCCGACAAATGCCGCCGGGGGGGGGGGGGGGGGGGGGTGGTTGAGCGGGCTTGGAATTGACGGAGCCACTCAAACGTAACAGTAGCTATCCACCTTTATTATATTCGCGCACGTAAAACGACTAAGTAAGGCTTTTCCTAAAAATGCCATAATAGTTTGTAAGTGCGGGTTCAGCCTCGTATTAAAGTCTGGTTTTGCATAAGCGTATCAGCGGAAACATTTGATAGTAGCGCTAAAACGTCCAGTGAAAATGAGCGCGTTATAAGCATAAATAGAAGGGAATACATAAGCATGAAGATCAACTTTATGCTTTTGTCAATGTTCGTTTTAACTTGACGCAAATTCTTATGCTTCCGTTACCGCTTTTGCTTCTGTCACTTGTGAAAAACATTTTTAGAAGCCATGCCTAAAAATATATCATCAACAGCAACCTCGTTCCCAGGGTCTCTCTTCTTCCCGCCCCCTGGAGCGAGAGAGAGAGACCCTGGCTCAGGCTGGTCACATGTCTCCCAGAATCTGGGAGATTCCAATTAAAGGACACGGGGGAGGGGCGGCAAAGTGCGAAATTTGTCTGCTCTAGCCAAATGCAAAAGCGTTCGGCGGCTCGCAACAAATGTGAAGAGGCGGACATCCGCAGACTTCGAAAACATATCCACATGGTCCGGTTCTGAAAGTGTAAGTTGCTTTAGGATCAGAGGAATTGTCACGGCGCTTAAAGATTTACCGCAGTAAAGCTAATTTTGAACTTGCTGCGGAATGCAATCCAATTTTATTACTTGACGCCGCTAAGCTCGCGCTCTTGTTTATGGCATTGTTCCGGACTGGGATGAATTATCGCTACATACTGCTTAACAGGCGATCTTCAAGCTTCATTCGAAAGGCCCATTAAAGTGCTGCCGTCTGTGCTCGGGCGATGGCAAAGCAAGAACTGAGAAGCGGCCGCCATGGAACCAATGTTTGCCACGCTGATCAACAGTCACTTTTATAACAGGAAATGATCGAGAGAAAACAATGATAGCTTTTATTCTTCGTGTGTGAGGCATGTTGTTTAGTTCAATGTTCACCAGTTCCAGTCGTTTGAATGTCTATACATTGTGAATTTATATACTTGTGAATTTTTGAGCAACAATTTTTTCCTTGCGCATTGTTTATTCGCTTTTGTTTAAATCGTTTGACTGAACCGTTTCGTTATTTCAATTTTAGGGCTTTGTTCATATTATTTCAGTTCGAAAATTATAAGCTGTCAAGATCTTTTGTCGCTATTTATTCAGTTATAAACGGCAGGCATAACATAAACAGCAAAAACGAAGCACTTTTTACGACCAAAGAGCTTTCATAACATCCCTTTTGGGTTGACGATAAGCCTGGGATGTTTTATCTGTTTTATTCCGGGTCTTGCTATAATCACAGAGAATTGTTTACGTCTTTTATATATATATCTTGCAATACAGATTCCTATTTTCAATAAGAGGTTATGGAACATGGAACATATTTATTTCACAGCCACAGCTGAAACGAAACAATAACAGTCGCGTACAGCACGAGCCTAGCCACTGTACAGAAAACAAGACAACGTTACAAATACTGTCTACCCCTCCTTAGGATTATAATTGTCCACCAGACACGTGACCAGCCTGAGCCAGGGTCTCTCTCTCTCTCGCTCCAGGGGGCAGGAGGAAGAGAGACCCTGGGAACGAGGTTGCATCAACAGTCTAAACGTATTTTAATGTGCACACAGTATGTAGAGCTGATTTAACCATCGGACGTACAAGGCGGGGGGGGGGGGGGGGGGTTTCTCCGATATTTTCAAGACCATTTAAGATTAGAACATGCCGTTTTCAGTAGCTGTTTATTTATCCTTAAGACACATTTTGATAAAGTTTAGCGACAACCGGTTGCTATGGTAACGAGATATGACGTCATAAGTAACATGTTGTCAAGCCATTTTTCAATAAAAATTTCTTTTTTTCACCTTTTATCAGTGAAAAAAAAAACATATAAAATGCTACCAAAAGCATCAAAATGTTTTCTTTTATGTTATTTTGCAACTCTAGCAAACAATATTTGCAATTTCCACATTTTCCCGATAACGTCACGGACCCCAACAGCGTCACAACCCATAATATTTACCTTCTCTCAGTAGAGTACATCGCGCGCTATCTATTAGATGTATAATATTTCCGAAATATTGCAACATCGCAAACCCAAGCTGGGGGGTTGCAACAACCCCTCCCCCCCCCCCCCCCCCACTTGTACCACGGTGGGGGGTATACGTTAGCGTGTACGTCCGAGGGCTAAGTAAAAAGCTACTGGTACAACACAGTTTTCCTCGTGTTTCTCCTCGGTGCACAATAAACGGATATCATCGTGTGGCACTAAATTTTTGCAGGAGTTTAATTTTGTGGATAAGCGACTTTTTTGTGTGTTTTGCCGCAACTGATTTTTCGATTGGGAAAGTGTTGGACGAGTTACGAGTTTTTCAGTTAGAAGTCAGTCAGTCAGTCAGTCAGTCCTTCCATCCCTCCACTAAAGGTTTCTTTGGGATTCCGCTGACCAGTGCCTAAGGCTTCGAGCTTTGGAGAACTTAAAATGGATTTTTCAAGACTAAGGAAAACGTTAAATGATGTTTTTAAATGTTTGAAATTTCGCTGATACCGGTGGAAGCTCTCTTAACGGACATTATCCCTTACACTTCTTCTAGCCGCTTACGAGAACAATTGTCATATGAATGTGAATATATGTGAAAATATGAAATCTGAATCCATTTCTTTCACAGAATCAGCCTTGTGAGAAGGCTGCCGACTCCGACTGTCTGTTTGTGGAAACCTATGTTCGCAATCGTACACCATCAGTAATTTATGAACACACTATTGACAGTGAAGTGATGTCGGTCTGACCCGTTGTTGTGATGAAACTTTGACTCTAATTAGTACCTCGTCCAATTTAATGAATAGGAAGTGTTATTTTGAACCTAATTTGTAAGGGTACACAACGCAGAAATACAAGTAAAAGGTACTTTTTGTAAACAATCGCAGCCTCGCGATTTGTTTTAGTTGTGCATAACTAAAGAGTATAGATATTATTCCCTAAAATACCATCTTGCTGAATCCTAGCTAGCCATTTTTAACGGGATTAGGAGTATTTTGTCTTCCCGAAAATATAAGTAGTGTAATTCACGTGTGTGCAAATTATTTTTTTTGGAAAGCAATAAAGAAAAATATTTTTAAAGAAAACTGACTTTTGTTTTTTCGAGAATGTTAGCTAGTTATTATATTTTGTAATTAAGGGGATATTTTGGAAATTACATCAGCGACATTTACCCGTCGGACCTGGAACTAAAGGACACTACCTTAACATCAAATGAAGTGTGTTATCTGGACACGGGAATCAAGAATGGTGACAGCAACACACCTTTCCATCTCAGCGTCTACGACAAGAGGGATAACTTCTCATTTCGGATTGTCAATTTTCCTCATATGGACAGCAACATTCCCGCCAATCCGGCCTATGGTGTTTATATATCTCAATTGGTGAGATATGCTAGAATTTGCACATCGAAGTTGGATTTTATACATAGACTACTCCGACTTTCATCACGTCTCCTTCACCAAGGGTTCAAATAAATCTACACTCCTTCGTAAATCGTTTACTAAATTCGTCAAACGCCACGGAGAAGTATGGTACTACACTACGGGAGATGAGAATAGCAATCCATAATTGAGTGACACCGCCGTATCCTTAGTTATTTTAGATCCTTTATATCATCCTAGCGCCCCTATTTAATTTCGATATTGCTTCCATTCAGTTTGATGCAGGTGCGTGTCAGTAACTATGCTCACACTGTGGGTGGCTCCTCCTAAAATGTTCTGCAATAGTCCATTTTCGAGTTGCCTTTAGCCTCTCTATCAAAGCGAGGCTAGGTGCGAAACCTTTCATATGAAAATAAGTTTTCATTCACATGCAAACAAGTTTTATTGGAAAAAATAAGTTTTATTGGAAAATTGGACTGGACTCTGGACTGCACTGGACTGGACTCTTGATTCGACTGGACTCTGGACTGGACTGGACTTAACTTTTTTGTTATTGTTGTTTTTTTTTGTTTTTGGGGTGGGGGTTAGTGTTTTTCAAACCCTTACCCTGTTACCCACGGCCGTCACAAGTCACTTGAAGGTTGAAAGTTGAAAGGCGTAAATGGTACAATTTTATCCATAATTTTTATTGTATTCTTATTGTAACTTCATGAAATGTTTTAGTATTTTAATATTTAACATATTGTCACTGAAAAGCTATTTTGAGTGAGTTGTCAATAAACTTTGTATTGCATTGTAACGCCTGATTTGGGTGTGTTAGGTATCAACAAAACCGTGACCTGTGAAACATGACCCGTGTGGCTTTTCTTGTCAGCATGCGAAGCATGCGAGTTTCGATTTGTTAAACGGCGTGGAAATTAAAAAAAAAAACTTATTTCAGAGTGCAGTGCGACAGTGGTAGTAGTGCAAGCAATGACGCAATAAATGCCTCTTTTTGCCTGAGGTGGGTGTCACTGTACTGATGTGCATTTTTAGTTTTTGTTCGTACCATGTATGTCTGAAAATATAAAATTAGACAAAGGTTACTTACCTGCAGGATAATTGTGATTCTCCTAGTATAATGCGTAGCACCAGGGATTCAGATTGCATTATTCCACGGCTTGCCACCAGGTCATCACGGTTCAAAGATCTTTGTTATGCAAATGATGTACTATATAAGAATGCCATGTGCTCTTCACAAGTTGTCTTTTGAGCGGGCACGAAATTTCATCCAGAGAGCGCGAAGGACTATGAAGGGAGGGCTGATACGTGAGTAAAATATAACCCAGTTGGGAGGGACCTGAATCCCTGGTGCTACGCATTATACTAGGAGAATCACAATTATCCTGCAGGTAAGTAACCTTTGTCTAATTTTATATTCTCCTTCGTATAATGCTCCGCCCTGCGGGATTCAGATTGCATAATTCAAAGCAGACACCTGAGCGCGATAACAAACACGACACCATGATATGATTCTGTGTTGAATACTATAGTCATAGGAACAATAGCTGTTAACCACTTAATCAGGCTACACTACAATTTAAGGACAGCCCTGGCAAATGGACTCACAAAAGAACTTCTGTTATGAAACTAGCACTTAAGGTGCCTGCATTACTCCAATCTGCTGTTTGCAAAATATCAGATAAGGAAACACCCTGACTGATTGCTTCCGGGGTTCAAGCCCCTCAAAAACTATGACCTCTAAATACACTTGTATTAATTCTTGCTATGGACAATACATATTTCTGCCATCTAGAAATAGACGACGAGGAAACAGCCTTGCAAGGTTTACCATACGAAATAAAACGTTTTGACATGCCAACTGACTGTCTTATATCAGAGGTTTAGTGATAAAAGGCGACAGGGTAGAATGAACACACAGTTCCTCATTCACAAAGAATGCAGGTAGTGAAATACAATACAGTACTTTCCTGGCCTTGATGTTTTTATAAGTCTGCTTACAATAAATTCGGTACTCTTCTCAGTTGAACTGACAAAATCAACGCTTAAAGCTGTTAAAGTCTGATTTCTTTGAGCAGACACTTAGGCCACTAATGCCACTGCTTTGAGTGTTACCTGCTTAAGATCTAATGCAGAAGTCGCGACCATGACTCTACAAATCTCAGTAAAAGGTTGACGTCCCATGTAAAGTTATACCTCGGTTAAGGAGGCCGAGCATGAAACATCCCTTTGATAAGACGAACAAAAAATAGGTTGTTCACCTAAGGCATAGTCATCTACAGACAACAACATAGAGGATGAGACTGACCGATACAAATTGATAGTACTATATGACTTACTGAAATCTTCAAACTGTTCAGTAAGAAAGTCACAAACAGTCAATAGATCTGCCTGAAGCGGATTTCTCTGTTTCTTTTCACATCAGCAACAAAAGCATTTCCATGCTGCAGAGTACTGCTTTCCTGTTCCGGGTCGCCAGGATCTAAAGCACATAACTGGCTGCCTTGTGAGAAATTCCTTGACCTCAAGGCTATTCCGGATACATGTCATGCGGCTAGGCGCACCACATCTTTAAAAAGATGTGGTATGTCCTCCTGAGGCAAGGGTAGGGGCGTGTCCCATTGAGGTAGAAGGACAGGACATTGGACCAGCAGCTCCAGACGTTTAGGATACTAGTGCGCTGTTGGCCAGCAAGGAGCTATGATTAAAGTATCCCGAACTTCTTCCAATTTGAGCTTGTGAAGAACTCTCTCAAGGAGACTGAAAGGAGGAAAAGCATAAGGTTTAAAACTCTTCCAACATAATGAAACGGCATAAACAGCCAAAGCCCCCAGATCCGGGGACCAAGAGACAAAACTCTTTGTCTGAAAATATAGACAAGGGGCAAATAAATCAATATCTGGTACAAACAATATTTGTGAGATCCATAAAAACACTGTTGGATGCAACTTCCATTCAATATCTCAATTATGGTTCCTAGACAAATAATCCGCTGTTATATTCGAGCTTCCTGGAATATGATGTCCATCCAACAAACAATGACATGCAAAGCACCACTCCCAAATAGATTTGGACACTGTGTCCAAACTAGGAACCATTCCTCCCGACTTGTTTATGTGCTATAGCAGAACTATATCAGAAAACTTTAACAAGGCAATTGTGTGACCAAACAAAACACTGGACACAAAGCAGAATGGCAGTAAGCTCAAGCCAATTAACATGCATAGTCTGTTCCTCTGCGGACCACAGACCAGTAGTTGAAACTCCATTTCTATCCCGATTTGGAGACATCAGTACTTAAAACGTAATAACTGTTGAGGGTTTCTTAAAACTAGTCCCATTATACAAATGGATTCTTGACATGAACCAATCCAGAGCAGCATTAGCTTTTTCTGATATTAAAGCAAACAATTGAATTGTAGTCTCCTTGATTAGTACAAAAGCGTCTAAGATCACAATAAAAAATAAAGGTCTTACCGGTCTAATTGCCGGAAAGGAAGAAACAACCAAACCAATAAAATGAGCTAACTCTCGAATTGAGCACTGGATTTTTCCCCGCAGAGAATTGGCCTGCTCTTTTACTTTATTAATATTCCATTCTGGAAGAGAAACAAACATCTCCAAAGTATCAATAACAAATCCCAAAAATTCATTTCTCTGTGAGGGAACAAGCATGGATTTCTCTTTGTTTACAATAAAACCCAATGAATCTAAGATATGAATAACGATAATAGTTTCCTCCGCATTAAATTCACGAGATGAACTGATAACAATTATGTCATCAAGATAAATAATTAATCTTATCCCTTTGTTACGAACAGCCGGCACACACGGCTTCGTAACCTTGTTGAATGCCCAAGGGGCCGAAAAAGGCCCAAAGGATAAACAAATAAACTCGTAAAGATTAGAGTTCCCGACTCAAACCCTAAATACTTGTAATGATCAGGATGGAACAGAATTGTAAAATAAACATCCTTGAGATCAATCGTTGTAAGAAATTCGGACCCTGACAGAAGATCCAGAAGCGAATTAAACCCCTCATCTTAAAATGATGATATTGAACAAACTCGTTCAATGGTTTCAAATTAATGACCGGTCTTGGATCGCCAGTCTTCTCAGTTAGGAATAACAAACAAATTAGAAATGAATTGTTTGAGGCAGAGCGTGCCTAATAGCACCTTTCTCTGACATATTATGAACTTCAAGATCAATTAAGTTTGTTTCCTCCGCTGAAAAATCAATTCCAAGCGGTTTCCAGATCTGAACAGGTTCGCGAATAGATTCGATCTGGTAGCCGTTCACGGCTTGCAAAACCCAATTATCGGTAAATAAATTGTTCCAAGACGAATAAAACTTTGCTAAACGTCCACCTACCTGAGGACAGACGTATGAAGTCTGTGAAATCGCTGTTACTTGGTCGTTGTACTGGCGACCACGATACCTCTCAAAGCGAGGTTTGTTAAAACCAGTATATGCAGAAGCACCCGACTTGCGGCGGTCATGGCTAATACTTTTAGCGGCCATTCGCTTGACTTAAGAAATCACGGATGCTTTGATGCAATTCGTCGCCAAATAACATGGTAGTAAGGGTTGCCACTCATGACATAAAGACTTGTAAGCTGCAGCAACTTCAGACTTCAACATTTCACGGCGTTGCGTAGAAAACTCATAGATAGAGTTGCCCAACAAGGTGAGAGCATCAACCGAAAGGTCATAAATATCATTAAGCGGAACGGAGTCTTCTTGGCGTCAACCACTTTGTTCGCTAGTTGCACCACCGGCGAGCCACCGGCGTAATTCCTCTGAAGTCTGAAACGCCTGAAAAAGAGCACTCACGACTCTTCACTAAATCCAACAAATCGTCCCATAACTTGAGGTTCACTCGAGGTGCTTTGAGAGACTCTCGGGACGAAGATATTTCTTCTCAATAGAAGAAAACTGCTCCATAGCAGGCCTTTTGGTGCAAGCGCTATTTACACGCTTAGCAACACCTTCATTAACTTCACCGTCAACTTTCGCTCCACAATCTTCAGCATACTTAAACAGGTCTTCGTAGGGAAGTTCGCCAACATCATCACCATCACCTTCACCTTCCTCGACGATATTATCACCACGGTCAAATGCACTGTGAAGGACTTCATCGAGGAGAACCTTCTCTTCTTCGGCACTTAGCATGGCCATTCAAGTTCGCGGTTGATTGAACCGAGATATATTAAAAGTATCGGTCACTTTTGCCATGGAGTCGGCTAAAGAGTCTAATTCCAACTCCAACGCTTTAAACCAGGTCGCAACCGGAGTTTTACTTGATTCTTTGACAGAAGTAACGGCTAATTCTGTCTCCTTCGACATGATGACCTGGCTTGCACGCGAAAAAAAGACAACTTGTGAAGAGCACATGGCATTCTTATATAGTACATCATTTGCATAACAAAGATCTTTGAACCGTGATGACCTGGTGGCAAGCCGTGGAATAATGCAATCTGAATCCCGCAGGGCGGAGCATTATACGAAGGAGAATTCGCAACAAGGGGCAATGGCCAGAGAAGGCCCATTCATTGTTCGAAGAGATATATCAGATTGCTTCACACTTCATCTGCGTCTCGAGAGATCAAAATTCGGCACTAGCGGCTTCTATTAAATCAGTTTCCTGAGTTGCCTTTGGTCAGTGAGTGGAAATCCAGCAATTATTATTATTATTATTATTATTATTATTATTATTATTATTATTATTATTATTATTATTATTATTAATTCTTTTCTTGCAGTCTTTTCTGGACATGTCAAGAAAGTATTCAGAGGTTATTGCGGGTCGCTCTGGCTCACCGGTGGACGAGTCACCAAGCTGGCTTCTCAAATTCCAAGAAGACGACGAGGAAGAGGCTCCTGAAAAGGAAGTCGGCAAGTTAACTGGACTCTGGACGGGACCCTGGACTGGACTCTGGACTAACTTTTATGAAATTGTATTAATATTAAGTGGAGTTAATATTTTACTAATTAGTTAACAACTGAAATTAAAAAAAAAAAATTAAAATTAATTTAAAAAATTACCCGAACGCTCCTCTGCGATAGCGCGTGGCTCGCGCGATATAAATTTTGTTCTGCGTTCAGCCTGCCGGTGAGTGAAATATGCTTTGTTTTCAAGCTTGAATAGTGTTGACAGATTCAAAACACGGAATAACGAGTTACAGTACGTTGTATGCGAAAAAATAAATAAATAAAATGGAGAAAACGCCCGACTGTAGTACATTTATAGAACGATTCGATGTCAACATTTTACTTTCAAATTCGTCTATAGATTGGCCATGTCCGCGCGAGGCTCGCGCGAGAAAACGTCCGGTATCTGGCGTGCGATTGTCAGTAAAAAGACGTTTGTTTTCAGGGGTTCTATTCTGGGAATATCTGGATTATATAGGTTACTGACAGGTGTGTTGACAACCGTATTGGAAAGTTTAAGACTTACAAATCGATGAGACACGTAATCTCTCGAGTGCGATTGCAACGTTATTTCGTTTCTGTCAACTCTGTGTTAAAAAATGGACTGTGAAAGTAGTGGTTTCTCTGACAATGGAGATGAGAAGGCTAGATCAAAGCGTACATACGCTAGTGTTGTCAAAGGAAGAAGAAAACTCGAGGCAGGAAATGAAGAAGAAGCCATTGCCCTGGCCACCAGGAACTCGATTGAAGAGCTGGTAAAGGTAATTCATTTATTCATCTAGCTAATCTGACTCAACACAAATGTTTGGAATAAGGCAACTGTTTATAACTCATTCTTCTGCAATGGAAGTAAACCTAATGCATGAAACTAAAAAAGTCCCAAAATCTAAGGGGATTGGAAATTAGCAAAAGTGACACCGATATACAAAGATGACAAGAAATGCATTCCTGATAACTACAGACCAATTTCTGTTTTGCCAGCTGTCACTAAGCTGATAGAAAGAATTATTTTTAACCAACTTTACAGTTATCTGACAGAACATGGTTTACTTTCTGACTCTCAATCGGGTTTGAGATCCCTACATTCCACTTTGACCGCTTTATTAGATGTCACTAATGATTGGTTTCTAAATATGGATAAAGCCTATTAAATGGTGTCATATTCTTAGACCTTAAAAAGGCTTTCGACACCATGGATCACGAAATTTTGTTGGACAAACTGAAACAATATATGGTGTATGCCAAGTAAGCCTAAATTGGTTTACTTCATACCTTACAAATAGAACACAAAAAACATTTGTCGATGGTGTACTGTCAGATAGCTGCACAATTAAATGCGGAATACCACAGGGTTCTATTCTTGGGCCACTACTATTTATTGTTTACATAAATGATCTTCCATCTTGTAACCTCTTCTCTAAAGTGCGGATGTATGCAGATGATACTAGTTTAACTGTTGCACATGCTGATGAGTACATTCTGGAGCAACAAATGAATCATGATCTACATGAAATACATACATGGCTAATAGCGAATAAACTTAGCCTAAATGTGGTAAAGACAAAATATATGATTGTAGCTAGTCAATATAGGATAATTTTTAACACCTTCAGCACCAGTTTAATATTCATGTCGATCACAAACCCCTTGTAAGGGATAAGACGTATAAATATCTTGGTGTTGAAATAGATCAATCATTAACTTG
This sequence comes from Cladopsammia gracilis, assembly GCA_022457155.1. Taxonomy (NCBI): domain Eukaryota; kingdom Metazoa; phylum Cnidaria; class Anthozoa; order Scleractinia; family Dendrophylliidae; genus Cladopsammia; species Cladopsammia gracilis. Next base: position 292,471 of record JAJGOT010000342.1, read on the forward strand.
GAGAGATCATGTAGACAAAATTGCTAAGAAAATCTCTGGAGGGATTGGCGTTCTGAGACGTGTAAGGCATCTCTTACCCTTATCATACATTAATTATGATGTACTACTCCCTTGTACTACCATATTTCGATTATTGTAGTATAGTGTAAGGGAGTTGTGGGAAAGGGATATGTAACAGACTCCAGACCCTCCAAAACAGAGCTGCCAGGGTGATAACCTCTAACTACGCCGGATAGACGATCAGTTGAGATACTGGATGAACTTGGGTGGGATAATCTTGAAACACGAAGCACAAGACAACTAGCCATAATAATGTATAATTTGAAAAATCGCAATGTACCTGATCATTTGGCTCAAATTTTTAATAGTACAAACTCTATGTATTCTTACAATCTAAGAAACTCAACATATAATTTATTTGTACCAAGACCGTATACTGAGGCTGGAAAAAATAGCTTCCACTATAGAGGGGCAGGTCTCTGGAATAGTCTATCCAATACTATAAAAGGGCAGACAAGCCTGAAATCGTTTTTATCATATTCGTAATTTAGTATAGTTTTAATGACCATTTTTATTTTTTATTGCATGATTTTTGCACGGCTCTCTGGAAGAGCATTTTTATGACGAGATTTCGTGAATAAATAAAGATGATTGATTGACCCGTGACGGCCGTTGGTAAAAGGGTCAGGGTTTGAAAAACACTACCCTCCCCCCCCCCCCCCCCCCCCTTTCCGCCCACCCAAAAAACAAAAACAAAAAAAAAAAAAAACAAAGATAACAATAATTAATTTGATGTAAACGAATATAGACAACAATAAGCTTACAGATGTTTCGCAGTTGGAGTTTTTAGTGCAACATTAAAATCGATCTAAAAGGATTTTGCAACCAAAACACGCGTTCTGATGCGTATCTAGCTTAAAACAATATATTTAGTTTACAGGTAGTATGTGCTCTTGGACAGCGCAGTGGTCGAGTTTGTGACTTAGTCCCGGGCGGCTCGAGTTCGATTCTCCATTTTCCTTTTTTTTTTTCTTTTTTCGAACTGGTCCCTCTAGTTAAATCCAGGGGGTAGGGTGGGTCAAAACTTGTGTCTCCAGTTCAGAAAAAGCAACGTTTGACTTAGCTTCACTACTTGACTTGGTTTTACTCATTCATTTGCAGGGGGGGTGGCATCTAGCCTGGGTCCGGTGAACTGTACTGTAGTAGGGCTAACAGCCAATACTCATTTGGGGTCCCTCTAGTTAAATCCAGGGGGGTAGGGTGGGTCAAAACTTGTGTCTCCAGTTTAAAACTTGGTTACTTTATAGGCCTTTTTGCTTACAATTCGCAGATCACCCCTGGAGAGTGCTCAGTTGTCTTAGCCCAGGAACGGGAATCGACTCTCAGTGTTTGTTTAGGCAAGCGGAGTCTGACGCGAGGTATTTTCCAGCCAAACCTGGCATTTTCCTGGTCATTTCAATGCCTGTACAGTTTTGGCCCAGCAGACCGGTTTTCAAAAATCCATTCCTATCCACTCGATAGGAATCGATAAAGAGAAAAAGTTGTGAGTTCGATTGATATCGATTTCCGATGGAAATCGATAAGGATTGGTTTATCGATTGTTATCGATTATCATCGATTTTTATCGGAAACTATTTTTGTCAATTTCTACGCCTTGAAGTTAGAGACTGACACGATGTATTTTCTATGGTTTTATTGAGTCATTCAATCGTGGAAATGCAATACAAATATCAACAAGCTGATACTAAAAGAACAAGAACAATAACAGAAATAATTTGGTATTTTTATCGATGTCAAGCTTCAGCGCGGTTCAAAGAAGAAGAGGAAGTTGCGACCAAGGTAGCGGTGTGCAACCCTCTTGTCTCGCTATAGCAAAGCCATAAATATGAAGCAAAATAAACAACAAAATCACTGCTTTTATAATTTCAGTTGATTGCATTAAGAAAGAAGCGTACCGTAGTAATAAATCGCAGGTTTAATAAATCACAGGTTTGCTGTAATAGCATATACTGTCTGATGAAAGGATTGTTGGACGAGTTCCGATTTAGTTTTCCTGCTTGTTTGCCAAGCCAATAGAGGAATATCATGGACGAATTACCTGGTATGTTATCAGTGACTTCCATGTTTGTTTATCTTTCAACGAAGGGAACTTGGGGAACACTTAACATGACTTGACAACATTGTGTTAATTACGCTTATTTATTACCCTGGTTATTATTCACAGCGAAATAACAGCTTCTGCCAAGCCAAGTACGGCACCTTATGCCAAAAGATGGTGAAGCGTTCGGGAGGGCTACAATGTCCATGCATATGTAGGATCGAGTTGGACTTTCATCTAAGCGAGAACGCCATAAAGGAGATGCAAGATGCAATCGAGTGAATCGACAGCGCTGGGATGAATGGACAAGTTAAAATATTTTAAAACCCCAAACCAAGAACTAGCTGCTGAAATAATAAAATGTTTTGCATGTTATAATTTTTAAATAAATCATTGTTGCGTTAATCAATTCATCTTGACTCAATCAATATCCACAATTTATAACCTAGAGTGATTTTATTTACACCGTGAAACAACAAGAAACAATTACAGCGTATTAGTATAACTAAACAAAACAATGGAACTAGTGTCTCATGGAATGTTATAGTGCAGGTAACTGTTTCATGGGTGAAGTAAAATCACTCTATGCAACACCTCCACATACACTTTGTGGCAAATGAATTATAAGTGGCAAATATAGAGGAGGAAAAGGGGGGTGCATTTTCATTAACCCAAAAGCACAATGCACCGTCTTCGCCCGCGCTCCCTAACCTTTGGTTATTACTACGTTATTACATGTACTCAAACAAAAAATGAAAATTTTGTAATTCCAATTAAAGCCTGGTTTTCATATGTCGGGAATTAAATCCCAGACGATCGGGGATTTCGCTGTTTCTCGACCGTCCCAGATTTTGCCGACTTATGAAAACTCTCAATCGTAGACATCCCCAATCGTGACACACTTTACGTTACGTTACGTGTAATTGTTTTTTACGTTAATTGTTGTTAGTCTGTTTTGTGTCTGCTGTATTTTTAGAAAATGATTTACGACGTTTAGGAATTTGAGGTCAAACAAAAGTTACTTTAATACGTCCCTCAATTCAGCTTGTCGTATTTCCGTTGATTTGTTTATAAAACCGCCGACCGACAATTAAATCACCTTAAAGACCTATTTAAAACTGTTTATCACTTGGGGTGTTTTTAAGTGGTTGAAAGGATTAACCGCGAATTTAAGTTTTACAAAACCGGCTTCATTTGTTGGAAAGTCAGTTGTTACTTGATAGTAAATGCAAGATTGAAAGCATTCGTTATTATTTGTCCTGTTTGTTTCCGTTTGTTGTTAGATATGATTAAAGTATGTGACCTTTGTATAGATCCTTTCCGGTTTACATCTGAGATGAGTAAAATTTATAACCGATTTACTCGATGAAAGGAAGTACATGACTAGACCATTAGACCATGAATGTTGTATTTAGGTAATAGAGTGGTAAAAATACCCTTTTTTCAATGCGTTATTAAATAACACCACAGAAATGCAGGGGTACTTAATTCAATAATTAACAAGCGATGAGATAAGGATGGAAGTGAATTACAGTTCAACAAATTTGATTCGTTACGGGTGCTCAGCGGAAATCAAGATTACCATTTTAGTGAAACTTTGAGCTTTTTTATATGTCATTTTGTCCCTTTAGTTTTTATTTCTTTGCTTTGATCACGTTTGGAGTTTTCGTTCTTCCATAATTTAAAGGTTTTATTAATTAAGCAAACTTAAACAACCTCCCGTCCATACCCCACATGAGAACACGACATATCTGCCGGGTCAAAACAATTACAAATAATTACAAAACAATTACAAATAATTATTAAACAATTACGGTTCCGCTTCAGAATGCGCTCACCTGCTAGTACATCCAGTGATGGTGGGCGTTTACAATGTAGGCGTTGTACTGATGAAATTCTTGCCGCGTTACCATCCTTTAATATAATTCTAAACATCAACATTATCACTATAAATATAGAGTGTAGAGCCTCGAATGGGTTGTAGTAATTGACTAGTTCCGTCTTAAAGCATTAGCAGCTAAGAAGAAATTAAAGGCCGTTATGGAGTTAACACACATTTTTATAGTAAGTATAAATATATAATATAGTGGAGCTCCTCCTTCAATAAGAGCGGGACACCAAACATAGTTATAGAAACCGAGTTTGTTTTTCTTTTTCCCACGAAAAGCAGAAGGTAGATTGCAGTCTTTCACGGACATGTGACGGCAAAGTCTTTCTCAACCGTGTTTGTTACAAAAGTTTTATTTTTTCGAGTGAAAACATACTTTTCTAGAGTTCTTACAACCGGGCGACGCATTCTCTTGGGATTTTTCAATTATTTCTAGGATCATCAGGGTATAGTAAATCATATTTTTGAATGTCGATTTACGAGATTGTTGGATTTACACTGCCATTTCTAATTAATGCGATCACATGTGATTTGAATACGTGGTTCTGAGTGAAAAAAAAGCATGTATACACGTTTTGCTTTTAAAAGCAAATGTTTTAGTTCATGTCTTGTAAAGACTGATTTACATTAAGCAAATCGATGATATCCACTGTTTTAAAAAACACTTCGGTTTTTGGATAATTTACCATACTTGGCTATCATATTTTATTCCAAAGTCAGTGATAATAATCATTTTAGATCGAGTCGAAATGTTTTGTTTAAATTAAATGATATATTTATCTTTAATTTCTCTGTAGTTCATATGAAATTATGATATACATACATACATCTATGAAATGTTTTTGAGCGTCACAAGTATTTAGCTATTGAGATAATGGAGGACAATTTCAAAGAGAATGTGCATGTATGAAAATCATATATGCGAACCGATGCGGATAAACATGCATGAGTGAAATCTGTGATCCTCGCAGTGTGCTATCAACTTTAGCAGTTGAAAAACAATCTGAAAAATATCCAAAACTGAGATTTTGATTGGGTTCGTGTGCGCGATTTCAATGGCTGGGTGGGCGTGAGAATTTGACAGTTTTCCTAGTAGTTTGCATGTATTCATCACCAACTGTCCTCAAACGTTTTTACTTCTCGTTTCTTTAATTTCTGTCAACACTTTCTTAACTCTCCAGATATTCTAAAAGAAATTAAAAAAAAAAAACTACAATCGAAGGGAACAGATCTAGAGGAAAAATAATGCAAATATCTGAATGATCGTTGGGACATGGATTATGCAAATGTAAAGAAACATGTTAAATTCTCAAGTGTCGAGTTAATCCAATCGTATCGAAATTCAATTTTTGAACCAAGGCTTATTTCAAGGTTACACATTCTTTATTCACAGAGCGGATTATTGAAACGAGTAATTAAATCAAATTTGCAATTATTATGAAATCATTTATTCACTCTAGGCAGGAAAAATAGAAGAGATGCAACTTTTCTATGTGTTTCTGACCTACTATACTCAAACTTTTAATTTACGAACCCGTGTTTCTCCGAATTATGGCGATGACATTCTGGTTTTGTGGTGATCGCATCTTGCTTTCTTCCTTCGTTTCAACGTCAGTTTTGGCGTTTTGTTATTGTAAAAAACAATTGACGTCAGTTTTTTTTTTTTTTTTTTTTTTTTTTTTTAATGCGTCTGTCCTCTTATTGATGTAAATTTCGTTATAACATTGTTAAGGTTTGCTGTGGATCCACGTCCTGAGGCATTAGCTTTCTCCCACTTAGAATATCTTTGATTTCAAGGATAGAGGAGGGGCTGATGGTTCAGTATAAAAATAAAAAAAAAATCCATTTGCGTCAAATAAATTTTAGGAAATGTTCGTGCTTAACCAATCAGAATAGCAGAAGACAATAGCTAATAATTTTGCTTATTTGATGAAGTTTCCCAAATACAATATCCTTTAAAAAAGATACGGTACGCCTCGGTTCCTCGATCCCGGATGTTGTGACACGGGCGGCACACGCACGCGCCAGCAAAACATTCCGCTAGCCATGACCATGGAAAATGACGGGCATAGGTTTTGATCTATGAGTATGGGGCTCCGCGCGGGCCTTCGGCCCGCTTCCGCTATTATCTTAAACTATGCTAATATTCTGTCCTTAAAAACGACAAGTTAATGTTAAATAATCCTAATCTTTACTTTATTTGTACATGTAGACTGTTGTCGTGTTACTGTTGGCTTTGGAAGTCCATTCCAATTTCGTAAGCCTTATTAAAGTCAGTGGAGTCGGGGACCGCTATATGACGATAAACACAAATAATTGTACTCCTGACAAATCACAATGTGAAGCAAGGTGCGATGGAAGTATTGGGACAAGTAAGTTGAAAATGTTATACTTTTAACCTGCTGTAACCTTTTAGCACGAGCTTGCAGTTTATTTGTTTGACGTAAACATGAATTAATCTGTGACGTATTATCTTTGGGATGTCAGTTTTTACCAACAGTTAAAAAAATAATAATTAACAGTTATTCATCGAGGACGAGCCGAATATGAGCTGATATGGCGCGGCGCCTCGTTGGTTATATATCAGCTCATATTCGGCGAGGCCGAGATGAATAACTGTTTTAGTAAATTTTCAAACACTTAAAAAACCGGAAATTGGAAAAAAAAATATTTCCGCTCCAAAAAAATACATGACTGTCACGTCAGTGAACAAGTGTCACATGACCGCTTCGCAAATTGAAAGCGAGTAAATGCTAACAAGCGGCGAGATCGAGAAGAATGTTTCTTTCAAAACTAGTTTCCTTCAAAATAAGATCGAGAAGAATGTCAAAGTTTTCCTCAAAAAAAGTCTTAATCGGACTGGCAGAAATTGTTATGGATTTGAACATAACAACCGTGGAAATTATACTGCGAACGAGGAATGATTTGCCCTGCACGTGCCATTTTTTCCGCGACGAGGAAAACATTTTTTTCGCGTAATTCGTCATCATTTTTCCATATTTGAGCAACTTAACCAATAGCGACTCAGATCGGTAGCGGTGGGACCAATCATAAATCTAGAAAATCATTATCGAGAGGTAAAAATTTACTAATTGATTATATGCTACTTATCAAGAAATTGTTAGCTACATGTTACAAAAAAGGTTACTGTTATCTTAGAATAAACTATTTTATCATACAGTAAATCTAGTAATAATGTCTTAACTTGATAAATATAATTATAATTCAACAAATTGATACACGGCCCAAATATGGTCATAAAGCTCTCGCTCTCTTGGACGAAAGAAGGAAAAAAGAGAAGGAAAAAAAATATAAAAATTATTGATCACATGATTGGACAAAATAGGTGAGGAATGTTTGTGATGTGTCGCAGTGCTTCTTGGAGAATCTGAATGAAAGCTGGTTCAACATTTTAACCGCTCGACACGCAGTGACTGAAGGAGCACAATTTTCGGAGAGTGCCTTATAGCAATCACCTCTGGAATCAGTGATATAGACTTGATTTTTCCCAGAAAATTTTGTGATCTTTGTGTTAAGCGAACGTAAGTTAAACGATCTCGTCATTTCGGCTGTAGGGATTGAAACGAGAAAGTTTGTAAACAACAGCGATCCATTTAGCTCGTACCTCGATGTTTGAAAATTTGGTGCTGATAAAAGGAACTAAAAAGCCACTTCAACAACAAGTTGATGTTTTAAACGTTTGTTGTGTCCTTCAGCTGTGAATTTTTATAAGACATGATGTCCTCGCTGCAGTTCGTTCAAGTAGCCGTGCTTGTTCAATTTGTTTTGATTCAGAATCGAACTTTTCGAGACACGAAACACTTGACACTAAGACATTTTACGTCATTTTATTGTGTTTTAATTCATGCAGTCAATACTCTGTATCCGTTCTTTACGCAGACGCACGCTCTTCGCATATGATCATGACTCTGAATTTGTGTACGCTAATTTAATTTCAGCTTGGAGAATTTCATTCGCTTAGTTAGTTGTATAAGAAATGCGCGAGGTAAAATATTGCAGTAAGCCATTTTACTTTAGTTAGTAGAAGGTTGTTTATCCCAATGAATTTTTTTCGAAACGTAAAATTAATTTACTGTGATTTTAAAGGCTGGTTTACACTGGCGACGGAGTCGGAGTCGGCGTCGTAGTCGGAGTCGTAACAGCGCTTCCGACCTAGTGAAAATCGAAAATCGGAGTCGTAAGCGGAGTCATAAGCTCGACGGAATCGGAGTCGGAAGAATCAGAACGGTTTCATTTTCTTTCGATTCCTCTTATGACTCCGTAATCTTCTTCCGATCTATCCCGTCGGTTTAATTTTCACTAGATCGCAACCTTCTGCGCTTCTGATTGCGACTCCGACTCCGACTCCGTCGTTAGTGAAAACCAGCCTTAAGTTAATCACTGTGTTGAATCATAAAACAGTTATAGTACTCAAGCTTGCGCCATATCGCCTGATTTAAGTGTCCGGCGATATTGCGCTCGCGTTCGCACTGTTAATTATAGCGGAGCTCTGCGGGACGAAGGCCCGCGCGCGCGAAGCCCCAAACTCATAGAACCCATGCCCGTCATTTATCATGGTCATGGTCCAGCGGAATGTTTCGCGGGGGGGGGGGGGGGGGGGGGGGGGGGGGGGGGGGGGGGGGGGGTCTGTCATGTCTGTGTGTCCGAACGAACGTTTTTCGCGCGGCTACACAGCCGAATGTCACGTCAGCTGTACGCTAAACACTCTTGTTGAGTCAATTGTTAACCGTTGAGTTTAGCCGAGAAAACCATTTGCAAAGTTGTTTTTCTCGGCATTTAATTTATCTGCGGTTTGCTATTCAAGTTTCACATTTCTCAAGCAGTGGTCAAGACCGCATTTGAGGCTGCGTAACTCTGCAAATCAAGCGTTTTTGGAGGAATATAGAGCTAAGTGCTTATTTTTAAACCTGATTTCGTCTTAAATTGAAGCTAGTAGATTGTCGAAGTATTTGTTTACAGCTAAACTCTTTTGACTTTAATTCTTGTGCTTCGACCTTTTCACCTTAGTTAAGCTTAATATCATTACTTTACTGTTCTCTATTGTGCAATTTTGGCTTGCATTTAAAAAGGTTTCAATTTTGAATAATTAGGTTATATATAAAACGTGCTTAAATTCAGTCGTTTCATGATTTCTTTCATCGAAGACAATCAGTTCCGCCTCGATGTGCTATAAATGGTTCGCGTTTTGTGTTTAAACAGAAACTTGTGGAGATTTGAATAATTTTTTTCGAAAGAAGATTGTGTTGTTCATTTTTATGTCTTTGTTCATTCACTACATAGGTTGAAAAGCGATTTTATGTAAACAAAACAAGACTTGAATTTTATATAGTTCTAACTTCACTCGCGAGGCCTTATGCAAATATGTTTGTGTATTTTTTGCAATTTTGATTTCCAAATCAGTTTCTCGGGCAATTTGTGACAAGCAACAACTGAATTTTATTTGGAAAGTAGTCGTACTAGTTATTCTAGACGGAGAAAAAGTTGTTTTTGTGAACGTTGTTTTTGTGTTGTTTTTGTTGTTTTTGTACGGTCTAAATGTACTGTGCAGACGGTTGCGTAATACTGTTTTTGAGAATAGCTAAAATTGAAAAATAGCCCGGTCGACAATCTTAATTCTTGTGCTTCCAACCTCTCAACTTAGTTAAGCTTGTTTAGAGAGCGACGCTGTTAGGCTCAGGCTATCTATATATATTATGGTTCACAAACTGTGACTTGCCGTGACCAGCCGTACCGTGTATCTTTGTTACGTTTTTGAAAATCTTGGGATTCAGCGAGCGAGTTTAAAATATTCCTTTTTAACCCGTGGATGCGTAATGAACGGGTTATCGGTAACGGTGGCTTAAATTCACTCACTCACTCACTCCTTCCATCAACTGTAAACTTAATGACGTAATGCTTGTTACGAATGCGTTTCGTAACAAGAACAACGTGAATCCAGCGATAACAATAACTAATTTGTTGTTAACTAATATAAACAGCAATAAGCCTAAAGGTGTTTAGTGCTTGGAGTCTCTGAATGCAACGTTAAAATCGATCTAAAAGGATTTTTCAACCAAGACACGCGTTTTGATGCGTATCTACCTGGAAACGATAAAATGTAGTATTTTTTAAGCATGTGTTCCTCGGTGGTCGAGTGGTTTAAGTGTCGGCATTTGGAGTTTGGAGACACGAGTTTAAGTCCAGGTCCGAACCTTCTTGTTTTTTTTTTCTCTCTCTCTCGTAAACATACTCAGCCGTATTACACAACTTCACGCTAAATAACCTCTATGTACTTTCTGGTTTTGGAAATTACGTTTATTCAAATGTTTACGTCGTCCTTAATTAAATTATTGAATAGGCTACTGGACTCTGCAAAGTTAGCTGAGCTACAAAGCATTTAGAACAATCCAGACCTTGTTAGAAAAGTCCTGCGAAAAGTCCTGCACGCTTCTGAAATAACCTGCGACATGTGAACTTAGTTATTTTTAATTGTAACGGTTTCCTTTTGTAAATAGTACATTCATATGTTATTGGTTTATGTATTTCTAGAAATCTGTTGAACTAATTTTAGTATTTTGTTAATTTACTTTGCAAGAATTTCAGCTGATACGTGTAGATGAAGGAGGCACAGTAAACGCTATCAAGAAAATGTGCATCGCGTCCACCCGCCGCAACGGTGGTATCCAGTATGTTCTGAGGGTCAATAGGACAAATCCAGTTCAACTAGTCTTTGAGGTGAATAAAAACAAACACTTCAGAATTTTATCAGTATACTCAGAAGGTACCCTGTAACTTTAGCGAAAAGAAGAATAGCGCACAGTTCTAAAGCTTCTACTTGATATAGTTTTCCGTTTTAATAGTAGTTGTAGTGAAAAATAATGTGTTTTATTCATGCAAACAATCCATTCATTGCTTTCACAGAAGCGGCCTTGCAACACAGCTGACGACTCCGACTCTTTGTTTGTACAGACCTACAACTATCGTACACGGTTCTTCATATATGAACACACTATTAACAATAAAGTCATGTGCCTAACTTGTTTCAATGGAACTTTATCTCTAATTACAACCTCGTCCAATTTAATGGATAGAAAGTGTTATTTTGAACGCAGGTTTTACTCATAAATTTAGGCGCACTCAACGCAGAAATAATAATTTTTTTTTTTTTTTTGTCAACAAAAACAGCTTCATACCGTAAATCCTCTGTTATGCCTCCCCTTTTTGGAGCAAGAAATGAAATTTATGAAGCCCCCCCCCCCCCCCCATACTCTCTTTTAATATAGTATAGATATTATTCTCTAAAATACCATCTTGCTGAATCCTAGCTAGCCATTTTAAAGAGGATTATATTAGGAGGATATTTTATCATTCCGAATATTGTACATGTGTGTGCAAATTATTTTTTTGAAAAGCAATAAAGAAAAATATTTCAAAAGAAAACTGACTTTTGCTTTTCTGAGAACTCTAGCTAGTTATTATTAATATTTTGTAATAAAGAGGATATTTTTCTGCCGAACAATTTTAAACCATATTTTGCTATAATAATGTTGCAAGGATCGAAATGACATTTCGCTATAAAGGTCAGGACACTCCACGTGACAAGTCGCATAATGTTTAAAGGCCACTGCGATACGTCGCCTAGCTCGTGTGCACTGCTCAGAACTAAGCGAAATGTTCATCAGTCAAGACGCCTGCTTAATATTATCGTTCATTATAATTCAACACATTGTTACACTGCCCAAATATGGTCATAAAGTTCTCGATGTCCGTAGGTCTACTTGACGTATATCCAGCGGTGATGGTAAATTTTGCACTTTTAAGGAATGTGAAAATGACCACTGCCTGCAATTTCGTATCTCTGGGGGAAAAATGCGTGAACAATAACAAAAAAAGAGCAAAGAAAGAGAAAAGAGAAGAAAAGAAAGGCGAGAAATTGTTGATCACATGATTGGACAAAAAAAAAGCGCGAAATTTTCGCGTTGTGTCAGTGCTTCTTAGCGAAGCTGAATGAAAACTGACAAAGCTGGTTCAAAGTTTCAACCGCTCGACTCGGGGTGAATGAAGGAGCACGGTTTTCGGAAAATGCCTTATAGTGATCACTTCTAGAATATGATTTTCATTAAGCGACCAATAACTAAGTTTTGGTCTAATTTAAACGTTTATAACATTATTCATAAGCGGCCTTTCCCCATGCACTAAATTCTCTTTGATAAATTCGTGAATTTCAAAGTTCTATTAGATAACAAAGGACAGCAATTTTGAATCGATATGTTAAAGAGGCTGAGGGATAAATTGAAAAAAGGTAGCCTTTATTTTTAGTCGAGTTGCAATCTAATCGTTCCAGTTTTGTGATAAATTACAACTTTCGAGTATCAAAACTATCAATGAGTTTCGCACACTTTCGTTTCCAAAATGGGCTAGAACGGACTATATGATTTGTTCCTATTTCAATAATCGGTTGATCACTTTCGCTGGGTGTTCTAGTATTACTTTGTAAATCAGTAAAGCTATTGTGGCATAGTTTGGACCAAAAAAGATTAACCCTCGATCGTACACGCAACCTTATACCCCAACCCCTTATAACCCCACCCCTTCCCCCCATTGGGTTTTTTGCGGTGTTTCAACACTTCAATAATATTTTAATCTAAAATAAAGCCTGTGATGTGCTCTACAAGAATAGGTAAATTTTATCGGTTGTAGCACTGCTGGGGTCCGTGACGTCATCCAAAATGGCCGACAATATGGCCGCCATCAAGGATTTTACTAAACATTCAACTTTATCAGGAAAATGTGAAAATTGCAAAATATTTTTGGCTAGAGTTGCAAAATATGATGCATTTAAACATGTTGGTGCTTATTGTAGAATTTTATATGTTTTTTTTCATCGAACAAATGGCTTGACCTCATGCATGCTGCTAATGACGACATATATTGTTACCATAGCAACTTGCTGTCGCCAAACTTTATCAAAATGTGTCAAAAAATAAAAACAGCTACTGAAGACAGTATGTGCCAACAATAAATGGGCTTGAAAATATCCCAACAACAACGACATTTAGCTTTATTTGCATGACTGTAGATTTTATAATGTTGCAAAAGCTCACAACTAACTATTAAAAGGAAATAAAACAAAAATGATAATAATATTCACGTTGGAATAATTAAATTACATTGGTAACAATTTTATCTCGAGAATCAAAACAAGATGAAATAAATTTAATTAATTGCATGTTTAGAAAGTAAATGGAAGAATTCATTAATTCTATGATCAATTCAGTTACAGGTAAAATATTTGGTATAGAAGTATGTATTTTATTCTAAAAATTATCTCTTATTGTTGTGTATTTTGAACAATAGAAAAGAAAATGGATTTCGTCTTCGATTTGATTTGAACCACAAACTGGGAAAACTGGGCAAAGCCTTTTGTCTCTGGGAATTTTGTTGTATCTGCCCAATTCGATCATAAATTTATGATTACTTATAAGTAATTTAGTTAATGCCCTCCTATCAGATGCTCTTCTAGTTAGGCCTAGATAATTTGAGGGGGGTGTATTCGTTCTTAAAACTCTCATAAAATTCTAGTTTTTGAGAATGCTGAAGTATATGTTGCCAATAAGAAATATATTTCTGTGTCGTTAAATTTGTACAGTATTAATTTGACTTCAGCGGTGTTTAATAAATCGGGGTTAAAATTTCTGAAATTAAAATATTCGGATATCTTCAAAAGATTAGAGTGAAAGCTAATTTACTTTTCGAATGAAGATCTAATGAGATTAAGAGGGATTGATGTTATACAAGATTATACTTATCTAGGAACTAAAATTTCCTCTTCAGGAAATTTTAAAGTCTCACTTGTTCATCTAAAAGAGAAAGCACTTCACGCTCTTTTCAGTCTGAGGCGACACACAGATTTTAGTAAGCTAAATCCGTCCCTTGCCTGTAAAATTTTTTGATAAAATGATATCCCCAATTTTGCTCTATAATAGTGAAATTTGAGGTGGATATACCAAATCTGATTTTAAGGCTTGGGATAGCTCACAAATTGAAAGAACGCATCTTCAGTTTTTAAATTTATTTCATCTTGTTTTGATTCTCGAGATAAAATTGTCACCAATGTAATTTAATTATTCATTTTTGTTTTTTCTTTCCTTTTGTTAGTTAGTTGTAAGCTTTTGCAATATTGTAAAATCTACATTCATGCAAATAAAGCTAAATGTTGTTGTTGTTGTTGTTGTTGTTGTTGTTGTTAAGAGACAGTTGGCTGTATTCGAATACTGTGTGGCACTAATTTTTTTTGCGGATTTTAATTTTTGCGATTTTGTTTTTTGTTACGATCAGCAAAATATAACGTTCCCGGGAAAAAAAAAAGATCCCCGCAAAAATTGTCTCCACTGTCGAAATTATATATTTATATTTTCGCCTGTTTGTTTGATTATCCTGAAATAGCCGACAAAGTTTTCATTTGATGGTTGATATCGATTATGGTACAAAAAGTGACTCTGAAATTGAAGTAGAACCGGAGCAAACAAATAGATATGCCAGTGATAACTCGGGTGGCAATGCATCGAGTGGTACCGTAGTTACCATACAATGTACTCAAATAAACAACAACAACAACAGCTAAGACGAAAATGTTGTAATTCCAATTTAACGCGACTTCCTGCAAATCGCAAAAATTAACTCTCAGCAAGGAAAAAAAAAAACAGTATTTTACGATCGAAAGAATAAACCCATCTGAAAAATATAACTCCTGCAAAACTGTAGTGACACACGTTACGTTACGTGCAACTGTTTTTACGTTAATTATTGTTAGTCTGTTTTGTGTCTGCTGTATTTTTTTTTTATTACGAATCAAAATGGGCAAAAAAAAAATTATGAATTAAGGAGGGACTGATTAGGGTTTTCCGATTTAGCGGAAATAACGCGGAAACGGAAGACATTTTTCCGCTCATTGAAAATGTAATTGAACCCACTTAATATGTCCATTAAATTTTAGGGAATACTAGGAATACGCGAAATGTTGGTATTATATCGAAGGAATGCAAAATTTAAGCCCAAAACGTTTTCATTGTCGGTGTTGTTTTGCCGCTTTTGATGCTTGAAACGGCGAATCTTGAACAATTGTTCGTTTGAAGTGTCTGGAGTTAAAGTGCATATGAAGTATTTTTTTACTATTTTTTTTTTTTTGGAGGCTATTATATCTTTATTTCGAAATGATAAAATAAATTTGTTCGAAAAAGATTTAAGGCCTCTTTTTTTGCCGTCCAAAGTAGCACAATTTGTAGAAATAATGGCAGGCAAGCAAAATAATGATTCACAAATTATCTGCGGATCATGATTTCTGAAAATTACAAAATTATACCAGACCATTGCTTTTTCCTCATGCTTGTGTTATGTTCAATTTTCACGTACGACGCAAGCATAAATGCAAGCACAAGGATCAAAATATTTTGAACGTTGTTTTTGTACTTGCGCTTAGTAATTTGAAGACCGTCTTCACGGCGATTGCGCATGCACCTTTTCGCTTGCGTTTGTGCTTGCATCGCCAGGAAAAAACTAGGACTAACCAGCGCTTAACACTATTAATTTCTTTACACAATCAAAGGCGCCTGTGAGCCAACCCGTGAATACGAAATGCTAAATGAAACGGCTTTTGACGAACGCAAAAAAAAGCAAACAAAAAATACAGTAATTTGAAACTTTTCCCGCATATCTACGTTGAAATAACAAAATTTCGCCTTGCTAATTAGCCAACTGAATCTTAGGTAAATCTTAGGTAAATGAGGGGACAATAGAGCCGCAGGGAGCCGAAGGACGTGAGGTCGATTCTCTTCGAGGAGGGAATTTTTTTTTTTTTTTTTTTTGGGGGGGGGGGGGGGGAGGGGAGGGTATGAATCGATAACCATTACCGATAACCCGCTTGCGCGTATCTACGTGCTACAAACGATTTCAATAAAAGGAAGTTTCACGAATAAAGTGAAGCGTCTGGAAATGTTATCTATTAAATGCGGACGTAGCATCTCTCGTGAAATTGTAACAATACATTCTGTTTATGTTCAATTAACGACGCGGAAAAAGTTGCTCCGTTTCCGCTAAATCGGAAAACCCTATTTGAGCCGCACGTCATCGCGCCGGAATTTGAGGTCAGACAAAAGTTACTTTAATACATCCCTCAATTCAGCTTGTCGGATTTCCGTTGATTTGTTTATATAAATCCGCCGACTGACAATTAAATCACCTTAAAGACCTATTTAAAACTGTTTATCACTCGCGGGAGTATTTTTAAGTGGTTCGAAGGATTAACCGTAAATTTAAGTTCTACAAAACCGGCTTCATTTGTTGGAAAGTCCGTTGTCACTTGATAGTAAATGCAAGCTTGAATGCGTTCATTTGTGATTTTTCCTGTTTGTTTCCGTTTGTTGTAAGATATCATTTTATATGACCTCCGCCAACGCGAGTAAAAGAAAAAAAAAACTTTGTATAAATCCTTTTCGGTTTACATACATCTAATATGAGTAATTTACTGGATGAAAGAAAGTACGTGACTTTGGTGTCTAAAAATACTGATTACACCATGAATGTTGTATTTATTAAGTGAGAGAGGGGGGGAAATACCCTTTCTTCAATACGCTATTAAATAACACCACATGAATGTAGGGGAACTTATTCGATAATTAACAAGTGATGAAATAAGGATGGAAGCGAATTACAGTTCAACAAATTTGATTCGTTACGGGCACTCCGCGGAAATCAAAATTGTCCTTCTACTGAAACTTTGAGATTTTTTAGCCGTTTTTCTGTCCGTTGAGTGTATATTTCTTTGCTTTCATCCCTTTTGGCGTTTTCGTTCTTCCGTAATTTCAAGCTTATATTAACCCTATTCGGCCTGGGGGGGTTGGGGGGGGGGGGATACAAAGTGCCCGCGCTATTAAACTTTGAACATTCATAACTTTTCTAGTATCCATTCAAACGCCATCAAACTTTGTGACTTTTCCTAAAATTTATCTGGCAACCATTTGATGTGAAAACTTTTTGATCACGTGACTTGATGTTTGCATGGCAACAAGATTTTGACAGCCAAGTTTTTTGAAATTTGCATATTTGTACCTTTGAATGAAGAAAAACAATGTTTATTGGTATAACTTTTATATTTTTACGTCACTTAGCGTTTATCTATTGGGTTTGATTAATTTTGAGTGAATTTGGACGGTTTTTAAGAGGTTTTAAAAAAATCAGAAATCCAAGATGTCATCAGATCCAAGATGGCTGCCGTATAACTAATTACCTAATAACTACGTCATATGACGTCATTGTGCGGACCGCAAAGAAGACAATTTTGGGCGTACTATGTACTTTCTAGGTTTCATTGTCATAGCCTTAATGTTCCCCCACCCCCCCAGGCTCAGAAACTCAAAAAAAGCCCAGACTGAATAGAGTTAAGCAAGCTTAAGCAATCTCCCGACCACCCCCCCCCCCTCCCCCATAGGAACACGACATAGCAGCCGGGTCAGTGGCCTTTTAACAGTTACGGTTCAACTTCAGAATGAGCGCTCACCTGCTACTACACCCAGTATTTCCGACCAGAGATATGTCACATTACAGCACAAATGAAATAAAGTAAACATGATTTTGTGGGCGTTTTGGGGTTTTGCCGATGACGAAGTTCTTCAATTGCCAAATTACCATTATTTTAATATGCCATTCTAAACATCAACATCATCAACTGATAAATATGGAGTGTGGAGCCTTGAATGGGTTGTAGCAATTGACTATTGTCTCGTCTTAAAGTACTAGCAGCTGAGAAGAAAGGCCGTCATGAAGTTAACACACATTTTTTACAGTGAGTACATTATTTCTATATTGCAAGGTGTGTTTTTGTCCCATGAAAAGCAGAACAGCTCAATTATTATTACAGCAATTATTTGATACACAGTATATAGAACAACAACAACAGCAGTATATAAAGGGAACAGGTTAATTTTGGGAGATAGCACTCACAAGCTTCAAAAAGGAAATTTAATCAAGACAGCAGGAGTTACCTATTATTCTTTAATCTACCTTTTGCAAAAAAAAAAAAAAAAAATTAAGTAGCTACACAACTGTAAGGCAGATCATAAGTTTTTTTTCAATGTAAAAAACTAGTACTCAAACACTGGAAACTATTGTCTTAGTACATGCTGTAAATTGATCATTGATATTCTGCATATTGGGAGGAAAAACGAGAATTTGCATAATTACAATACGTGAACTTCTTCTAAGTTACATGTTAACTATCAAAGAACTGATTAAGAAAATCCTCCATAACGTACAGGGGGGTACAAATATGGAATAATTTGCCAGAAAGTTTAAGAAGCATAAAATCTTATTTTTCTTTTAAAAAAATTCTTTAGGACTTATATATAAAATGATTTATACTAAAGATTTCAAATGATTATTTTTAAATTAGCCATCACTTGAATTGTAACTGAAGTATTGTTAATTTTGACTGGGGATCTTCTTTAAAAAGCCCAATAGGGCTTGCTAAGATCTCCTGCCTTCTTATATAACTATGGATTGTAACTAGTGACTATATGTATTGTGATGGGCGAATAAACTTACTCGAAAACTCCAAGGAGCCTTTTAAGTCTTTAAAGGTCATATCAGTCGCGAGTTTCACGCGACCGCGACCGATCACGGCGGATTCAATGTTGTTCACTGGTAAGTAAAAAGCTAACTTTTGCGTTCTTTTAACGTTCTTTTATAAATAAGAGAAAATAAATAAAAAGGAAAGACGACAAATTTAAAAATTTCACCTACATTTTTACTCCCGATGGTGTATTTGTAGTCACATTTAAAAATAAAATGTCAAACTCTAACTTGGACATTCTGTTATAGACGATTAAAAATCGAATAGCGCGCACCAGTACCAAAGGAAACCTCGCGAAAGCAGACAAATTACTCTCGAGAAAACCAGGAACATAAGGAATAAAAAGGAAAAAACGACATATTTAAAAATTTCACTTACATTTTTACTCCCGATGGTGTATTTGTAGTCACATTTAAAAATAAAATGTCAAACTCTAACTTGGACATTCTGTTATAGACGATTAAAAATCGAATAGCGCGCACCAGTACCAAAGGAAACCTCACGAAAGCAGACAAATTACTCTCGAGAAAACCAGGAACATAGCGAGACAAATAGTTTAGCATGTATTTAGCACGTGGAAAACGTGACTTAAACAAAAATTGAGTAATAACTCCCCCCCCCCCCCCCCCCCGTTGGGGGTCCTCATCATCATCATCATCATCATCATCATCATCATCATCATCATCATCATCATCTTCATTTAAAAAAACACGATAAATACATCAGGCGTTAACAATTTAATATAAACTACAACTTAACAAAAAAAAAACTATGTATGTAAATTAATCTTCTATAATTTAAAAATATAACTAACTATTAAAGAAAAGTAAACTAAAATAAAGCCTGTTTTACACGAATGCCGTGTCGGAATTAATTAAGAATCGTCGGAAATTAGTCAGAGATGTTGCCTGCCAGCAGCTGATCATGAGGGTAGACTGTTCCAGAGGACTGCACCACTATAGGCAAAGCTATTTTTGTAATTATTAGTACGTGGCAATGGTATTGCAAGCTTATTATCAGAATCCCGCAAATTGTAAGAAGTTATCGCATCACTCCGCTGAATAAATTAAGAGGACAGATAATTCGGTGCGAAGTCGTTTAAGGACTTATAGACAATCTCAGCCTTTAGTTTTTGACGTCGAGTTTCTAAATTGTCTCAACCTAATTCTTTAAGTAGTTGGTTGGCGTCAGTATCATAACTAGAATGGCCAAGGACGCGGACAGCACGATTTTGAAGTCTCTGTAATTTGTCAGATAATGTTTTGGCACAGTTACCCCAAACAACACTACAATAGTCGAAGTGCGATTGAACTAACCCATAATAGATATTATGCAGAGTTGCAGGAGGAACACAGTGACTTATTCGTTTAATAGATCCAATACCAGAAGAGATTTTTTTTTTAGATATAGCGTTGATATGATTACTCCATGTTAGATTTTCATCAATTAACACGCCGAGAGACTTGGTAAAATCAACTCTGTTTAATTGTGTACCATTAATTTCGAAATCTGGGAGAACGGATAGACTATTCAATTTTTGTCTTGATCCGATTATCATATATTCAGTTTTTGTCATATTGAGAGTCAATTTGTTGGCAATAAGCCAATTGTTTATATTTAACAAGTCCTGATTCAAAGAAGCCTCAAGAGAGCAGATATCATTGTCAGCATATGTTAGGTGAGTATCATCAGCATACATTCTTGGTTGCGAATTTGATAAACAATTTGGTAGGTCATTAATGTATAAGAGAAACAGCAAAGGTCCTAGTATTGTTCCCTGGGGAATCCCACAAGTTAGAAAGGACACCATTGACAGCACATTTTTGGGTACGATTTTCTAAATAAGAAGAAAGCAATTCGTAAGCAATTCCTTTAACACCATATAAATATAGTTTGGATAATAGAATAGAATGATTGACTGTGTCAAATGGCTTTTTTAGATCTAAAAAGACAACAGCGTTAACATAGCCACGATCTATGTTAAAGGCCCAATTATCAGTGGCTTCGAGCAAAGCGGTTACAGTTGAGTGGAAGGATCGAAAACCAAAAATAGGAAGAAAGCTGATTATAAACTACTCTCTCGAAAACTTTTGCTATTGCTAAGATCGCAGAAATTGGGCGATAATTGTTCTTATAATTCAACACATTGATACACTGCCCAAATATGGTAAAAAAGTTGTCGATAGACGTTATGTCTACATGACATATAACCAGCGATGGCGGTAAATTTCGCATTTGAAGGAAAGTGAAAATGACTGCTCCCTGCAATTTCATGTTTTTGGGCGAAAAAGCGCGCGAACTATTAGTTAAAAAAGGAAAAGGAAGGAAAAAAGAGAAGAAAAGAAAAGAGAAAAATACTGTTCACATGATTGGACAAAAAAGGCGCGAAATTTTCGCGTTGTCGCGGTCGCAGTGTTTCTTGGCGTAGCTGAATGAAAACTGGTTCAAAGTTTAACCGCTCGACAAGAAGTGAATGAAGGAGCACAATTTTCGTGAAATTCCTTTGGTAATCACCTCTGGAATATGATATAGACTTGATGTTTCCTCAGAAAAGTTTCTGATCTCGTCATTACGGTTGTGGGAGTTAAAAAACGAGCATTCCAAGTTTGTAAACAACATTGATCGACTCAGCTCGTACTTTGATGTTTGAAAATTTGGTGCTTATGGAAGAGACTAAAAAGCCAAATCAACTACAGGTACGATGTTTTAACCGTTTCTTGTATCCTTTAGCTGTGAATTTTTGTAAGCTTACTGTCCACGCTGTAGTTCTTTCCGACTTTTCGCCGCTATGTTTAGGTTCGTAGCCGTGTTTGTTCAATTTGTTTTGATTCTGAATTAAACTTTTTAAGATACGAAACACTTGTAACTAAGACATTCTATGCCATTTTACTGTGTTTTAATTCTTGTAGTCACTACTCTGTCCCGTTCTCTGAGCAGACGAAAGCTCTTCGTGGAAACTGTCAACTGATTGTGTACGCTAAATTAATTTTAGCTTGGCAAAAGTTTTGCCATTCACTGCTTGTTGTTTAAGAAATGGTGCGAAGTAAAATATTGTAGGTAGCCTTTTTACTTAATGAAAGGTTGTATATCTCAAAGATTTTTTTTCTCGAAACTGTGATTTGTTATCAATGTGTTGAAATGTAAAACAGTTAAGCTTATAGTGTTCAAGCTTGCACAATATTGACAAAGGCGCCACTTTCATTCATGAACTGTGTGATGTTGCAAGTTCCGCGCGGTAAAACATCTGTAAGCTTTTTTTTTTTAATAAAAGGCTTGTCGGCGATATTTTTTCTTCAAACTGTGCTTTGTTATCAATGTGTTGAATTATAAAACTATTATAGCGCTCAAGCTTACGTGATATCGCCTAATTTTAGCCGACTCGGCCTACGGCCTCGTCGGCTAAGTATTAGGCGATATCACGCGCGCTTTCGCGCTATAATAGTTAAATATCACTTCTATCGCCCTGCTTAAATATAGGCGTAACTTTGGCCAAGGGCTTGATGGGGACGTGCGGCCAGCCAGGGTATGTTTTTCGGGATTTTTTGTCTTAAACACGGTATCGATTTTGTCATTTTTTGTCTTAATCAGGGCATCGATTTTATCAATTGTTGTCTTAAACAGGGTATCTTTTCTTGGACGATAAACAGCCAGCCCGTATGTTCTACGAATTAAACTTCAGCAAAATTTTTTCGGGTTAAATGTCTTAAAAAAAAAAAAATCGGAAAATCGGAATTCTGTCTTAAACAGGGTAGGAAAATCAGTGATTTTTGTCTTAAACAGGGTCAGGGTATGAGGGGCCGGGCCGCACTTCCCCACCCAAGGATATATCGAGTACCCCCCCCCCCCCCCCCCGGTAATAAACTCAAACGTCACAACGTGTATGACAACTTCCAGTCCATTCAAGTTATTGATGCTACGATAAAGATTTCTGTTTTTTTCACTAATGAATAACGAGTTTTCCACGGAAAATGAACGGTCTGACATCAACTTCAACTTTTGAGATATTACTCATTGTGGTTTCTTGGCTTATCCAAAACGAAAAAACGAAAAACGGACTTTGAGAAAGTCCAATGAATTTCGTCCCTTGTCAATTTTCTCTTCTCCCCATTTCCAGACGCCGAAATACGAGACCAGGCCGCATGTCGGCCAAATGCGACACGCTGACAAGTTAAAAAAATTAAAATAACAGGGTAGGTTGGAAAAGGAAGGATTGGTAGAATGCGGAATACGGAATTCGGAATTCGGAATTCGGAATTTTGAATTCGGAATAACATAATGATAAAAAATATCATTTTATAATTTTCACCGACAATAATAGCAACCACCCTAAATATTAAACCGAGGTAGTTGCTTACGAGAGTTTACACTGCAAGGGAGGTATAACAAGAACCGCTGTACACAGCTCGAACTCGTGGCGTCTTTAACCCATTGCAGTATCGATTCCCGAGTGTTTTGTGTGCTTTTACAGAAAATCATAACGTGACGAACGCGGGAAATGTCTATTCGTTTTAGCAATTATATATATATTTTTTATGATTAATTTTATTTTTGAGTTTTTTTTTTTTTTCTGTGTTATCGTGTGTGTTTTAATTTTGTATGACCTCCGTTAGTGGTCATACTGGGTTCCAATGTAGTTTTTATCCTGTGTTACAATACAGAAATACAGGTAAACCAAATAAAAACAAACACTTTTTAATTACGTGTGGTTATAGTTTTTTTTTTTTTTTTTTCCTGTCAGGAGTCCCCTTTCTTTAAAAATAGAACGCAAGCATTTTTTCATCCACTCTCAATTGAAAATTGATATTCTTATAATTGTGCTATGCGGTTAGTACTAACCTCCTTTCCATGTCCATATCTGAACTACTCTCTTCTGAAGAAGCTGCGCGTAAATTAGACACAAAATGCATATTGCGACTTTCCAATAAAAACGTAATAAAACGTTCCAATTTTTAAGTACAAAATAACGCGCCCTCTTTAATAGAACAAAATGGAAGAGTACAGTATTGTTTTAATAAAGTGATAAACAAAGAACTATATCTAAAAACAGACAAGCTGGCCGGGTAAACCAACAGTTAGCCTTGTCCATCTTTGTGAAGTTATAATCAGGCAATATAAATAATAGAAACAGAACCTACCTTCTCCAGAAACAACTTCTGCGTAAGTTCTCTTTTTTGTTCCGTAGCTTGGCATTGATTCCATTTTCAAAGTAGAGAGCTTTACGAGATCGAACGCGAAACAACTAGCTAACTAGCTCCAGAGAAATGTCTGGTTGAATTACCTAACCGAAGAACTCTAAATTTCGAAACCTGTCTAGATTGCATATTGAGGTAATAACGGAAAAAATCCATTTAATGTGAGAATAGATGACAATCTTTAACATTTAAGTTTCCCTGTTTCTTCGCAAGCTAAATCGAGATTAGGGCTGTGAAAGGTGCTCAGATAATTTTCACTCAGTGCCGAGTATAAATATATATATATATATATATATATATATATATATATATATATATATATATATATATATATATATATATATATATATATATATTGCATTTAAAAGAAAAAAAGATTCCATTCCGTATCCCATAGTCCGTATTCCAAAAACGAATAGACCTTACCCGCGTTCGTCACGTTATGTTTTTTTTTTTTTTTTTTTTTTTTTTCGTAAAAGCACACAAAACACTCGGGAATCAATACTGCAATGGGTTACAACAACAACAACAACAACAATTTATTTACAAATAATAATAAAACAAATTATATTAGCAACCCGCAAATAACTAAAGTTAATCGTGGCTGGTTGCTACACACTAAACAATTACAGGAGCTCACTATAAAATAATTGACAGATAACAATAAATACGAAAATAAGGAATGGGTTAAAGACGCCACGAGTTCGAGCTGTGTAGAGCTTCTTGTTATACCTCCCTTGTAGTGTAAACTCTCGATAGCAACTACCTCGGTTTAATATTTAGGGTGGTTGCTATTATTGTCGGTGAAACTTATGAAATTATATTGTATATCATTATGTTATTCCGAATTCCAAATTCCGTATTCCGAATTTCGTATTCCTTCATCCCTCATTTTCCAACGTACCCGGCGAAATGCGAGACCATTAAAAAGAAAAGAAAACGACACGATCGTTTCGAAATCGTATCAACGGATTGATCGGACCGTTGTGGCTGCAAATCCCGGCATAAGCTGATTTCAGATTCAACAGCACACAAGCAACAGCACATTTTGATTGAAACACAAAATCACGTAAGTCCATTTGTAACTTTATTCTATGGGCGTGGGTTACCTATGATAACAAGTTTATAGGTCAGTAAGGTGTTTTTGCGGAAGCGGTTTTACAAAAATAACAATTCGGTAAGTATTACGGAAAATGAAATGAAATCTGTTTCTAGAATAAACTTGAAAAAAGTAGTTTTTTCTGATAGAACATTTTGGAGCAAATAAGTGAAACAGTATTACATATTCGCTATAGTTACATTACCTTATAAATAACAGAATTAATACATAATTAGTGTTTCAATTCAGTGATAACTGTAGTTCCGTTTTAAAGTGCTCGCTGCTGAAAAGAAAGGCCGAAATGGAGTTGAGGCATATTTTTGCAGTGAGTGTATATAATAATTATGTTTATCTTTGGAAATTAAATTTCAGTACATTTTTTTTTTTTTTTGCAATTTTTAGATTAGTTTAGTAGTTTGTTACATTGAGCATCACTACTGTTTTTTTTTAATTTTATCTGTTTATTGAACTGTCTTCACGGTATTGCCTCTTTTTGTAATTTTTTTTTAATTTCAAAAGCGCAACATATATTATAATGTTAACCATTGCAAATGCAAATTCCACGAATTAGAATACGTTGAAGAATAATATAAGCGGATATTATTATAGTAAATCACGAAATGCACTCGTGTTCATACGATTTCCTATACTTATCAATAATAGTACAGACGGATAAAATGATAAAACTGACGCCATCAGCGAAAGTTTTTTCAAACTTTTCAGCGCTGCGTTTTTCGTGGCGAGAATTCTTTCACAAATCCAGAATTATTCAATGAGAAAATCGTCTAAAATAGATGAGACGAACTTCAAGAAGCTAAAACACAACCTTAAAGCGGAAAGATGAAGATGTTTGTTGAGAATCCAGACCTGAAAATTGGCGGTGAGCAGGATAAGTGCTGTCACTGAAATAAGCTTTACCAGAGGTGAACTGAAACGTGTTTCAACTGATTATTTAACAATTTTAACGGGAATAAAGGTTAGTTTCAAATTTGTAATTTTTCGGGCTACAGGGTGACTGTCCCAAAAGTTCGTTCCTCTGATATATACTAAAATAACTTTTGATCACGGCACAAGCGACACACAGTAAAAACCCGCAAGTAAGAACCTGCATTTTTCCAAGTTAGCCTAAACAGGTTTTTACGTATATGGTAATTAGCACAAATTTAGGCTATTTAGGTTCATAAATAGGTTCTTATTTTCTGGAGAAAAAAATTACATTGTAGCTAATAGAATTTAGTTGTATTCAGCATATTCCTTATATAAAATCTACATACCAAGTTTGTATTTATGCAAAAATGACTATAATAAGAAAAAATGAAGCACTGATATGATCACAGAACATAACAATATATACATGTACTCTTATTTGCCCAAGTGCATTGTACACATTTTTTTATATAGAGTTTTAGAAAATAAGAACCTGTTTCAAATTTTAGGCTAAACATCAAAATACCAGCAGTTCTTAACTGTTATGTATACTGTTTCATACGTAGTTTAGGTAGCCTGAGTGGCCTCTATTATTTTTTAATTATCACATTTCGTAGCCGCTCCGGCATGGAGTGTGATCATTGTTGTCACTGTCTTGTAGCGTGGAAAACGGGACGTTTGCCCATGCTAGTTTGAGCCGCCGTTTCAGTTCCTTCATGGTATTCGAGATAGGATATTTGTATTTGAATTCATCTATTATACTCCAGAGATTCTCGATCGGGTTGATGTCTGGTGAATTGGCTGGCCACTCTGCTTTCTCGATAAAACTGGGCATATCTGTTTCGCAGCTCACACAGCTAAGACAACGGAAACATGGGTGCCCTGTCTTGAAAGAATGTCATGTTACGGTTCGAACTGAAATTAACATTTCCTTTTCACGGTTTTTCACGACACAGAAGTGTTGTGATAGCTGCCTTACATGTTGATTTTCCTCGTTTGTATTTTGCCTTCTCAAGGACGTTTTTAACCTTATAAAATCGCTTAAGATCTGAGGTCTCCCACTTCTTTTGTTGTCTTTAAAATCTTCGGCTCTTGACGACCATTTGACTACCCAACATTCGCTTTTTTTCATCGAGT
Source organism: Cladopsammia gracilis (assembly GCA_022457155.1). Classification (NCBI taxonomy): domain Eukaryota; kingdom Metazoa; phylum Cnidaria; class Anthozoa; order Scleractinia; family Dendrophylliidae; genus Cladopsammia; species Cladopsammia gracilis. The sequence continues at coordinate 319,438 of JAJGOT010000342.1, forward strand.
AGTTTGGCGATTTGTTGAACAGAAAGACCAGTAGAGCTAAGTATAGATGCTTGTGCTCGTAAATAGGAGATTTTTGGGGCGTTTTTAGGATTTATTTTATAAGCCGCTAAGCAAAACACTGACAGTTAATTCAGAGCAGCTCGCGGCTGTGAAATGCCGTAAAATGGCGGGGAATTTTCGCGCGCGAGATTTATAATAGGCCTGCTGTATTTAACCCCAAGTAATAAGGAAATCAAACTATACATTGTTTTTGTGAAAGTTCTTATTAAAAGACTATAACACGAGTCAATACAGAAAAATACAGCCCTGTAAATTAGAGGAATGAACTTTTGGGACACTCTGTATGTGTTTCTGACCTACCTACTCAAACTTTTAATTTACGAACCCGTGTTTCTCCGAATTATGGCGATGAAATTCTGGTTTCGTGGCGATCGCATCTTGCATCAGTTTTGGCGTTTTGTTATTGTAAAAAGCAAATTGACGTCAGTTTTTTATGCGTCTGACCTCTTATTGATGTACCATTTGCACGATGACGTCATTTGACTACTACTACCAGAATTCATTTGGTTTTCCTTTCTTATTTAAATTTTGTAATCCCAGTGCGGTTTAAATAACAATAGCCCTAATTTCCACTACAAAACAAACAAGAAGCTGTACACAGCTTGAACTCGTGGCGCCTTTAACTCATTGCAGCATTGATTCCCAAGTGATTTGAGTGCTTTTACAGAGAAACATAAGCTTAAAATTATGTCTAATCAAAGGCTCCTAAGAGCCAACCCGAGAAGAAGAAATGCTAACGCGTAACGCGTAACGCAATATTACAGTAAGCTTACGTTTTCACACTGACACAGTTCGATATATATATATTTTTTTAAATTAAACGTAAGGATTTTTGACGAACGAAAAAAAAAGTACATCACTTTCATAATGTCCAGTTCGAAAAAAGAAAAAAAAAGGAGAAAAAAAAGGACGTATGGAGATTCGAACTCGGGCCGTCCGGGACAAAGCCACAAACTCAATCACTGCGCTGTCCAAGAGCACATACTACCTACAAACTAAATTTTATCATTTTAAGCTAGATACGCATCAGAACGTGTGTTTAGGTTGCAAAATCCTTTTAGATCGACTTTAATGTTGCACTAAAAACTCCAAATGCGAAACATCTGTAAGCTTATTGTTGTCTATATTCGTTTACATCAAATTAATTATTGTTATCGTTGGATTCACGTTGAATTCCTGTTACGAAACGTGTTCGTAACAAAGAAATTTGCTCACTAAGTTTACAGCTGATGGAAGGAGCGAGTGAGTGAGTGAGTGAGTGTCGTGAGTGAGTGAGAGAGTGAATTTTATTTAAACACCCTTGCCGATAACCTGTTCATCATGCTTTCACGTATACACGGCTTTAAAAGTAAGACTACACTGCATTCACTGGATTCAGTACAATGTAGCTGACACTTAAGCTCGACCCGGAGCTCGATCGCTAAGCAAATGGCAAGTTTAATATATAAAACATAGAACTTGCCAGAGCAAAAATCCCACAGGAATAAGCGGCGAACACAATATCAAACGGTCCTATCCATCCATGAACGCCTTGAATTGTCTTGAAAGTGTGCAGTTGTACGCAGTAGTTCTTTATCTTGCTTCTCGAGTCAACACACGGAGAGATTTTACGGTATGTATTTCATGGCCGAAAGCCATATAGTCGTCGACATAGACTTAAATATGCGTGCATAAATTTGCATGCGCTAATGTGACACGAAAAAAAAAAAACAAGAAAAGTCAACGCCGGATTTACAACTCGTGTGCTTCGCCACGAGTAAAAACTGAAGGATTCTGGTAGTAGTAGTAGTAGTCAAATGACGTCATCGTGCAAATGGCCTATTTATAATGATAGGTGGTTTGCAATCATTCCCTGAGAATTTAAAAGACAAAAGCCCAGCGGCCATGCTGGTGGACGGAACAAAAGAAAGTAATAGATGCTAATGAGAGATCTTTTGTTTTGTGCACCAGCGTGACGTCAGGTGAAAACGTCCTATAAGAGGACAGACGCATAAATCAAAGGCTCCTTAGAGCCAACCCGTGAAGTTTGAAATGCTAACGCGTAAGGCAATAATTGCGGTAAGCTTTAATATGTTTTCACTCTGTCACGGTTCAATATATTTTTTTCAAAATTAAACGTAAGGATTTTTGACAAACGGAAAAAATAAAAATACAGTACATCACTTTCATAATGTTCAGTCCGAAGAAGAAAGAAAAAAGAAAGAAAAAAAAAAGAAAAAAAAAAGAACGCCCCGAGCAAGATTCGAACTTGGGCCTGTCAGCCGTAAGCCCGTGATTTACACCACTGACTTGTAATGGGAGAAATTTTATTACTTGAAGATAGATAACCATCAAAACGCGTGTCTCGGTTGAAAATTCCTTTTAGATCGATTTTAACGTTGCATTAAAGACTCCAAATGCGAAACATCTTTAAGCTTATTGTTGTTTATATTCGTTTACACCAATTTAGTTATTGTTATCGCTGGATTCACGCTGTTCTTGTTACAAAACGCATTCGTAACAAAGCATTACGTCACTAAGTTTACAGCTGATGGAAGGAGTGAGCGAGTGAGTGACTCATTTGCATATCTGTCGTCGTTACCGATAACCCGTTCATTACGCATGCGCGTATATTCACGGGTTAAAAATGACGTCAAACTGTTAATTTTATGCAAAAACCACAATATAAATTATTAAATTATTGTTATTAAATTATTACAAGATTTTAACCATTTTTTCAAGCAAATTGCACCGCTTATCATATGCTGAGAATAATTTGGGCAGATATCATCTAAACTATGCTAACATTTTTTTCTTAAAAACGATAAGTTTATGTTAAATAATTCTGATCTTTCCTTTTTTGTACACTATTGTAGACTATTGTCATGCTGCTGTTGGCTTTGGAAGTCCAATCCTATTTCGTAAGCCTTATTAAAGTCAATGGACTGGGGGACCGTTATATGACGATAAACACAAATAATTGTACTCCTGACAAATCACAATGCGAAGCAAGGTGCGATGGAAGTATTGGGACAAGTAAGTTGAAATTGTTATACACCTTATTCCAAAATGGTGGTCAATTTATTATTCTTTGATATGTATGTTAATTAGCCCTTGTTGCCTCGTTGCCTCGTCCGAAAATACAACAGAATTTCCACGCGAAAATGAGGCAAAGAGGGCTAATTGAAACGCATACAAATATAAATTGCCCGCCATTTTGGAATAAGGTGTATTCTAACCTGTTGTAACCTTTTTAGCACGAACTTGTAGTTTATTTGTTTGACGTAAACATGAATTAATCTGTGATGTATTTACTTTAAAGAGAACTAACTAAAGATGTCAGTTTTTACCAATTGTTAAGAAAAACTAATAATTTATTATATGCTACCTATCAACAAATTGTTAGCTACATGTTACAAAAAAAGGTTACCGTTATCCTTAAAATAAACTGTTTTATCGTATAAATCTAGTAATAATGTCTTAACTTGACAAATATAACTATAATTTAACAAATTGATACACCGCCCAAAATATGGTTATAAAGTTCTCGCTCTCTTGCATGGGCGAAAGAAGGAAAAAAAAAAGATGAAAAGAAAAGATAAAAATTATTGATCACATGATTGCGTTGTTTCGCAGTATTTCTTGGAGAATCTGAATGAAAGCTGGTGTAGGGAAAGGCCGCAGATTGTCATGTGTTGTTTAGAATGATTAGTAAGATTGAAATGACGCGCGACACGGTTTGGATGCGTCTTTGTCATTTTTTTCAACGACTCGAAGATGTTCACGAAAACGGTCGCTCAGCTCCTCCCTGGTTCGCCAATGTATATATTTTTGCAAAAAGTACACGTTATGCAGTAGATAACATTTACGGAGGTACATGTGAAACGATCGGTGATTTTAATAGATCGTTTGGGTCCCGTTATTTTGTCCGCGTTGTGAACGAAATGACAAGTGTTGCATCGTGTGCGTGCGCATTTAAAAGTTCCCGTTTCATCGTCAGATTTCAGTGCGCTTGTAACTAGAAAGTTGCGTATATTTTTGTCACGTTTGAATGAAATTAGTGGGGGTTGTGAAAAAATTCTGCCAGTTTCGGGGTCGTTTTGGAGTACAAAATTTCAAATTATTCTGCTGTCTTTCCCTACACCAGGGTAACACAGAAAGCCGTAAACACTTAGAACAAAAAGTCATCTTTCAAATCGGCACTCTCAAACCCCACGGAATCAACGAACGCTTGCATTCAACTAATTTACATTTGTTTTTCACGTCACCAAATTTCCACCAATAGCGTAGCTCTACCACTTACTATATAAAACTACCAACAATCCCTTGATTCTTGATTCTCTCCGACGAAGGGCAAGCGCTCGAAACGTCAGCTATCTCGAATCTTTTTACGGTGGCTAATTTACCTTATCGACTCAGTCGATAAAACCAAATTCTTCTACTTAATAGAAGATTGTTTATCCCAATGATTTTTTTTTTTTCGAAACTGTGATTTTAAAGGCTGATTTTCACTGGCAACGGAGTCGGCGTCGTAGTCGAAATCGTAAGAGCATTTCCGGCCTAGTGAAAATCAAAAATCGGAGTCGTAAGTGAAGTCAAAAGCTCGACGGAATCGGAGTCGGAAGAATCAGAACGGTTCCATTTTCTTTCGTTTCCGCTTATGACTCCGTAATCTTCTTCCGGTCCATTCCGTCGGTTTGATTTTCACTAGATCGTATCGCTCTGCGCTTCTGAACACGACTCCGACTCCGACTCCGACTCCGACTCCGACTCCGACTCCGACTCCGATTCCGACTCCGATTCCGACTTCGACTCCGACTCCGTCGTTAGTGAAAACCAGCCTTAAGTAATCAATGTGTTGGATTATAAAACAGTTATAGTACTGAAGCTTGGGCAATATCGCCTGATTTAAGAATCCTGCGATTTGCACTATAATTGTCAATTATATGGTTCACAACCTGTGACTTGCCGTGACCAGCCGTACCGTGTATCTTTGAACGTTTTTGAAAATCTTGGGATTCAGCGAGCGAGTTTAAATCTCTACTGTAAAATATTCCTTTTTAACCCGTGAATACGCGCATGCGTAATGAACGGGTTATCGGTAACGGTGGCTTAAATTCACTCACTCGCTCCTTCCATCAGCTGTAAACTTAGTGACGTAATGCTTTGTTACGAATGCGTTTCGTAACAAGAACAACGTGAGTCTAGTGATAACAACTAATTTGTTGTAAACTAATATAAACAACAACAAGCTTAAAGGTGTTTCGCCTTAATTGGAACCTTAATTCAACGTTAAAATCGATCTAAAATAATTTTTTTTTTAATCGAAACACGCGTTTTGATGCGTATCTATACCTAGAAACAATAAAATTTAATATTTTCTAAGCATGTGTTCCTCGGTGGTCGAGTGTTTTAGTGTTGGGATTTGGAGTCGGGAGGCGCGAGATCAAGTCCAGCTCATGAAAGTGATGTACTGTTTTTTTTTTTTTTTTTTTTTTTTTTTTTTTTGCGTTCGTCAAAAATCCTCAAGTTTAATTAAAAATAAATATCGAACCGTCTCAGTGTGAAAACATAAGCTTACCGCAATATTGCGTTACGCGTTAGATTTCTTATTCACGGATTGGCTCTCTCAGGAGCCTTTGATTATTATTCGACATAGAGGGAAAATACGCATCAAATCGAATGCAAATATGACACGTTATTTCACTCTTCTGACCGCGCGTAAGGAAAAATTAAAACTGTTTCAATTGTTTTTAGGAGATTTACTGTCGTATAACAAACACTGAATTTATTCACTAAAAAGTTGTGCAATACGGCTGGGAATTTATACTCGTAATTAAATTATTGAATAGGCTACTGGATTCTGCAAGGTTAGCTGAGCTACAAAGCATTTAGAAAAGTCCTGCACGCCACTGAAATAACCTGCCACATGTGAACTTAGTTATTTTCAATTGTAACGGTTTCCTTTTGTAAATAGTACATTCATATGTTTATGGTTCTTATTATAAATAGTACATTCATATGTTAATGGTTTATATATTTCTTTAAATCTGTTGAACTAATTTTTGTATTTTGTTAATTTACTTGGCAAGAATTTCAGCTCATTGATGAAGGAGGCATAGTAAACACGCCGAAAATGTGCATCGCGTGCACCCGCCGCAACGCTGGTATCCAGTATGTTCTGAAGGTCAATAGGACAAATCCAGTTCAACTAGTCTTTGAGGTGAATAAAAACAACCACTTCAGAATTTTATCAGTATACTCAGAAGGTACCCTGTAACTTTAATGAGAAGAGGAATAACGCACTGTTCTACTTCTACTTGATATAGCTTTCCGTTTTAATAGTCGTCGTCTGTAGGATTTAATTCACAGACACCAATTTTTAGTGTTTAATTTTAAGAAGATCCAAGTACAATGTTGGTATTGTTGGAAACCCAGAAAGATGGTCCAGTTCTGTTTAAAGCTATCTACCTAAAATTGCACTGAAATTGTAAATACATAAATGCCTTTAATTTATAAATTGCAAAGTATGGACAGCAGGATGGAAACGGAATGTCATTTGAAAAAAACAAATCGGGTTGGTTTGTTTTCACGTTTTCCCTCATGTCTAACAAAAACAATGATAAAATGATTTTGTTTGGATCTCCTTTCAAAAATTCACTTGATATCTTTCTCTTGGTGTTGAAGACAACTTAACAAGAATTTTAACAAGAATTGTTATCCCAAGACGCAAAAATGCTCTTGACGTAGCCATGGACCATCCCTATACGATTCCATACATGTTTCTCAGAGATGATCATTGTGGCTTTTATATCAAAATGGAGCGCCTCAACTTGATTCAGACCCTTCTGAGTTCATTAATGGGCAATGACTAACTTTTGGTCTAAAAATTGCTAAAGTTATCCATAAGCACCTTTACGCGTACACGAATCCTCTTTGAAAATCAAAAGGGAGATAGAAGGTTGTGATTGTTAAGTTCTAAATAAGAACAAACATCAGCAATTTTGAATTGTTATTTTAAATAGATATATTGAAAAACGCACCCTATATTTTAAGTCAAGTTGCAATCCATTTTATTCCTAAACATCCGCCGCCAACATGGGCGAAACTGGGCCATTATATGTCGTTTCTATTCAACAACAACAACAACAACAACAACACTTTATTTGCACTCCGCATTGATTTACATTATATAAAAAAACTACTGATAAATATAGAGAGAGTGCAGGATGCCCATATAATAACCATTGAGGGCTAAACAAATTCATGAAATATGTTTGGTTTTTCAAAGCGGTGCTGATTACAATTGACGATAGTGAGATTTAGGCCCCGTCCACACGTATCCGGATATTTTTGAATCCGCAACTTTTTTGTTACGGATTAACCTCTTACTAACTGAACGCGAGGGCCGTACTGGGGAATATTGGCCCGAGGTCGTGGCAGTACGGACCGAGCGCAGCGAGTTCCGTACTGCCACGACCGAGGGCCAATATTCCCCAGTACGGTCCCGAGCAAGTGAGGTTAGTAAGTAGTTTTATTATATGGCATCATTTTTTTGATGCGAAACAACACTTCCGGTTGTTCATTCAAGTCAATTTCCGGCACGATGTCAGGGAATTTCCCGCTTACGATGACGCAAGCAGTAAAAACCCAGTACAACAACATGTAAAACGACAATAAATACGATCTGCGAATTTAGAAAACATTTAATGAGTTGGGAAAAAATCATTATACAATTAAAAGAACATGCACCCGCTGAGGAATGTTTTATTCGCACAACGGTGGAGTTTGAACTGAATCGAAGTTTTACAAAACGGTACTTCGCAAAGTCAAGTTAACGCGTACAGCAGCGTACAGTCAATCATCGTTGCACTTTCAATAATTACTCGACGCTTCTTTTCATTCTGGACGATTTTCACATTTCCATGAAAAATATACGGTTCTCAGGATCGAGTGAAACTGGGTTGGAGTCGCCGAGTTCTCCGGTCTCAAAGAGAGCATCTTCTTCGTTATTTTTCAAGTGCCTTGGCAGCTTGCGGTTTGTTGCCTTTGCAATGCTCATGAACAAGCGTCTTGCGTTTCGCAGCAAGAACTCTCCTCGATTTTTCAAAGTCCTTGTCCTTGAGGATGTTTACTGGAGACCTTTTGTCGGTTCAATACCTTTGAACGCTTCGCTGAAAACCAGAAATGGTGTCTGGTTCGTACTCTTCTCCGTTCCTCTTACGGATATTCATACTTCTAGTAAAAAACTTGGACAACAGGTGGTCAAGCTTGGCCGCAGGTAGGCTTTCGATATTTTCACTATTCAGCCCATTTTCTTTCATGTTACGGAAGAGAGTGTTCATGTCAGTCGTGGTCTTCTTAGTAGTGTTGACCGACTTTTCTGGTTATTTATAAAACCTTCAATTTCTTCCTGGCTGTCGGTGATCCTTGTCTCAACAATCGTTTCATTAAAGTTGCAAAGTTCTTCTTCATCTGAATAATAAAACTAGCTCAGTGAATGTTCGTATTCCTCTTTGTCTTTCATGTTATCAATCATGCTAAATTGTTAGGAGGGTAATCTTATAATAAATTAAACAATATTTTCCTTTCCAGACGATGTTTCTTGCATTTGATTTTATGCTTTTGTGTTTTCGCGGTTTGAATTTCCCGGGAGCTGAGAGATCGAGAGGAAATATCCAAACGGACCGTTTCCATGGTAATGGTCCGTACTGTAAAATCCCGACCGAAGAATAGTCAATCAGAGCACTCGATTTAGCCTTGAGTATTGCTTGCCATATAATAATAGAAAATATTCGCGTCCACACGTAGCGTATTCGAATCGTATTTGCTCGAATTCGCCGGATACGTGTGGACGGAAGGCCAATCCGCAACAAAAAAGTTGCGGATTCAAAAATATCCGGATACGTGTGGACGGGGCCTTAAATTATAATGAACGCCAAGAAAAATCTTCTACCGATTCGTTGATGTCAATTGCAATGAAAGATAATTAACAATTATTCATCGAGGACGAGCTGAATATGAGCAAATATATATAACCAACGAGGCGCCGCGCCGAGTTGGTTATATAAATTTGCTCATATTCAGCTCGTCCTCGATGAATAATTGTTTTAGTAAATTTTCAAACACTCAAATAACTGGAAATTGGAAAAAAAATTATTTCCGTTTCAAAAAAATACATGACTGTTACGTCAGTGAACAAGTGTCACATGACCGCTTCGCAAATCGAAAAGCGAGCAAATGCTAACAAGCGGCGAGATCGAGAAGAATGTTTCTTTCAAAAGTAGTTTCCTTCAAAAATAGGTTTAATCGGACTAGCTGAAATGGTTATGGATTTGAACATTAGAATTGTGGAGATTATATTGCGGACAAGGAAAGATTTGCCCGCCACGTGCACTTGCACGTACACCCCGAATGTCGCCATTTTTTTCCGCGACGGTTTTTTTTTTTTTTTCGCGTAATTCGTCACAATTTTCCATATTTGGGCAAATTAACCAATAACGACTCAGATTGGTAGCGGTTGGACCAATCAGAAATCTAGAAAATCATTATCGAGAGGTAAAAATTCACTAATGTGTTTTATTCATGCAAACAATCCATCCATTGCTTTCACAGAAGCGGCCCTGCAACACAGCTGACGACTCCTACTCTTTGTTTGTACAGACCTACAACTACCGTACACGGTTCTTCATATATGAACACACTATTAATAATGAAGTGATGTGCCTAACTTGTTTCAATGGAACTTTATCTCTAAGTACAACCTCGTCCAATTTAATGGATAGAAAGTGTTATTTTGAACTCAGGTTTTACCAAGAAATTTAGGCGCACTCAACGCAGAAATAATAATTATTATTTTTGGTCAACAATAACAGCTTCATACCGTAAATCCTCTATTATGCCCCCTTTTTGGAGCAAGAAATGAAATTCATGAAGCCCCCCACCCCCCTCTTTTAAGCCTCCCACCCCCCCCCCCCCCTCCCCCACCTTTTCCTTCACAACCCAGACAAGCCTTGCATTTAGTTTTAAGTTTTCTTCAATACTGCTGATCCTGCTCTAAACCAAGATCCGGCTTCACTTCGCCGTGCTGTTTGTCCAAGTGGTCCTTGCTTTATTTGAGAGTTACCTTAATCAAATATATAACGGCTGACTGTATAACCGGTACATTTGTACCGTTCCAATCCGGGCACGAATTCATATACTCGCGAACTTTGGGAAAATATAACCGGTAGTTGTAATAAAATGATCATTATTACGGTAATCAATGAGTGGTTAACTGCTTGTATTTCGCTAAATTGTATTAACTTCCCCCCCTTCCCTCTCTAATAAGGCCCCATCTCTACCCTTTCTCCCCCCCCCCCCCCAAAAAAAAAAAGCACATGAAATCAATAAGCCCCGGGGGCTTAATAGAGGATTTACGGTTGTATCATTTTTTAGCTGCGCATAACTCTTGGCATAGCTATTAATATTATCATAGATCTTATTTCCTAAAATAACATCTTGCTTTAGCTTTTTCTCATTTTAAAGAGGATTAAGAGGATATTTTATCTTCCCGAAAATGTATTAGGACCTATTAGTAGTGCCGTGCAAGTTATTATTTTTGTAAACAATTGCAGATAAATACGTATCGCTTTTTTTAGATGCGCATAACTAAAGTAGCATAGATATTGTATCGTAAAGACTTTTGTTCTTGGGCCATCGTAGCTTGATGAGAAATAGAACACAAACCGTTTCGTATGCTACTACATACATACATGAAAATCAGTTGCGTCGGGCAAAACTGATTTCCACTGTAAAATCAAAGAAACATTGTTTATACAAGAACTGAAGCCAGCTTTTAATACAAACGTCAGTAGCGAGAAGCTGATGCTTTATTAATTAGCTGTTTCTTTTTATAGATCAACTGTTAAGTTTTGTACTTAATCTCGGTCCCAGTCCCTTTTTACTACTATATAAGTATCGTTTTTAACACTAACGGTCACTTTTGAAAATGTATGTAGTAGCATACGAAACGTCAAGTTTTTATAAAAAATGAATAAGTTCAATATGTTTATCACCGTGGTTTGTGTTCTATTTCTCATCAAGTATAGATATTATTCCCTAAAATACCATCTTGCTGAATCCTAGCTAGCCATTTTTAAGAGGATTATATTGGGAGGATATTTTATCTTTCTGAAAATATAAATAGTGTAATATTATACATACATGTGTGCAAATTATTTTTTGAAAAGCAATAAAGAAAAATATTTAAAAAGAAAACTGACTTTTGCTTTTCCGAGAACCCTAACTAGTTATTATATTTTGTAATAAAGAGGATATTTTTCTGCCGAACAATTTTAAACAATATTTTGCTATGATAATGTTGCAAGGATCGAAATGACATTTCGCTATAAAGGTCAGGACACACCACGTGACAAGTCGCAGAATGTTTAAAGACCACTGCGATACTTCGCCTAGCTCGTGTGCACTGCTCAGAACTAAGAAATGTTCATTAGTCAAGACGCATGCTTAATTATATCGTTCATTATAATTAAACACATTGTTACACTGCCCAAATATGGTCATAAAGTTCTCGAGGTCTGTAGGTCTACTTGACGTATATCCAGCAGTAGTGGTAAATTTTGCACTTTTAAGGAAAGTGAAAATGACCACTGCCTGCAATATTGTATCTCTGGGAGCAAAAAGGCGTGAACAATAAAAAAAAAAAAAGAGAAAAGAAAGAGAAAGCAGAAGAAAAGAAAAGCGAGAGATTATTGATCTAGAATATGATATTTATTAAGTGGCCAATAACTAGGATTTGGCTGTCTTTTGGTACAATTTAAACGTTTCTAACATTATTCATAAGCACCTTAATTCCCTATGCAAGAATTTCTCTTTGATAATCAAAAGGGAGATATAAAGTTGTGAATTTCGAAGTTCTATTAGGGAACAAACGACAGCAATTTTCAATCGATATGTTAAAGAGACTGAGGGATAAAATGAAAAAGATAGCCTATATTTTTAGTCAAGTTGCAATCCAATCGTTCCAGTTTTGTGATACTAATTGCCACCCTCGAGTATCAAAACTACCACAATGAGTTTCTCTAGTCATACGCAGACAAGTACGCACATTTTCGGTTTCCAAAATGGGCTAGAACAGACTATATAATTTGTTCCTATTTCAATAATTGGTGTTCTAGTATTAATTTGTAAATCAGTAAAGCTATTGTGGCATAGTTTGGACCAAAAAAGATTAACCCTCGATCGTACACGCTACCTTATAACCCCACCGTGATATAAGGGTGGGGAGGGCGGGGGGGGGGGGGTGTTGCAACCCCAACCCCACTCCCCATTGGGTTTTTGCGGTGTTACAATATTTCGAAAATATTTTACATCGAAAAGATAGCCTGTGATGTGCTCTACAAAATAACGTAAATATTATCGGTTGAAGCGCTGCTGGGGTCCGTGACGTCATCCAAAATGGCCGACAAAACCAAAAATTCAACGTTATTGGGAAAATGCGAAAATTGCAAATATTTTTGGCTAGAGTTGCAAAATACGATACAGTTAAACATTGTGGTGCTTATGGGAACATTTTATGTTTTTTTCATGGAACAAAAGGTGAAAAACACGCATTTTCCTTCAAAAATGGCTTGACCCCGTGAAGCTTATGACGTCAAATCTTGTTACCATAGCAACCGGCTGTCGTCAAACTTTATCAAAATGTTTCAAGGATAAACGAACAGCTACTGAAGACGGTATGTGCCAACAATAAATGCTCTTTAAAATATCCCAACAAAAAACCTCAAGAGGGTGGTATCCTCCTCCCTTGTACGCCCGAGGGTTAAAATTCCCGTGATACAGCCCCACAAACAAAATGAGATGAGATGGAACAGAGACAGAATGAGGTGGAACTGGGGAAGGTGCAAACTCACAGAATTGTAGCCAAGGCTTTGTCGCTCGTTTCTGTAATCTATCACTCCTATCCAAATGAATAAAACATCACTGAACCTTGTAGGGAATACTTTTTTTTCAACACCAAAGAACACATAATTTTATCAGAAAATATATTTTTTATGCTTAATGTGCCTAATATTACTTCTTTTTGCGCTTTTGTGATTGTTTACTTGTGGTACTAATTTTATTGGAACTTGAAGTTGGCTTTGAACCTTTGTCACTGTCTTAGGTGATGTCTGTACTTGTACATTTGGTTTAATTTGTTGCACGTTGACCTTTGTCTGCGGTGGTCCCTGCACTGATTTTAGGCCGTGTATTTGAGTTTCAACCTTTTTCGGCACAATGTCTTGCTTGTCTTGCATCTGTGCATTCTTAGCTGGGATTTGAGACTTTTTACAGCATTTTAACGAAGGACAAAAACCGACACAAAATTTATCGCAAATTGCTGGACACACTGTTGGGGGATGACTTGTCGCCGGTATTCCGGGAGGTCCCGGTGGCCCCGGCGGCCCTGGAGGTCCGGCTGCACCTGGATCCCCTTGATCTCCTTGTGCTCCCATATCTCCCATCGCTCCCTGAGATCCCTGAGGACCTTTCGGTCCAGCCAATCCTAAATAATATACATGTATTATTAGAAACTAGAATCGTCTATGTTACTGTGGAGCCGCATTAAAGATGAACCAGATAACTACCTGTAGGTCCAGAAGCTCCTTGAGCCGGGGCAACAGAAGAAGAACCTATTGCGGTAGCAGGTGGTCCTGGTATACCCGGTGGCCCCGGTGGGCCTGGAGGTCCGGCTGCTCCTGTATCCCCTTGATCTCCCGGTGCTCCCATTGCTCCCATGGCTCCCTGAGATCCCTGAGGACCTTTCGGTCCAGCCAATCCTAAACAATATAAATTTCTCATTAGATGCTATGTTACTGTGGAAATGCACCCGAAATGGTGGTACGGTTGCTACTGGATCGCCTTGATCTCCTGGCACTCTCATAGCACCCGTTGCTCCCTGAGATCCTTGAGAGGGGTATCGAATGGCCCCTTAAAATTTCCAGGTGCTCGCGAAAAATGGCCTTTGCTCGATTTGCTCGCAAAAATTTAGACGAGTGCTCGCTTGCTCGTGCTCGCAAAATGTTCGCAATTGCTCGCATGCAATTTATGACTGCTCGTGCTAGCACGAAAAAAACACAGTGCTCGCATGTATGCTCGCAAATGTTCGCAAAGACCATTCGATACCACACCTGAGGATCTTTGTGAATGGTTTAATCGCCTAAACAACAGACAATACAATGTTAACATCAGAAACTGGGTATTTTGGCTCTAATCAAAGGGGCTCTAACAGCAATCTCGTGAATACGAGCTTACAAAAAAGAAAAGATCTTAGCGTGACATAAATATGCATTGTCTGAAACGAGACATAATGTATTAAATTCGGGCAGCGAATTGAGCGAATAAGCCTACAACAAAGAGCGAGAAAAAAACAGTGAAATGAATTTTAACTTGCCATTTTAATTCATTTTCAGTTGCAAATAAGCGTATTCAGTTTAAAAATAAGAAAAGGAGGCAGCGTGGTCGAGTGGTTAGGGCATCGGACTTGAAATCCGGAGGTCCAGGGTCCAAGTCCCGCTCTGACCACTTCGGCAGACCCGAGTTCAACTCCTCAACCACGCTTGTAAAATAGCCAACTGGTTTGCCTCCTGCCAGTTGGGATTTTTAATATATTATGTTCTATTTGAAATATTTGTTTCTGTATTTGAAGTGGCGTGCCTGTGAAATAGCTTGATAACTAAGTGCTCGTCCACTATAAACAACATTTATTTATTTGTATTTGAAACATTCTCTGAAACGAGATTTAAATGACCCTTTCACCACGAGAAACTGCATTTAATGATCGAATGTGACCGATATTTCCCAAGGTAAATTTCCCGTGCTTAATATCCATGGATACATAAAAAAGATCACACGAAGCGCCCATGACATTTAACTTGATAAGTTGCAATGGTGTTTTGATGTCACGGTGCTCCGTTTGACATTATCACATAACCGCAAGGGAAAAGTGATTCACTGAACTGCGTGAATTTTCTTACCTTGGCAAATCACAAATCGCGTGTAAACTGCTGATTGACACGATATACTAAGCCCAAGTGTAATGCACCGCGGGATGAT
Source organism: Cladopsammia gracilis (assembly GCA_022457155.1). Taxonomy (NCBI): domain Eukaryota; kingdom Metazoa; phylum Cnidaria; class Anthozoa; order Scleractinia; family Dendrophylliidae; genus Cladopsammia; species Cladopsammia gracilis. The sequence continues at coordinate 334,573 of JAJGOT010000342.1, forward strand.
CTACTATGGGAAATGCCATTTAACGTGGTGTGTGTAACCGCACCCATTACGAAGTATATTGTCTGAAACGAGACATTAAGTAATACCCGGGGGAGTTTTCAAATAAACAAGTTCACAAGTTTACTAGTGAGGGACATGGAGCGACAAATTTGTATATACTTACCCCTACAATATATCTCATTAAACACGCTTCGCATATCCACGAGATAAAAATTAGATGAAACAGCTATAAAGTACCAAGCTTCTACCTGCATGTCCTGGTGTGCCGGCAGCAGGAGATAGATGAGTGGACGTTAGGGAAGTTGCCGTTACAGAAGAAGAACCTGTAGATAAAGCAGGTGGTCCTGGTATACCCGGTGGTCCTGGTGGTCCTGGTGGTCCTGGTGCTCCGGCTGATCCAGGATCTCCTTGGGTTCCCGGTGCTCCCATGGCTCCCATTTCTCCTTGTGAACCGTTTGGCCCTTGTGGTCCTAGTTCCAATTAGATAATAAATGGCGTATCGAATAAACTCTAAATATAATAAATGCACTACACTTGTTTTTAGGGCGCTTACCATGTGTCACAGCTGGCCGTCAAGGTCGTTATGCGCCTTTTCATAAAGGCCTTTGTTCACCCAATCTGCTTTGCGCGCTTGCATTTGTTTTGAAATGGTTCAATTGTTCAATGTAGCGTTATGATTGGCTGGCACGTCGATTTTTCGATTTTCCGTCTGTGCGAAAATCAGCCCGGGCGTGCATTGCGTTTTGGGTGAAAATGGGCCTTTACTGTCTATCATAATCGTGTATGCTATTTACGGATATTGACTGATCCGCCATTTCTGATAAAAATTAACATAATACATACGAATTGAGCGGTCCGGCCAGCCAGTTCTGTCAAATTGTAAGCGTCGTTAGTTATTCTTCCACATGAAATGAACTTCTTTTATTAGCGTTGCAAAGGTAAAGTCGATACAACTTATTCCAAAATGGCGGCCATTTTATTATTCTTTTATATTCATGTGCATTTTTCTCTTGTTAGAACTGTTTTCAAAAACTTATTTTACTGAGCCACACGCGAAGACAATTTAAAGTCGAAACTAAAGGGCGAAAATACTTTGGAAAAATCTCAATCGATTAAGTATTTAACTGGAATCAAAATTGACGCTAACCCTGGGTTAACTTAATCGTGCTTTAAACAACCGGTCCGACAACGTTAATTATAAGTAAGCGGCTCGCAGCTTGTACAAGCAGAGGCTGTGTGCCAAATTTAGTCAGGTGGCCGTGTGCCGAGCTTTGTGTTAGAGTAGCATCGCGTCCTTGTGGCACGAGTTCCTAAAAGCCTGCGTGTTTTTTTTTTTTTTTGTTCAAGAATTCGAATAAACCTGTTTGTTGCTTTTATCGTAATCCTGAGTTCAGTCTTTAAACTACTTGCTCATAACAGACAGCAACACTCTTACACACTTCAACCTCGCTGTAATAGTCACGTACATACCCTGCTCAAGTGATATTAATCGGAAAATATTTGGACGGGGTAGGAGTTTACATCAGGTGGAATTATGTTTAATTAGTTTACATTTATTTCGTTATATGTTAAAGTGGCGGGAAAATACAGCCCGGAAAAGAAATCGTATACCATATGCTAACACCATTGCGAATTGCTGTTGCCTTGGCAAAATCCTACCTGTTAGATAGGGTCGTTTTGTCCCTTCAAGTAAACAATGTATTAATTTTCAGCATGTTGCGGAAATTCTTGGTGTTTGTCAGGGTAAATCCTTGAATTATTCTAGAGGGTGTGGACTGCATGACGGAGCTGGAATCTTATGCAGTTATCAGGAAAAAATAACCATTATTCAGCAGTAAGACACTTTTAACAGATCTTCGATCTCAGCTACCACATGTCATTAAAAACGCGGTATTTCTGAGTTTACAGTCAATGTAAAAATTATGTCCAATTATTAAACCTCATTCAGACCCTCATTTTATTTGACATGGCTCTAATTGACTTTAGAATTCGTGGTCTATGACTGATATAGGAAGTGTGATCATTGTGGTGAAAGCTACTGAGCAATTTGTTCTTGTGGTTCGATTGTGGTACTGTTCATTATATTGTACATGAACAAGATATACTCCAACATTCATTAACTCTGTGTTTCAAATACTTGAGCGTGAGCGATCATTCAAATGAGGCTATGTCTACACTATACCGGATAGCTCTTGCGCCGGCACAAAAACCATACCGGATAGGCCTTTCGTTCACACAAGAAACGCTAGTTTCGGAACGATTTTTGTTCCGAAGCGCCGCTGCGACGCGGCGCTCGTGAAAGTGAATCGTCACATGTCGGATAGATTCTCGTACCACTCTCTGGGGCAGTGTGAACAGGCAATCGAACCGAACCGTAGCGGAAGTCAACAATTAGGAGCGAGTATTGAAACCCCGGCACTGAAAAAGAAGTAAATTATATCCAGTTCTGGGTCGTTTCTGTTCACCAGGCCGGAGTATTTTTCATGTCGACATGACAAGCTATCCGGTATAGTGTAGACATAGCCTGAAACTCAAAATATTTTCTTATGGCGTTTAAAAAAATACAAAATACTTTCTTATGGCGTTTTTTGATTTGTAATCATTTGTAGACAATGCGAGTTCTTACCCATTGCACCTAGAGCACCAGCCGATGAACCAAACGCTGCCGGGCCTACGGGCACTGAATGAATAAAAATGTTGTTAAAAAGAAACCAAACCATGATGCAATAACACCCGACAACTTGAGCTACAGCAGACTTGATATTTTGTTCATTTTACTGGTTCAACTTTCTTCATTGGTCTTGGATGTCGCCTTGTCGAGACAATGAAGTTTGTATCTAAATTAGCCCACGATGACCCATTATTGATGGGAAGTTGAATAGGTCTACCTCGGACGATCAATCCCGAGGATCTGCGTGACAAAAAAATACTACTCGCTTCCTTAACATATCAAAAGATTAACATGAAAAGAAACTGAGAGGCCACTCTGTATAAAGACGTTAGTGTTCCACTAAGGTGAAAGAGTCAACTTTTAAGGTTATCCCTACCTTAAACGTCCCCCCCCCCCCCCCCCCCCCTCCCTCCAAAAAAAAAAAAGATAAAAGAAAAGATAAACAAACAAACAAACAACTAAAACAAAACAAAAACAATGACGTTAATACAGGGAAACGTTTATTCAAATCACTAATTTATTTTAAGAATACAATAAGGCTTAAATTATTGTAATTATTGACTTTTTGAATTAAAGCCTCATGCAACTAGCTAAGACTGGATTAAACGCCAGAAGAATACTGAGTTTCTAGTACCTGTTGGCTTAGGCTTCACGGTTGTTCCGTCATTTGGCCAAGTGGGTAAAGGAACTCCTTAGAATTGAAAATAGATAAAATTGCCGCTGAATACAAACATCAACGACGCATTTTTAAAGAGTTATAATTAGTCTAAATCTGCAGTAAAGTATCCTCAATATTGGCGTAAAGGTGGTGCAGGGTTTTTGCTAAAGCAGGGAGACCGGAACCTTTACTCGGCTATTTCAATTCTTGTCCCTGCTATTTCCCAGGACAATGTGCTCTAAGATATTTGAATAGAGAACTACTAAAGTTGATAGCCTATTTGATCTTTATTAGGAGTGAAATAAAACTGTACCCCCCCCCCCCCCCCTCCCCACAAAATGAGAGGGGACATCCCCCTCCCACATTTACCCAGAATTGGTACTGCGTGTAATAAACACCTTATAGTGAAGTTTAAAATTAATCAATACACAGGCTGCTTTAGAGAGTCAAGTTGTTTAAAATCAAATTTTAACGCTTTAAATCCCTATTGGAGCACGAGAAAAAGAAAACAATCGAATTTGATGCAAACGTCAAGGTTAATTCTCTAATGAGACCGTCGCCATGGAGTTGTTAATAGTTCTCCATCTTCTTGCTGGTATTTGTCAGATCGAGACTAATCCTGTAAATGTCCTGTTTAACTCTAAACTGGACTATTAACACATAGCTGACAGTAAGCATTTGGGCGATGTAGAAAGGGTGGCGAATGGTAAATCCGAGACTCGCCGAGACGCCGAGACCCTTGTTTCAAAATCCGAGACCGAGACCACAGCAACGTTATAAAATCCGAGCCCGAGACCCAATGCGGGAAAAAACCTAGCCCGAGACTCAGTGCCAAAAATATCCGATTCACCTATCAAACAACAAACAGGGATGAAGAATGAGAATGCTTGACAAAAGTAACCTTGAGGAAAAAAAATCCGAGACTCCGAGACAGAAAAAGCACCAGCCAAACGAGACTTTGAGGCTTAAAATAAAAACTGCCGAGATTTCGAGACCGGACCAAAATTTTCCGAGATCCACGATTTTGAAGGTGCCATTCACCACCCCTCGATGTAGCAGCTCTCGTATAAAGGTCAGACACCATTGGTTCGATATCCTTTTAGAGAACAATACAACAAACAACACAATCAATGGCTCCTAGTCCGAAAAACAGACGCAGCTGCAACGCCTGAAAGCCACCTTCACCCAAAAGACGTTGCAGTCATTTGTTTTTGTTTTGAAATGCTCTATTGTTCATACGCGTGATCTGATTGGTTGCACGCATTCAAGCGTGAATTTCGTGTTACACGAAATTCAGCACAGAAATTGATCACAGAATTCACATACGATATTATAAAGAAAACCTAATAATTCGTATATTCGTGTTTCTTTCATGACCGCAAGGTGTTTGTTTTTCTTTTTTTTTCCTTTTTGTAGGTCGTAATCATTCTGAATGAAATTCTATTTTTAAACTTGAAGGGGCAGTGTCAATGAGATTTGGTGTCAAGCATTACAATAGTACAAAACATAAAAGAAAAACACACCAACAAGGTGTTTGATGAAATGAAATGTGGCGGCGGATCAGGAGGGATGGCAAAGAACGTATATAGTCACCTGCTCGTAGCACCCGCCACAGAATGGATGGAACGACAGCCAACATATGTATTGTTGTCATTTTACAAAACAAAAAGGGTGGAACAGACAAAGATTTGTTATTCTTTCCAGAATTTGTTGTTTTGTTTTTTATCCCCTCCGTGATTTTGTATTATTTTGGAAATAAGTTAAAGTAAATAAGTTTAAGTAAATAAGTTATAAAGTATTGTAGCACAGTTTTGACCAAAACAGGCCACAATTCCGATGACACTTTCCCAAAAAGAGCGCGACACTTAGGCCCTGTTTACATGAGGTAGGGTGCCCCTAGGGTGTAGGGCCAACTCTCTTTGTTTGAAAACCTCCAGGGAAAAGAAAACAAACAGAGTTAGCCCTACACCCTAGGGTCACCCTACCTCATGTAAACAGGCCCTTAGATCACACTTGGTGTAACCGAATGAGCAGGCTATCCAAAGCCGCTTTCTGGAATACAAGGTAGTTTGAATGAAACTAGTCCAAGAGAAGATGATTGAAATAGCACTTTTAATTAAGCTTAACGGGCATCAATTTGTACCAGTACCTGCCGGCCAAGGTTTTCCAGGTGGGGGACCATATAATATCGGGGGTGCTGTTGCTGGTATTCCTGGAGGTCCGGGTGGTCCAGGGGTCCCCGGTTTTCCCGCCGCTCCTGGTGATCCTTGATTTCCCGTTGCTCCTGCGGCTCCAGCTGCTCCATCCGCTCCAGTTCCTACCTCCGATCCACTCGGCAGAGGAACTCCTACAATGGTAAGGGAGGTAATGAGAAATTTGGATAATAACACTAATACAAGATCCTACGCACTGTGGTTGGTTAAAATGTATTTTGTATAACTCTATGACAACTTATAAAATTCATTAATAATTCATAAGGAAAATACAAAAGAAATGAATGTTTAGTGAAGGTTTGTAAACCCCAATACAGATCAACTGAGTTGATGAATTATTAACCAGTAGCATTAACTTTTGATACAGATCTCTGCTGAGCTAATTAGTATGCATTAACTTTTCATACAGATCTCTAGTACTCATTGTTTCATTTCATAAGTCAGATAAAATATTCGCGTCCGATCTGTATGGAATTTACAATGGCTCGCCTTCGGCTCGCCATTGTAAATACCCATACAGATCTCCCGCTCATATTTTATCTATCACATAGAAAACTATTTCGGGCGTTTTTATACAAGAAACAAGACTACTAGTATCCTACTCCTGGGCCGGGCCAATGTTTGCGACTGTTTTTAGTTTTGCACATTTTTCACCGATCAATTTGTTTTCACGGAGACAATGCGTAATGTACCGGTATGCGTGAATCGAGGGGAAACACTTCATCGTAAAATTATAGGCACCTGCAATTACCTAGAAAAATCCAAATTTCTTCTAAGATAATTTTATTAGTCCGCCTCATAATCGATCGCTTCGAGCTGCAATTTTAAAAAGACGAAAATGAAAAAGGTCGTTGGCAATCCTTGTCTCAGAGCCGTTCGTTTCGTCGATTAAAACATTATTTTACGTTTTTTTAAGATTATAATAGTGACCAACCCTTTAAAGTCATATTTAGTAGAACTCGAAACAGCTGTGGGAACACGTATCTATTGCTGGTGTCCGCACAGCATTTCTAGCAGATTCTTCCATAAGTTCACACTTATACACTGTAATAATGCGTATAACAGGCCTCTGCTAGTTTCGGATGCACATTTCAAGTACCTGCCGGCCAAGGTTTTCCAGGTGGGGGACCATATAATATAGGAGGTGCTGTTGCCGGTATTCCTGGAGGTCCGGGTGGTCCAGGGGTCCCCGGGTTTCCCGCCGCTCCTGGTAATCCTTGATTTCCCGTTACACCTGCGGCTCCAGCTGCTCCATCTGCTCCAGTTCCTATCTCCGGTCCACTCGGCAAAGGAACTCCTGTAATGGCAAGACAAGTGAGAAGTTTGGATAATAACACAATGTATAATAGAACCAACACACTTGTACTGCGTGGTTGGTTAAAATTAATTTTCAGCATAATTCCATGACAACATAGAAAATTATTTCGGGCATTCGTTTTTCTAAAAAGAAACGAGAGATTGTTAGTATCCTACACCTGGACCGGGAGAATGTTTACGACTGTTTTCAGCACATTTTTTTTTTTTACCGATCAATTTTCTTTCACAGCGAAAAGGCACAATGCATCACTATTAGGTACACGTAATAACCTGGAAGAATCGATCGCTTCATATCGACAGAATTAAAAGACAAAAATGAAAAAAAGCCGATGCCAAGCTTTGTCTCGTCGCCTACCGTCCCGTGAATTAAAACATTTATCTTCGCGTCTCTTCAAGATCACTATAACACTGACCAGCCCTGCAAGGTTTGTTTCAAAAACTCGAAACAGACGTTGGAACACGGACTTGTTGCAAGTGTCCACACACGGCATACTTATATGATAATTCGAAACAGGCCTCTGCTAGTTTCGGATACATATTTCAAGTACCTGCCGGCCAAGGTTTTCCTGGTGGTGGACCATATAAAATAGGAGGTGCTGTTGCTGGTATTCCTGGAGGTCCCGGTGGTCCAGGGGCCCCCGGTTGTCCCGCTGCTCCCGGGGATCCTTGATCTCCTTGTGCTCCTGCCGCTCCAGCACCTCCAGATGGACCAGTTGGTCCAGAGATGCCTATTGTAAATTAAAAAGAATAATTCGATAAATAAAACAAAATACGGAGAATAGAACAAAAATTGCTACCAATCTTATAACGTGTGTCTTTTACTTATAACGAACAACCACAATGAACTTACCCGCTGGTCCCGGGGTAGCGGCGTCATTACCTTTACAACAGTCACTCCGGCATGTGCTAATGCACATTGTCTCACAAATCTCAAGACATGGTGCAGGAGATTCAGTACCCGGTATTCCAGGAGGTCCGGCTTGTCCCGGGGGTCCAGGAGGACCCGGCAGACCTTGGTCTCCTTGGCTGCCCATCTCTCCCATAGCTCCCACAGCCCCGTTATCACCAGTGGGTCCCGTCGGTCCTAATATTAAAGTTAGAGTAAAGTATGATGCAGTTACAGACCAATGAAATCGAGCATAAAATCAACGAGCAAAGTCGTTTAGAAGCACACAAGAGGATGGAACTTATGATCTAATCCGGTTGCCATCGTGCAACAAAACGTATACAGTCAAACCTGTATAAAACGGCCCTGTATATAGCGGTCACCCTGTATATAACGGTCACCGAACAACTTCCCGAAAATCGTGCTTATATTTACTGTAATGTTTGCCTGTATATAGCGGTCACCTGTATATAACGGACGCGGTCACCCTTTAGACTTAACACCGATTGGATGTGATCAAAAAGAAAGTTGCGCTGCCAGTGCCTGAACATTTTACGAGACCAAACCACAACCTCAGCGACATGATGGTAGCGGTGATTAAAGCGAATCTAGGTGACCAGATCAGGAGAAGACGCGAAGAAATGCGGTTCATTTTCAATTACAAGACTTTGGCGCCCAATGGCTTGAACCAAGACTTTGGCTTTTCATAATTAACTGGTATGCTAGCCTTGCGCGCGCTTTTCTTCGGCACGCGTGAATTTGAATTTTTTGAATTTTCGCACACGCTAGCAACGAACACATTTTTACTACTGATGAAGGCAGCATTGCCGAAACGTCTAGTTTCATTTTTAACACTTTTTACAGCGTTAAACTTTACACTTTTTCACGTAACTACACCCTTTAGACTTCCCGAATCCCCAACTTCATTATTTTTTACCTGTACATAACGGTCACCAAATTGGATTACGATCAAACCATTAGCCAATCATGACAAGCTTTATTCAACAGCTGATTAAATTGTAGCTACCAGGGCAGGGGTCGCACACAAATGCAAATTTTATACGAAATACAATTACAAATACATGTCAAATACATGTCATCGCCAGCGTCCGACACATGGTTGTGACAGATAGCAACAAAAGTGCTCTCGGAAGCGGGTCATATCGCTTTCAAACAATACGGTAGTTTCTTTCTCCGAACTAACACCCGTATTTTCCGTACCAAACTATATTCACTTTCGAATTCTGCGTAGTTCCTTGATTATTACACTGTACTTGTCAAGTTGACAGCTGTTGTTTTATAGACCATGATAGCGTTCCGCGTCAAATTCCTCTTCTATCAGACATTTTATCTCTATATTATTTTTATTTTCTTCCACGGACATTTTAGGGGCCTTTAACTCGTATTTTGAACGTTGCTGTTAATTGTTATTGTCAATAAAATGTAAATTGATTGATTATTTCCACATAACTTCCAGTAGAGTTTAAGGGAAACCTGTATATAGCGGTCACCCTGTATATAACGGTCACCTGGTCCCAAGGGTGACCGTTATATACAGGTTGACTGTATTTTGATATATTTAAGCAATATTATTGACAAATGTAGCTTTATTTAGTTTCGAGCTTACCCATTGGACCTGTAAGGCCTGCTGATCCAGGGGGACCCGGTGGACCCGGCGGTCCCATATCACCTGGCTCCCCCAAACTTCCGGGTTGTCCGGGATTTCCAGATGATCCTTGAAGACCTTAACAGAAGAGATAAAGGATGGATTTATTAGAAGCTGAATCTACCTATTGTTGTCCTATTGATCCAAAGTAGTAGTCCGATTTAGTGCCAAGTGGTAAAAACAACAATAATTTTAAGGATATTGAAGTTACTACCCACATATTTATATTAAATTGATAATCAAATACTGATGCCCTCCATCAATCGGTTTGTTTTTCTCTTTTTTGTTTCAGTCTCAAGTTACTGTTTTGTTTCTGTTTCCGATATCATTACGCAATTTTTTTTTTTTTGTTCTTTAGTTATTGTTAAATATTTATATTATGTGCGTGTATGCGTGTGTGTATCCATGTAATCTTTGAGTATCAATAAAAACTAAATAATAATAATACAATAAAACAATGTACGTTTCGCACGGAGGATAAATGCGACTAATTTAACGCGTATGTTTATTTATTATATCTCTTAGTTAGTACGCGCGCTGTGATTGGTCAATTTTCCGGTCCGTATTTTACAGTACGGCCCGCTAAATTTGAGAGTCCCAGCATCGGCCTAGCATACCCTTACAAAAGCTGTTTTCTACATTAAAAATTATCCAGAGGAAACGTTTGGAGCTAAATGGGTTAACATGTTGGGTTAAAAATACTCTCTTCGATGAAATTTAGCTATAACTTTAGCAAAACATAGGTACGCAATGCGTACAGAAGCGACGACGAGTTTCAACTTGGCGTTAAATCAATAGGTCTGGGGTGCTCTGATAAAATCAGTGTATCACTTGGCTCCACTAGAAAAGGGTCGGTATGAAATGCAAATTTCGGCGACTTTTAGTCGGTGCAGAGCGTCCTGTAAATAAAATTTGCTTGAAAATGCTCATTAAACCAGAATATTGCCCCAGCAAATAATATAATACCAGAAGTAGCAAAGGACTTGTATAAAATGACTTTTTTCCAAACATTTGTAATTTTTGTACTTATGGTCGTAGGAATAACATATGTTTGTCAGTTGTTGATTGTTTTGTGTTTGATTAAAAACCAAATGTGTGAATGGCCAGGTAAGCCCTTTTTATACCAGAACTTCCTGTTGAAGACCCAGTAGTGACCATTATGCATTGCGTGATAAAAACAATGTAAGTCTCGATCCCAGGAAATAAATAACAATAACAGAGGCGCGTGGAGCATAATGGTCATTACCAGGCCTTTAAGGTCCTGGCTGACACCGATACATGTGATCATGATATGCATGTGAAGATTTATTACACAATTGTGGTTGCTGCATTGGTAATTGCACATTTTATCGTGTGCAAAATCAAAACAATTCATCGTTTTTCCTTCATATTTGTGACAAATATGGATTGGAATTTATTTTGCCATACTTGGTTGGTATAATTCTATGCTGATTAGGCTTAATATAGGTCACAACACGCATCAAGAACAAGTGACATTTTCATTTTCAAATTATTTGAGATTAAAATTACATCTGAGTTTGTTTTACTTGTGTGCAATTCAATATTTGTACATCTTGCAAGTTACAATTGATAATCAGTCCATTGTTGTCCGGATAGCTGTTGTTCTGATTCCTTACAGCGTTACTATGAAGTGTTAATACAGGAAGCACAATTCGAACAGTACAATGTACATGATTAAAACTATTACAATTGCTAAATGACAACAACTGGAAATTGTTTCCATGTTTGTGCTTCACAAATTGAAAAGACTTTGTCAGTTCTGAACATGTTTTCAGAGATTATTGGTAGTTTGACATTTTGTGGTTTCATTAACGCATGAACAGCAGGTCACCAGTTTCTTCAGCACTTCAGACTTTTTGTCATTGTCACCAGCATTAGTTGATGTGCTAAATGTTTGCAGATGCATTGACTGGAGGTGATTGAGTACCTTTAAAAGAAAATAAATGAATACCTTGAGATTCAGTTCATGTTTTTAAGTGTTTTGTCATACTAAAGTTTAAAACCAAAATGGCTTTATGGGGACTTAAAAGCGGAATTAAAGTGCTTCATTTAGATATACAATGGATGATGAAGAATTCAATTTGGGAGCTGAGAGTTTCATTGTATATATTGAATAAACTATTACATGTGGCTAGTCACATGTAATAACAGGTGAAGACAAAACGAAAATTAAAAAAAAAAACGCACAGAAAAATTGCCCAATGCCCCCCCCCCCCCACCCCCCTCCCCCACCTTCAAAATTAAAATAGTCCATCCCTTAGCCCAATATGAACAAGATAATGTTCTCACCCTTTCTCAAGTTTCAGTAATGTGCTTCATGAAAAATGCACGAGGAAAACACTTTGGTAGAAATTCTGAAGATATTGCACCAATTCCCCTACACTGTTAAATTCCAACTGAACACATGTTCCAATTTTGTAGCCACTGTTTACCAGAATTACTTCCAAACAGCGAGACATTTCCCTGATGAGAATCAGCTGTAACTATCTTTGAGGTATCTACAAGATGGCAAGGAACAAGGATTCATTTCTACATCGTTAGAAGAACGAATCAAAAGTGGAATACACCGATACATGCAGATTTGTGTGAACCAATTAGTGTAGTAACTCATTTGCCACGCATAAACAACATAAAACAGAAATAACAACGTAGGCCGGAATTTTCCTTTGACACGATTTAAACATTCTCTGGCTTTGAAATGAGCATTATACAACCCCACAGCGGCTCTATACTGCATTATAAGATACCATAACTGTATACACAATATGCTGGTAATGATGGCTCACCTTTATTAATAGCTTGAATCCGAGATAAACTGTTTAATTTCCTTCTCTTTCTTCAATACAATGAAGTTGCTCCGATATTCTGTACACAACTGATCGTGAATCATCGCACACGGCTTCGTTTTCAGGTAACAGCTCTCGTAGGATACTCAGTTATAAGTAAAGTTCAGTAAGCTTAAATCAATGCTATTTCAGTGCTATTTCTGGCCTTCAGTTCTGATAAGTTCTTTCTGAGACAGGCAAAGATCCGCTCCGGACAGCGCCCAGACTCGATAATTTAGTGGAGAACTTTTGCCTATTGCGAGTGCGAGTATGTACTACTGATGAATGTACATCACTTCGTGTCTGTTTGTCTGCAAGTGAGCGCAAATATATTCACGGTAAATAAAGCATGACGGTGTAAAATTTGAAACAGACAAACAAACCTAGCTTTCTCCACACTTCGAAACAAAATGGCGGAGCAAACAACGAGTGACCTAGTTCCCAATGTTTCTCGGGTGTAATCCGGACACCCGGACAGACACCACGGTACGATGGCAATAATACGATGACTTCGTCATCGCTTAAAAATTGATAAGCGGCGAATTAAAAGCAAAATTCTCGAGTAAGCTTAAGCTTAAGACTTACATATTTATTGTTTTGGTATTTAGCATTTTGGCTGTAAGATATAAAAACTCGAGTAACTCGGCAAATTCGTTTAACTCTAACAACTTAATTCAGCAATGACAAAAGAGTACCTTTCTTCGTAAGAAAACGTCTCTGTGAAAAACATAAAGCTGCAAAACAACTTGAAACGGCTTCCATCGGCAAACTGTATCATGTTTGATCAAGTTCTTGTCTGGTTATAAACTTAATATATATAGCTAGGCTTAGCCTAACAGCGTTGCCCTCTGAAGACCCTCTGAACAAGCTTAACTAAGGTGAAACTTAACTTAGGTGATAGGACGGAATTAAGATTGACGACCGGGCTATTTTTCAATTTTAGCAATTCTCAAAAACAGTAAGCTTAACCGACCGTCTGCACAGTACATTTAGACCGTACAAAAGTTCACAAAAACACATTTTTCTCCGTCTAGAATAACTATTACGACTATTTTCCGAATAAAATACACTTGTTGCTAGTCAAAAATGCCCGAGAAACTGATTTGGAAATCAAAATTGCAAAAATACACAAACATATTTGCATAAGGCGACGCGAGTATAAAATCTAAGTCTTGTTTTGTTTACATAAAATCGCTTTTCAATCTATGTAATGAATGAACAAACACACAAAAATGGACAACACAATATATCTTCTTTCGAAAAATTTTATTCAAATCTCCATTAGTTTATGTTTAAAAGCAAAACGCAAAACGCGCATATCGAGGCCGAGCCATGTCTTCGATGAAATTCAAGAAATTAATACAACTACACGCTACACGTTTAAAAAAATTCTCCACACAAACAAAAAGTCAATCACAGATTGATATCAAGATAAATTCTCATCGAAAAATGTAATTTGTTTTACCTTTAAGTTCTTCCGGCGACTACTGTGCTTGGAAATTCTATAAATCTCCGCTTTGGTGCTGAAATCCGTAAAACGAACCCATCTCTCGCATTGCTAAAAACGTATATAGTTCCTCGAAGCAAGATTTTATCCCTGAAAGCTCTTCTTTTTCCACTAAAGCGGCTTCTGAGTATCCCTTGATTAGTATCTCTGTCTTGAATAGCAAACCACGGAAAAATGCAGGAAAATAACGACTTTAATTTAAACCGTTTTCGTCGCTCAGTAAACACAGCAAAACAGCAGTGTTTTCCTAGCTGACGTGACATTCGGCCGTGTAACCGCGCGAAAAACAAAGCCTCGCTTTTGTTTCAACATGGCGTCGTACGCGCATGTTTTGCGACGTCATACGCGCCCGCGAGCTAGCCCTGCGCGACGGCGGAGCCCGGAGGGCGGCGGGCATACTCGCGCCCGCGAAGCATTCCGCTAGCTATGACCATGAAAAATGACGGGCATAGGTTCTATGAGTATGGTGCTCCGCCGGGCCGTCGACCCGCGGGCTCCGCTATTGAGCTTAAGTTCAGACATATCGTTTGTGGCAGTGGCTTTAATAAGAACAAACTTGAAGCTACAGATTTACGCTAAAAGTGTACCTTGATTCCTCAGCGAAATTTTGTCCTTGCAGTGGATTCCATGAAAACAATTTTTGCGTATTCGCGAATACGCTCTTGCTGCAGCTCACGCTGAAAATTTGTCAGGTGCGATTGAAATTCAAACTCATCTATGCACAAAGTTCGGCATGAAGCCACTAAAGCACACAAAAAAGCTAAGCCAAAAACAACTTGCAGTCTTTGATGACGACATTTTTTCAGTGTCCTTGTAGAAGTTTGAAAGTTTTTCCGTTCACCGCTGTAGACCGAAATGCTGCCACAGGCACATTTTCCAGTTTGACAAACATGTTTGTTTTGGCGATTTTATCGCGGCGTTTTCATTCTTCTTTTCCTCACTTGTCTTCGCCAGTAACGAAGAATGTTTTCAAAGAAAATTACCTTGTGTCAGGTTTCCGTCGTCCTATCGAACACTAGAAGAATAAATTAATTCGTTTATATAGTTTTCATCCAAGAGCCACGCAAGTTCACTCCGAATCGAGGACCGATTACACTATTTTTGAAAGCCAATAACATTTGCTCTTTGCTTTCTTGTGACGTACGTCAGTCAAATGAAGCCGTCTATCTTTTGACTTGAAAGGTTTTCCTTTATCTCCGATTTAGAGATATAATAAATATCTTATTAGCCTCGTTTTTCTGGGCTATAAATCGAGGGGTAAAAAACTCGGTCCGTAACTTACGGTACGGACCTCGAACTCGGCTAATAAGAGGTATTTATTTTTTTCTCAGAGCGCGAGCGGGCGGAATTCTGCGAATCCTGCAATATGATTGGTTCCGGGAGCGGGCGGAAATTTACGATCTTGCCCGCTCACTCAACGATTCCTCCCGGGTTGCGTTGTTGCATTTGTGACTCCGTTGTTTTAAGCTTGTGAGCCCTGGTATTATTGAATTTTCTCGTCAAATATGGACCCAGACGAAAGCTACCAAAGCGAAAGCGAATTTTATTAGCTAGATAAAATATTTAACGACATAAATGAAGGAAACAATGAAGAAACCGACCAGCAAAGTTCCACCATGCATGGCTGACATCGGCTGACAAAGATCCGAAAACACACTAAAGATCCTAACGCTTCAACGAGGTATCAAAAAGACTCAATGAAGAATGAGAGATTACACTAAGTGGATAGAGAAAATAAAGGCCAATGTTATTCCTCGAAAAGGCGAGTACAAGTTTGGATTTTATGATTTGTTGATTTTATAGTTTGTTCGGCGTTTGTTGCTGTTTTTTTTTTTTTTGCAAAGCGACATTTTGTGACTTAAAAAATTACTGTGATTAGACAATCTAGCGCTTGTTTACAATGGTTTTGACTACATTTGATTTAAGTGTTGTTATTTTTCTGTTTTTCTTTTTCTTCTAATCGAGATTCTGTGAAATTTCATTAAAAAAGCGTTGCTTAAATTTGTCATTCTAGTTTTGTACGGGTTATTTTCAGTTAATTTATACGCATTTTCGCGATCGGATTTTACGAGATAATTCGTACTTTAACTACATTGCTCGGTTAGTATGCTTATATTCCACAGTTTCCTTCTTTTATCTAAATTCTGTAAGTTTTCATTCAAGAAGATATGATTTTTAAATAAGAATAACTCAGTTTAAGCTTTCGCACTGCTATGAATGAATTAAGGCGCTGTTACACCAGGCAATGTTTCGTGCAACTTGTCTCGCAATTTTGTTGCGACACAAGTTGCATGAAAAATTGCCTAGTGTAACATACCCCGCAACAAACATTTCTCGCGATTTTTTTGTTGCCGCAGTCGTTGCGAGAAGTAGAAGTCGGTTCTACTTTTCGCAACGATTCTCGCCACGCCGCAACGAATTTTTCAAGCGTTGCGTAGTGTAACACGTTTCCTGCAACTTGTGTCGCAACGTTTTGTGACTTTAGCCGATGAAATTGCTCCTTTCACCGTCGGGCGAGACAAATTGCAAGAAACATTGCCTAGTGTTAGTAACACCCTCCAGGCAACTTGTCTCGCAGCATCGCAACGCACGGTTTTTAGTTGTTGCGAGACAAGTTGCACGAAATATTGCCTAGTGTAACAGCGCCTTTACGCTCGACTTTCCATTTGTAGAAAAATTTGAATAGTTTTTAAAGTTAATCTTCAGCTTTCCACGGCTTCGCTGTAGGCAAGAACATTTCTCTATCCTCACCGCAGGCAAACACAACAGCCGTTTATTCTACCGAGAGAAATAAACTGATAGAAATTAGTTCACTTTGCGAAGTAAGTTTTTTTGTTTCCGAATGAAAAAGTTGTCAAGATTACCGAGTTACTTTTTGCACGCGTTGTGTCAGTTTTGCTTTACGCGGCGCGTAAAGACATTTCTTGAAAAGCTGTACAAGTATATCAAGATTTTCTCGGCAAATCGTAGAATTGTATACGTAGTAGGAAAAAAATAAATAAGTTATTTACCGGCCTTGGTCGGTCCGTATAGGAAAAAACTGTGCCCTCGGTCTCGAGTACGGCCCTCGGCCTGCGGCCTCGGGCCGTACTCGAGACCTCTGGCACAGTTTTTTCCTATACGGACCTCCCGGCCGGTAAATAACATATATAAATCCTCCCAAAGAATAAGGCCAAGAATAGAAAGCCTGCATTTTAAACCGAATTTATTTATTTATTTATTTATTTATTTATTTATTTATTTATTTATTTATATGGACAACTCGTAATTTGTGATTTGTCTTCGCCTAAATGATCTGCAGGAGGAGCTAAAGACAAAAGGATTACGATAGATGTACATGTATTGCAAAATCAACACATTATCGTGGAGCGTTGCGTGACGAGACAAATAACGGCATCCTTCGCCGTTGGATAGAACTTAACTACGACCGACAGCGTATAATATTAAGCAGCAGTTATTCTTCTCGGACTTACCATATATGAGCTGAAATATATAAGTCCGAAAAGAATAACTGTTTTAGTAAATTTTCAAACACTCAAGAACATCTTTTCGAAGTTTTTCAAAATTACAAACGTCGAGAAAATGAGTAAAAAACGCAAACCTTTTCACGTTTTTAGCACAAAACGTTTTTTTTTTTAATTCAAAATTAGGAGTGACGTGATTAACGCGCGCACAATCAGAGTGGAGTTGATAGCAAGGAAATATATTTGATTCCTCAGATATAGGCTGGTGGAGTGTAAATTTCACGTTTTTACCCAATGTTACTGGCAATCAGCTAGTACACATTATACATACCTGGAGGACCAGCTAAACCTCCAGGGGCTCCAGGGAAGTCCCTGAGGTCCCGGTGGTCCAGGTGGCCCTGGTATTCCCTTAGGTCCGGTTGGCCCAGGAGGTCCAGCGGGGCCGACAGGACCGTCGGGTCCTTGGGGTCCTGGTTGCGGTGGGGGAGGGGGTGGGAGTGTTGCCGGAGGAGGGTAGTAATAGTTACAACAGGAGGGTGAACATGCTGGTGAACAGTAGGCCGGACAGTTGTAGCCACAAGGAGAAGCTTCGCGTTTGAAATCTAAAAATGAAGAAAGAAGTTATAAGTTATATAAGGCATTCAGATCAGCAATTGACAACATATATTTGAATTTAAGATGATCAGCCCAGGACCATAAGAAGTATCCCCTTTAATAGGCCATTTGCACGATGACGTCATATAACTACAACTACCAGAATCCTTCAGTTTTTTGTTTTGTAGTGCAAATTAGGGCTATTGTTATTTAAACCGCACTGGGATTGCAAAATTTAAATAAGAAAGGAAAAACGAAATGAATTCTGGTAGTTGTAGTTAAATGACGCCATCGTGCAAATGGCCTATTGCAAAGATTATATGAGCGTTTTGCCGGCCGGTATCAGGAAAAGTGTCCCCATAACGGCGGTGTCCCAAATTCAAAGTGGGGGTTCCATTGCACTTAACACTGTATCTCTTTAGCGCCGAACCTGTTGTTATTGTTGGTTACAGCGTTGTTCAAATTGACAGTCGCATCAACGTTGTAAGTTGAACGTTTAAAGGATTCAAAACGGTTATGAAAAAAACATGTCACGAAGCCTATTTTAAAAACGCAATTATTTTTTTTTTTGTAACTTACTCTACCATCGTAAAGGATGCTTGCTGGGTAAAATGGAATACGCCATTGTATTTTAGGATGCTATAAAATATATGATTTGGGTCGCATTTACCTTCTTTTAGCGCAAGAGGACTTCCGACAGATATACTGAACATTAACCAAGTTCCCAAATAGAAAATATGTGACCAGTATGTCCAATCCATACGGCGATAGTTGCTCTGAAATTGAAACAAAAGTGAAGTGATTGCAAGCGTCTTAATAACTGTTTACTGGTAATAAATTATAACTCGACTGTGATCGCATTAAGAAAATTCAGTTATTTCTGAAGAAAAGATTAGAAACTTTCACAATGTTAAACCTTTTTAGGGTCATTTAGCAAGCTTATGGTAAATTTAATAAATTTTTGTTCAGTGGGACTAGAAATTCGGCGGGCTCTGAAATGTTATCATAACAGTCTATGTTCGAAACTTGCAAAATAGTCTTAACTAAAAACAGAGTAGGAAATATTTTGCTTAAAACATAATTGGTGATAATAACTAATCGGTCTTACTTTGTGCCGCTTTTTTCCTCCAAGAGGTCAGGAATGAATAATTCCGCAACAATTATATAATTCCTTGAAATCGCTTTTGGTTAAAATCCACTTACTCAGCCTTTGGACTTATTGTTTCAAATATTACCCTTAAATATTTAATAAACTTCAAACTAGTTTTCTTTGTACAATCTTAACCATAAATAACTTACCTTTTTGTTTGATTCGGGTACCATAACAGGTAACCAAGCAAATTAATTCTCCCTGTGTATTTTCATATATTTAACATGTCGCATGATTGGAGAATTCAGAGACCAATCATTAAGATATTTTTAGAATGTTCAACTCGTTTTTTCTCATCACTTGGTGCTTACCATTGTTCCAAGAAGATGAAGAGAAAATGAACTTTGACCATCGTTCGTTTCTTATTCCTTCAAAGGCCTACGTGATATAGCAGGGTCTTGACGTGTTAAGAGTAAACAGTCAAATATATGACATTAAACAAGAATTCGCCGTATAAGATCCAAGCGGTAATATAAGATTTTATATGGAGTACACTGAGCTTCATCTGATAATTGTTATCGGTATATAAAGTTGTAGAATCAGCCGTGTTTGAATGTACGTGCAAGGCAGTTAGTTATCTTTTCTTTCACAAGTTTGCACGATCACAGATCTTAAAGGGGCACTTTCCCGCCGAGATAACGAAATTGTATTAACTAAACTTTCCATGTTACAGTATATCGCCAAATGCCACTAAATATACAACTAAATTGGACAAAAAGATTCTTTATGGTAAAACAGAAATGCAGGATTACAAGAAGGGATGGAAGTGGATTTTTGTTCATGAGGGGTTAGAAAACGCGAAAACACGATATATATCGGCCATGACATTAAGTAGTTTTCTATCAACTTTATCTAACGATTACTTGTCGTTTCCTTAAAGGTTAGTTTTCTTCTAGTTTGTTAAATTGGGTCAGTGTGGAACAGCTTTTGATGGCATATAGCTAGACGTGCATCCATAAATTGGTCAGAAAGCTAACCACTGCCTCACGCGCCGCTGGACAGGATATGGGTTTTGGCCTCTTTGCCCTTACCCTGGCTCCAGAGATCCCTTCTCTAAAAGATCTAAATATCAAGATTGAAATTAACAACATAAACGGGTTAAAAGAAGCCCCCGAGACGGACCTCTGGTCAATCTAGTACACAACCATATTTCCAAGCGAGAAATCAAATGAATAAAAAATTAGTATTAGGTCGCTGATTGCTGATTGGCTGGCTCCTTCCTTCTGTAGCACCCCCCCCCCCCCCCCCCCCGACTCCAACCCCTCTACTGGATCCCCCCTGGCTGGGTAATTTCTGTGGCGCTTCTTCGCTCGTTCGCCTGTATATCCACCTTCCCTTTGAGACGCAACGAATTCCAAAGCTTTTTGACGATTTTTTTTCCACTTTCTTCCAGTGTTTCGATCTTCTCTAGTTCTCTTTTACTTTTAATACATAATTAACAACTAAGATAAAAAGTTTCCTTGTTGACGGGAAATCCCAACACATGCATGATTGGGGCATCGCCCGATCACATTTTTAAACTTGGAATTTTTGCCCTTGAATAAATTAAATCGTCCAGTAAAGCTTGATGTGGTGAAATTCACGTTACACACCGGCAACAAACGTACGCAACAGTTTCAT
Source organism: Cladopsammia gracilis (assembly GCA_022457155.1). NCBI lineage: Eukaryota > Metazoa > Cnidaria > Anthozoa > Scleractinia > Dendrophylliidae > Cladopsammia > Cladopsammia gracilis. The sequence goes on from JAJGOT010000342.1 coordinate 355,165, forward strand.
CGGAGTTTCAAAACTACAGCGGCACCCCTTCACCCACACCTACGTGGGTCAAGTACATTTAGTGTTGCCATGGCAATAAGCAAGTATCTTTATTGGATCTTCTACGCATTAATCTCTTTTGGAGATGACGTGTTTACAAAGCAGTTGGTGTGAGCAGCCGAGCTGAATACGGAAACGAAACGATGTTTCAGATGGGAAGGAGTTATTTTTCTGTTACAACTATACTCTGTATAATTCTGTTTGTTGCCTTTGGTAGCTGTAGTTCCTTCTTCAAATACACAGAGCTGAAGGAAGAAAGAGAGAGTGAAATTCCTGAAACAATAGAAACGGACGATTGGGGTCAAGACAAGGACAATGATACGAATCAAGGCAATAAAGGTATGTCCAAGATATTACAACACTTACACGTTATTTTTTTAGAATAATAATAGCCCGTGGACATTTAATTATATCGCGGTTAAACTGGGAAAAGCACAATTCGCTTACAGAATATAAATGCTACAAGGAATTCGGACTATTCGCATATATACAATAATCTAAGTACTTTTAATGACTAATCCCATGACTGAAATTTTACGACTTCAATTACATAATAAAGAATACTGAACGAAAGCTGCCGTAACATATGTAGCATCTTGCCTTTACATTTAAAATTGTTGACCTATAAAAGATGGTTTGCAAAAGGTCGATAAAAACGAGTAAAAACAAAAATCATGTAAAAGAAGGCCTTGGTTGAAGTGAGACGAATGACAAAATCATGAGCGTGAATAAATGCATGTTTATCGGAGTGATCCCCCTACAGGGCAGATCTGCATCTCTTCAGTGTTCAGTTGCCAGTGTTTGCTACTAAAACTATCATCATACCGTTGTAGGGTTTGAATTTGTTTATATTTCTGATAGTGACTGAAATCATCACTGTAGAGTTAAAGCGTGATTTTAGCCTATAGAATTAATCGAAATCAAGCTAAGGGGAAGATAGTCTGGGTCAACATAGGTCAAGATAATTTAGAATACGATAAAGCTCGCGTTGAGAGAAACTGAAGCATTATGTTGTACTTTTGAGCAAGCGAATAATTTATTATTTTCTTTTGGATTAAACTTACGCTAATATCGTGCAGTTTCTTGCCTCCAAGGATAGAAACAAAAGAAAAACGTATAACTTTGCTAATTAACTTGTGACGTCAATGATTATTTCATCGCTAAAATTAATGTGTTTGAGGCAATGACTTACATTTACATAAATAAAGTCGGTAAAAATCTCGCGACATCACACACTTTCTAAAATGACACGATTTTTAGCAACATGAAGGACTCTATTTTGTTAGAGTTCTCTTGGCTTTACTTGGTCCTGTAAGGATCGACATCACACACTTTCTAAAATGACACGATTTTTAGCAACATGAAGGACTCTATTTTGTCAGAGTACTTTTAGCTTTACTTGGTCCTGTAAAGATCCAATCAGTAAAAACGTTTGGCTGCAGCGTGTTTCGCTAAAAGTGGCGGAAAAATCGGAGTCATCGCTACACAAACCAATCGACTTGACCCTGAATAAAGAAGTGAAAGCGTGTCCCGCCGAAATTAAGCAATTTTACTTTCAAATGATTTTTTACTTAATTTTCGGCGTGTTATATCGCTTTATGCCACCATATTTACAACTAAATGGGATAAAAAGATTCTTTAGCGCAAAACAGAAGCAGTGTAATTTGAAAAAAAGTGCAGGATTACAAGGATAGAAGTGAATTTAACACCCGGGCGGGGGCGGGGGGGGGGGGTACTCACCAAAGTTTTGTACGGGGATGCTCCGCCCCGAGGTCCAAACCCTTACCCTTTCATATACCTTTCATTGAAAATGGTGCCCCTTTCATATACCTTTCACTGAAAATGGTATCCCTTTTCATATAGCCTTTACGTGTGTCTGTTTGATATATTTTGAAAGGCCCTTTTTATTAATACTTAAATGGCAGTTTATGCTTCAACTCGTGTTTTCGCTACCCTCAGTCCTATTCTTCGTGAAATCCCTACCCTTTCATGTACTTCAACTCGTGAAATCCCGACCCTTTCATATACCTCCAGCCTCAAAAAGGTACCCCTTTCGGGTGGAGCATCCCCGTATGCTGCTGTTGCTAAGATTTTTGAAAGGATAATTTACGATCAATTCTACAAGTACCTTAATGATAACAAACTTCTAGCTAATTGTCAATCTGGCTTTAGATCTCTTCATAGCACACTTACATCCTTGCTTGAAACTACTAATAACTGGTCTGTCAATATAGACAATGGTTTCATCAACTGGGGGTGATATTTATTGACTTAAAAAAGCCTTCGACACGATCGATCTTAAGATCCTTTTAAGTAAGCTAGTTAGCTATGGAGTTGATCAAAAGGCATTAAAGTGGCTTGATTCTCATCTTAGTGACCGCCATCAAGTGCTTAGTCAATGGCCATGGTAAGCTATCTGGTGCGCTTGCTGTCACCTGTGGAGTCCCACAGGAAAGTCTAATTGGCCCACTTCTTTTTTCTGATATACATTAACGACCTGCCGAACTGTCTGAGTAAATCCATTCCACGAATGTATGCTGACGACACAAATATCAGTATTGCTGCCAGTAGCTTACCTGAACTTGAAACTGTAGTAAATAGCGAATTATCTAACCTTCATGAATGGCTCAGGTCGAATAGATTAAGCCTAAACATTGCCAAGACTGAGTTAATGTTAATAGGTTCACGTCAAAGGCTTGCTAATACCGCTACCCATTCACTTAACGTACAGATTGAAGGGCATGTAAATAAAAGAGTGACCGACACTAAATCATTGGGAATTTACATTGACCAAAATTTATCTTGGTCCAAACATGTTGACGAAATCGCCAAGACCATTTCTTCTGGTATAGGTGCACTTAAAAGGCTGAGGCCCTTTTTAAGTGAAGAATATCGAGCTTTTATCGAGCCGCACTTCGACTACTGCTTCCCTGTGTGCGACGGTCTAAGTATTGAATTGGCCGATAAGCTGCAAAAATTACAAAATCGCGCCATTAGGGTTATTGCTAAGTCTGATTTTTATTCTAGTGCTACTACCCTTCGCACTAGTCTAGGATGGGATGACCTCTCTACCAGAAGGAAGAAGGTCAAAGCGAAACTAATGTTTAAAACTGTAACCAACCAAACTCCGGAGTATCTTCAAGGCCTGTTTACACCTTTCAGCACAGACTATGAACTTAGAGACAAGGAAAATAAATTCTGTCTGCCCAAGCCCCATACAGATTTTTTAAAACGCAGTTTTTGCTATAGTGGGGCACTGTTGTGGAATAATCTTCCACAGAATGCAGAGCCATTAGATCTTATAAAAAGTTTAATAGCGGAGCACTTGCCAGGCCGAAGGCCTGGCTGCGCAGCCCCATACTCATAGAACCAATGCTGTCACTTTTCATGGTCATAGCTAGCGGAATGTTTCGCGGGCGCGCGTGTGCCCGCCCTTCGCCGTCGCTCCGTCACGCAGGACTAGCTCGCGGGCGCGTATGACGTCGCAAAACATGCGCGTACGACGTCATGTTGAAACCAAAGCGAGGCTTTGTTTTTCGCGCGGTTACACGGCCGAATGTCACGTCAGCTAGAAAAACACTTTGATGTTTTGCTGTGAACTTACTAAGCAGTAAAAACCGTTTAAATTAAAGGCGTTATTTCCCTGAATATTTCGCGGTTTGCTACTCAAGACAAGGATACTAATTAAGGGATACTCAGAAGCCGCTTTAGTGGAAAAAGACGAGCTTTCAGAGATAAAATCTTGCTTCGAGGAACTTCATGTATTACGTTTTTATCAATGCGGGAGATGTTTGTTTTCTACGGATTTCAGAACCAGAAGCGGAGATTTGAATTTCCAAGCAAGCGAGGGACTTAAAGGTAAAACAGATTACAGTTTTCGATGAGAATTTATGTTGATATCAATCTGTGAGTGACTTTTTATTGGTGTTATTGTTAGTTTTGGAGAATTGATTTTAAAACGTGCTTAAATTCAGTTGTATCGATCTCTTGAATTTCATCGAAGAAAGCTTGAACTCGATGAGCTATAATTAAATGGTACGCGTTTTGCTTTTAAACGTAAACTAATGGAGATTTGAATAATTTTTTTCGAAAGAAGATTGTGTTGTCCATTTTTATGTGTTTGTTCATATTAGATAGTTTGAAAAGCGATTTTATGTAAACAAAACAAGACTTTGTTTTTATAGTACAGTTCTATCTTTACTCGCATCGCCTTATGCAAACGTTTGTGTATTTTGCAATTTTTGATTTTCAAATCAGTTTCTCGGGCAATTTTTGACAAACAAAAGCTGTATTTTATTCGGAAACTAGTAGTACTAGTTATTCTAGACAGAGAAAAGTTGTTTTTGTGAACTTTTGTACGGGCTATAAAAATGTACTGTGCAGACGGTCGCGTAATACTGTTTTTGAGAATTGCTAAAATTGAAAATAGCCCGGTCGTCAATCTTAATTCTTGTGCTTCCAACCTTTCACCTTAGGTAAGTTTTACCTTAGTTAAGCTTGTTCAAAGTGCGACGCTGTTAGGCTTGGGCTATCTATATATATATTATCCAAATCAATCGTCTTATGTCCACCTCGTACTCCCACACGGCAAACATGTAAACCAGTTGTTATCTTGCTTTGTGACTGATGTTTTTACCGTGTTTAAATAAATTAAGGTATGGTATGTATAGCCCAGCTCCGCTGTTAGGCATAGCCTATCTATTCTTGGTTTTCACATGACGTCATAAAAATTAAAAAAAATCTAAGGTATACATCCTACAAAGTTGTTTCTAGCATGGTATGTGGATACAAGTATTATTAATCTCTCACAAAACGTTTCAGGTTTTAACGATGTTTTGCTTCCGATTTACAAAGGTTTTAAATGTGTCACGCAATTCGTCACGCTATTTCAGGTAAGCCGTGAAAGTAAACAAAATTGAATCAGCTGAAATTTATTGTTTGCATTATAAGTGCTTATAAGCCGAGTTAATGGAGCTTATAGGAAATACAATATTTTTTTATTTGATTTTTGGTGTAATTAATACTTTAAATTTTTGGCCGCTCCATACTTACTAAAAATATCTAATACTTGTTCGCCTATAACTCTTGAACGAAATGATTTGGCGCTTCAAAATTTGACCAAGATGTGCAGTTTTAAACTCTCTACAATACCATAAACATTTTGGATTCGAAATCTTCTGTTTAATGCTTCTGAATTTTGATATGACGCAAGTGAAAACCAAGAATATATTTTATTCAAATAGGCAACATATCGACAAGAGCCAATCAGGGATGACGTAGAGCGGGCCTGTTAGGGCTTGCACTATATGTGGTTTTCACGTTACGTCACGGCGGCCATGTTGGTGCACACCTACAAAAGAATTTTAATGAACTTCTTTTGTTATGTGCACCAACATGGCCGCTATGGCCTTTGTCATTTGAGTCCCACAGGACTGAAGGTCACGTGAGTGAAAACCATCTATATCTCTTTTGTGCATGAATACAAAATGATAAGAGAAAGTGCATAGTTGAAATTTTGGCATAGTTGAAAAAAGAAGCATCTATATAGAGAAGCCACCCGCTATGATAGTTTGCGATAACATTTTGTCCATATAACTGACTACGTTTCCTTCATATTTATCTCGTATCCATTGTTGACTGTGAAGTAATGGTTTGTAAGCAAACAAATCGGTCTGATGTAGTACATGAGATCTTTTTCTGATATTTTTCCTCCTGGCTTCATATAAATAGTATAGCTGCCAGCTTTAAAAATATACATACCTATACATTGTTTTCTGATTTATTTGCAACAGAAGTGAATTCTACTGATCAACAAGACACACCTACCAATTACACCGCAGTGGGATCCCTGTTGTCATCCGGTACAAAGATTGGCTTGATCTCAGCATACGTAATCATCTTTGTGATTGCTCTTTTTGGAAATTCCATTGGAATCTACGTGGTCAATACCAAAGCACCTTCAAGACGAATCTCTAATCTGCTGATCAAGAATTTGGCAATCGCCGACTTAATTTTTGCTCTCACGGTTATGCCGCATGCAGTGCTGTTCATCCATTTCGAATATAACCGCTGGATCGGTGGTATGGTGGGAACTATTACATGTAAAGTGTTTTTCTATATCATCCCTGTTTCCATCGCCGCGTCTGTGATAACACTGACCATTATTTCTGTTGATCGTTTCTACGCCATTTATTTTCCACTAAACCAAGGAGTTTTTCATAAGCATAAAACCAAAACTGCCATAATATGGTTGACGTCTCTACTCATCATGGCCCCACATTTACTGCTGTTCCAAGTTTCCACGAGAGGCGATCGGATTATTTGCTCCCCAAGGTGGCCATGGTCCGAAGACTTGATGCAGACATTTCTAGCCATGAGGGTTTTTCACGTTGCTGGTTTCATTCTCTTGTATGCTCTTCCACTGTTGATAATAGTAGTGGCTAACTGCTTTGTTGCTCGTCGTTTGTGGTTTTACAAGTCCGACGAAATAACTGAAGAAGTCCGTACTAGACGTAAAGTCGTCAAAATGCTGATAGTCATTGTCGTTGTCTTCGCGTTATGTTGGCTACCCACCTATGTGAATCACTACTTCATGTATTTTCAAGCAGATGATTGGTATAAGATTCCCATCGCGGTCAGATTTTTAACGTTTTGGGTGTCACATGCAAACAGTGCAGTAAATCCCATCCTATACATTGCTTTCAATAAAAATTTTCGTTGCGAGTTTCTGGATGCTACAGTCGCGCTATTCACATGTCCCGTGCGAGCCACCAGAGCTTGTTTAGAATACATCTCAGACGAAACATCAACACCAGACCCAGGGGGACAAACCGACCAACCTGCATGGCTTCAAACTCGCCGCACGGAAGACTTCCTTGACACTAGATTTTAATTGTAATGCGTCGTTATTAGTCTTGCCGTTCCAACCTCAATCTCTTGTAATTAGCACCTGATAGCAAGAGATATAGTAGCTTCCGTTGAAGACGCCAGCAAAAGGAAAGGAAGGGGTGACTTTTGGGCATGCGAAGCGCGTTAAGAGAGCGCGGATCGCGAAGGGATAGGGAAGCATTCTCCCTCCTATCGTGTAGCGTGCGCGCTCAAAATCTTCTCTACGGATATCGCTTGGAATATAGAAGATTCATTAGGCCACTTCGAAAAACACCATAATACTCTTTAAAGTGCAGGTTTGGGTGGTGCTTGATGTAAGCCTGATTTTTCCAATTTCTTTTGTTTTCAGTTGCGGTCTACAAACAACAATAACCATCATTAATATTTTTACAATGTATGCTTTAAACTGTTTATTCAGGCCCCGTCCACACGTATCCGGATATTTTTGAATCCGCAACTTTTTTGCTGCGGATTGGCCTTCCATCCACACGTATCCGGCGAATTCGGTTCACGAATCCGCAGCTTTTTGAATTCGCTCTCCAGAGTGGAAATTTTTGAATACGCTACGAGTACGGCATCGTGTAAACGGTCGAATCCGGATATTTTTGAATACGCTGACGTAACAGTTCAGATCCAGTCTTTAACCGCGCGAATAATCAACATGGCCGACCGAAATGTTATCGCCTCACTTCTTCATGGACTTATTTCTAGTCTAATAACGTGTTTACAGTTGAACTTTGATTTGAACTTGTCCCCCGCTTTGCGTATGCTTTTTTGACAACATTTCAAGAGAATCCCTTGCTGCTAGAGCGAATCCGTGTGGACGGGGGCAAATACGATTCGAATACGCTACGTGTGGACGCGAATATTTTCTAATCCGCGGATTCAAAAATATCCGGATACGTGTGGACGGGGCCTTAGTTATTTTTGTTGTCCCATTCAGTATCATGTTGTTAATTTCTCCTTGGGATGATATAAGTTAAAATAAAATAAAAAAGGCTAGAATTAATTTATAATAACGCAACAGAGTTACGAGATACATTTTTGACGTAATTTAACATCTAAAGTAAGGACTACCATGCACAGCTGTAGCATGAAATTTTTGTAGTAGTTTTAAATTACACTTACTATACTATACGCAAGCAGCGAAAAGGTTTCGTCACAAAAATAGTTATGGGTCATTTGTACATGTATGTCGTGCAAGTTTGTTGAGGAAGGCCAAATTTTCAAGAGTAGCATACACTGTAGTGACTTTGATAAGTTTTGTCTGTCGTTTTTGCAATACCAACCAATGCTCGACCGATATCTTGACCGATATTTCACCTCCAACAATCCTACCAATTTGCTAGCGTGCGAATACAGCCGCCTCTCATCGCTCCCGGCCGCATGGGGCGTTCGCGCGAGAGAGCGTCTGCGATTTACTTTGAGAAATTCCATACTGATGACGTAAATCACCCGTCGCTAATCTCGTATAATTATAATAATGTGCATGTGGTGAAGCCAAATGAAATGAAAGGTGTTGACAGGCCCATCACAAATCCAGCTAGCGCCTGACGTGTTTGTTGTGACCTTTGTTAACTGCGTTTTAAGTGTAGTTTGATTTTTACAGTTTAGCCCTGATCAGTATGTCTTTTAAATATCTACCCCTTTTGTATGAAACAAGGGGAGGTTCTTTATAGATCCGTCTAAGCAAATATTGTGATTCATTTGTCCATGAGGATGCAGGCACACAGGGTCGTATTGTTATCATTTCCTTGCGCGCAGTGGTTTATTATTTCTGTTTCCATCTTTGCTGTGAAAATATTGGCGAAAGAAACTGCCATTTTCGACCCCGGCCATTGCGGTGCCATGAGTCTAATGGTAGTCTTTCCGCTAAAAGCAGACTGATGCACAGGCTTCCCAAGTTACATAGATAGAAAAACCTCTTCACCGCAGATAAAACTATAAACGCCTGAAACTGACTTGCTTGTAACGTCAAAACATTAAACATAGGACAAATCCGTTGAACGCAGAGTCGTACAGTTTCTAACGACAGACAAGATTAATCCTCGCAACTGGCGATTGAGTTACAACACTGCATAATTTAAAGCATAATTATGTAAAATTATCAAGTTAGCCAATCAACGCTCCTGTCTTGATGCGGGACAGATTTTCGTCATCAGTATGGAATTTACGAAAAAGAAGTGACTTAGGAATTTAAGAAGTGACTTTGGAATTTCTCAAAGTAAATCGCAGACGCTCTCTCGCGCGAACGCCTCTTGCGGCCGGGAGCGATGAGAGGCGGCTGTATTCGCAGGCTACCAATTTGCCAACTTTTATGAAAATTTACCGTGTGGAACACGCGCAATTAATGTTTTAGCTACCGTAAAAACCTCTTTATTTTTGGCCGTCATCAAAATAAACTAACACGCGCTCGCGCCATTTTCGTGCCTATGCCTTGCGCGTCAAAAAACTATATGGAGCCACCGTAATGGTAACCGCTGTAATACTTATTCATTGGATAGTGATTTATCCGGTGGATAGCGCTATCCACCTTTTAAACAAACCGGAGCCTGGTGAATACACTTTATTCCAAAATGGCGGCCATTTTATTATTCTTTCATATCCATGTAAATTAGCCCTTTTGGCCTCGTCAGCATGTCCAAAATACAAAAGAATTTTCAAGCGAAAATGAGACCAAGAGGGCTAATTAACATGCATATAAAAGAATAATAAACTGGCCGCCATTTTGGAATAATGTGAATAGTTCCAGTGTACTTGTAGAGTAATTTAATTTTGAATCAAACCGGGCCATTATTTTTAGGTTTCCATTCATGAATTAAAATACATGTACAGTATGCCGTTCGGTTACTCAATAATTATGACAATAAAGACTGGTGAAATAGCCCTTTTTAAATCTGACAAATTAATGGTCCAACAAAAAATATCCATACTACATGTACATGTACATACACAGAGACCATTTTTAAAGCTCATTTAAAACTCTAGTACTAAATTATAGCGTTTAAGCTCATACTGTACATACTCATACTCATACTCATATCCACATCTTACAGTGGATATGACACAACTATAAAAAAGGCAAGACTAAAATGATCTAACATCATGTAAGTTAGCTTGAGAACAATCGAACGATTAACGAATAAATGAATACAGTCTCGTTTTATCGAGAACCAGGCGGACTGAATTGTTAACCGGTCGATCAAGGTTCAAATATTTTGAATTTGGCGGGAGGACGAATAAGCTTACTGTTTTACCCCAACAAACTAAAATGCGCTCGATAAAATATTAAACCATTCACTGCTATAAAGAAATTATCCTACACTCTTCTTAGCGTACATTGTATAAAGCAGCTCAGTAACTTAAGCCCAATTTGAGCAGCTTACATTATACATGTAAGCTTATAAAAGCTTCGTACTGACTGAAAAGATTACAAAGTATAAAGTTAAGTTTGTACTCACATTTTAGCGTCCTGATTTTGACCGTCGTCTCACATATTAATCTCAACTGCTGATAAATAGCTCATTCTTGGATTAAACAGTGTCCAAACACACTGTAAAAAGTAAACGGTTGTTTGATACACCAAAGATGGCCGCCACAAATTCAAACAGCCTTTGTTTGTGCTCACGTGATATATGACGCTAAGTAGAGAGGACACTGGGAATAAGGTCACCAGAATACCTCGGTTACCGCGCGAGCCAGAAGCCGGATTATTTACTTGAATTATTGGGTCTTTTCGAGTGAAAAAGTGCAGGATTCCATGATGAGAGGTCCGTCATAAAACACTTTTAAGGTATGACTTTAATATGTCAATCTAATCTTAAGAAGAGACGCGATTGTGAGTCATCTTTCATGTATATTTTTCGATATTTTGAGGTTAATCACTTTGCGGGACGCTCCATAAATTGCTTGTTTACAAATGTGTGCTCTGACATGCGATCCCATTGCCTACCTACTCTAAACACACGTTTTATACGGCAAAATATAGAATACAACATAAGCTGGGGCCACTAAGATATTTGCATCTCGCTGAATAATAACAACATTTTGTTATGTTATGGATAAACTTCGATCTACAAACGCGCTTGAAGATGTCATTAATCGAGGAATAACCTTTTATAACGGCCAATGTTTCATTTCGTTACGGCGTCAATGCTATTTCAAAAACATGATTGTGTCGTGATAATGAGTGTGGAATGAGTGGATGAGTCAAAAAAAGCTAACATCAAGTGTATCTTGCCGTGCGATATCGCCTTGCATTCAAGTCCCGGCCCACAAGCCGACAATGGGCAACATGTGGGGTTGATGATTAACTTCGCCTCCATACTTTCTTAGTGAAAGTAAGCTTATTTGACAATCACTCCTGTAGACTGAAGTCAAACTCAAACATGTTTTCAGTAAATTAAAAGTGAATAGTGTCTCAAGTTATTCCTGAGATTTCAGGCCCGAGAAATCCTGAGAATTAACCCATTCTTTTGAGCAAGCTTATTTCTGGTTTTCACGCATTTCAGCCAAATCCCGAGAGGTGTAAAATACTGCTAGAGGTGATCTCGAAATTTCCCAAGAATTTCCGGGAAATTTCGGTCGCACCAAAATGTACCAAGATTTCTTTAGAAATCCTGAGAAATTCTGAGAATTCCTGAGAATTTTGCTTTTCTCGGGAATTCTCGGAAATCCTTTCGCACGGGTAGCTTCCTCAACAACCAACATGGCGGGCTGTTAAAAAGTATTTAACGGTCATCTCGAAGAACTTACGGCCTTTTTATGGTCGCTTCGGAAAATAAATGCGATGTATTTTGACACTTTTGGAGCGTTAGAAGCCAGAGGAAACTTTTTCATGTAAGGAAAGTGATTATTTTTCAAGAGTTTTAAAAAAAAAGCGAAGACCACTACAGCAAAAACACGTATTGTCACTCACAGCGATCAAATGTTCATCCACGAATATGGAAAGCTTGCAAGCAAAGAAACGTTTCAAAAAACGGATTGCATCTGTAACGGGATGAAACGGATCACTTGTGGCACGTGATGGGAATCGAAAAGCACTCAAATGAGTTGTGGACTCGTTGCTTGTTGCTGTTGGCCGTCGAAGAATATTCAGCGACAGCTCCCCAAAACATAGACACAGTTCGCCAAATATAAGTGGTAAGTAACAATCCATGTATTTGTATTATTGCTGCAAAAAGCCTTTATAAACTAAAGTTGACATGTCATTAGGAAAAAGGAACTGTCTCCTCGAAACATGTACTTTGCAGTCTATCCAGCTTCCTTTTCTCAACTCCACCTCTTTTGAATAAGTTTAAAAGGTAACCGTTCTTTTAATTTTACACGTAACGGAACTCGAAATTTAGACCCCAATATTAAGACATTTAATCCCCTACTATATAACTGGAATGTTACCCTTAAATAGATAAATGTTATTAAAAGACAAAGTAATTTTATTTAAACTTAGTTTGTGTTGAAAGTTGAAGCTTGTTTGGCATTGTGAATGAAATATCAGAAACAAATACTTTTTAGTTTAGTGTCATAGCGTTATTGAATTACAATAAGAATCGCATATGTTAAGGAAAACGCGCATTCTTATCAGCAAGCATTAATTCTTATCAGCAAACCAATATTTCGTGTTTAGAAAAAGCAATTGTACAAATCAAACAAGGAAGTTAATGAGAACAAGCATGCTGTACTGAGCTACATGTAATTGAAAGTAATTTCCATTGAAACGGAACCACCGGTTACTTTAGAAACAAACAAAGATGCTGTCCGAAGCAGAGGTTTCTTATTTTAAAACCAAAACTTGTAACCCAACACCTTTTTTGAATCAAAGAAAAATTCACAGCTTGACAAGTGAATTCCAAGTTAAATTTCAAGCGAAAAACCGATGGCGCTCCAATTGCAAAGCAATGAGGGCGATACCTGTAATTTAGTTTTTCAGGCCCGAAAAGAAATCGATGAGCAGCGAAAAATTAAGTTGGTTTCTTTTCTCCTCCGATGTAAGATAAGAGTGACAGATGTCTATTGCCAACTGCTTAGAGATTTTTAATTAAAAATTAATGTTGTGTATCAATAAAATAAATGGTAATACAGCTGTAGCTTGTTTACTTTCTTTCATTAACCCTTATTTAACTCTGAAAAGCCTTATCAAGGATGAGTTCATATAGTGTGTATGTGCATTGTATGTATGTATGAACCTACAAAATAGTAATTATCTAAGATTTATTATATCTCTTTATATCTCTTAGTTAGTACGCGCGCTGTGATTGGTCAATTTAGCGGGCCGTATTTTTCAGTACGGCCCGCTAAGGGATGGACCATTAGAAAAGTGATGGGGGGGGGGGGGGGGGGGGTGGGAACTTTGGGAGAGGCAAGAAATTTTTTTTTGTCCACCTAAGGTGGAAATCTTTTTTTTTTTTCACTCGATGGCTGGAATTTTTTTTTTAATACTTTATTTTTTAATTTTCCTTGGGCAGATTTTTTTTTTTTTTTTGCGATAATGCGTGGGAATATATTTTTTTTCTTAATAATTTACTGGGAAATTTTTTTTTTTTTTTGCTTTTGCCCGACCCCCCCCCCCCCCCCCCCCCCATCACTTTTCTAATGGTCCATCCCTAAATTTGAGAGTCTCAGCATTGGGCCTAACACACGCTTACAAAAGTTGTTTTCTACATTAAAAATTATCCAGAGGAAACGTTTGGAGCTAAGTGGGTTAACATGCCAGATTAAAAAAACTCTCCGATGAAATTAAAATAAAACTTTAGCAAAAAACTGATTAGCTGCGAATCAAAAAGCATTGACAATTTTCTCGAGTAAGCTTTTTTGTTTTGGTATTTAGCTTTTAGGCTGTAAGTTATAAAAACTCGAGTAACACGGCAAATTCGTTTAACTCTTACCATTTAATTAAGCATTAACAAAACAGTCTTTCTTCGTAACAAAACGTCTCTATGAAAAACATAAAGCTGCAAAACAACTTAAAACGACTTCCATCGGCAAACTGTATCATGTAAACTTAAATTAACTTAGTTTGATCAAGTTTTTGTCTGGTAATAAACTTAAGTTCGGAGTTATCGTTTGTGGCAGTGGTTCTAATAAGAACAGACTTGAAGCTACAAAATTACGCTAAAAGTGTGCCTTGATTCCTCAGCGAAATTTTTGTCCTTGTAGTGGAGTCCATGAAAACAATTTCGCGTATTCGCAAATGCGCTCTTGCTGCAGCTCACGCTGAAAATTTGTCAGGTGCGATTGAAATTCAAACTCATCCATGCACAAAGTTCGGCATGAAGCCACTAAAGCACACAAAAAGCCAAAAACAACTTGCAGTATTTGATGACGAGATATTTTCAGTGTCCTTTTAGAAGTTTGAGAGTTTCTTCGTTCACCGCTGTAAACCGAAGTGCTGCCACATTTTCCCGTTTGACAAACACGTTTGTTTTGGCGATTTTATCGCGGCGTTTTCATTCTTCTCTTCCTCACTTGTCTTCGCCAGTGACTAAGAATCCTTTTCAAAGAAAACTACCTTATGTCAGGTTTCCGTCGTCCTACCGAACACATGAAAGATTAAATTAATTCGTTTATAGTGTTTTCATTCAAGAGCCAAGCATGTTCACGCCGAATCGAGGACCGATCACACTATTTTTGAAAGCCAATAAAATTTGCTCTTTGCTTTCTTGTGACGTACGTCAGTCAAATGAAGCTGTCCATCTTTTGACTTGAAAGGTTTTCCTTTATCTCCGATTTAGAGATATAATAAATATCTTACTAACCTCGATTTCTCGGTCCGTACTGTAAATTACGGCCCTTGTTTTTCCCCTTCGATTTGATAAATCGAAGGGGAAAAACAAGGGCCGTAATTTACAGTACGGACCGAGAAATCGAGGTTAGTAAGAGGTAGTACAGTACTGCTCAGAGATACATGTAAGCAACTCACTTTATATCATATGCTGAGTTAAGTTGCATATGATTTTATTCTTTTGCAGATTTTTGGCTCTATTCTGGAACACAGCCATAGTTATTTTTGTGTATAGATGTGTATAGACTCGTGAAATGGGCTATTGTATGTATTGTATTAGTGTATCACTCAGTATACAAACATAGTGGCAAAAAACAATAGAAGTCTTGCTCCCGTGCAATAACAATAACCAAGGCACAGGGAGCATAATGGTCACTATACTGGGCCTTTAATTTCAACAAAAATTGCATCACAAAAATTGGATCAACTGTAATGGCCATTAAAACGGCTTATAATCATCTATAATATAAAAACAAATTTCAACTGATTTTGAAATGTAGCTCTGGGCTTAAAATGTTAGCGATTTTCAAAAGACAGCCCTGACAGATGAAAAGCTGATAAATAGATCGAGTCATGAAGAGGCATGATTGATTGTTTTAGTTACGACTTTCTCTTTTGTTTGTCATCTATTTAATTTTAACTTAGGATCTGTGAAGATTAGCAAGCTGTGAGTGTTTTCAGAAAGAGTGGTCTTATCATAAGGTTTTTATTTCCAGACAAAATTTACGGTACATGGTTTTGCTATTTGCATAGATTTTGACTGAATTTTTTCGAAGATGCAGAATTTCTGCGTACAGAAGTAAGTCGGTGATATCATAGTAAATAGATACCAACTATGGCGATATCAACATAGATTTTGACTGAATCTATTCAAAGATGCAGAATTTCTGCACACATGAGGCAGTCAGTACAATTACATAGATTGTGACTGAAGCTTTTCATAGATGCAGACTTTCTGCGTACATGAGTTAGTCAGTGCAATTTACATAGATTTTGACTGAATTTATTCGTAGATGCAGAATCTCTTCACCTTGTAAGAAGCCAAAACTTAACTTGATCCATGGGAATGAATGTGAACCTTTTGACAGCAATTTCTCAAATGATTCACACCTTCGCATTTCACATTCTGTTTTAATTGCCCCAGAAGACATTCCGAATGGTGACCAAGAAAAACAATTTGCAGTAGATTGTCAGGAACAGCCTACGACAAAAACTGCTAATGACATATCTGAAACTGTACAAAAGGGAAATGTTAGTTTTGTGGTAATACCTTATAAAGGCCAAGTAGTCTCATATGAATTTGACTTATCAAATTCCACCTTCAGAGAGGAATGTCGAGATTTTCTCAGTCAAATGAAAATAAGCAATCAGAGGTTGAAGACGTTGAGGAGAGAACAAGGGGGCAATCCTCTTACCCTGAATGGTTTAAGTATAGGTCTGGAAGAATAACAGCATCAAAGTTTGGTGAAATCAACAACCACAAGTCAACAACCATGCCAGATCGTCTTGTCAGAGATATATTCCAATACAAAACAAGGACAAACACTCCATTTCAGTGTGCTGAAGGACTCAGACTTGAACCAATAATTAGGGACAAATATGTTGAATATCAGCTCAACCATGGTCACCACGGGCTGTGCGTAGAAGAGAAGGGTGTTGTTATTGACCAGGACAATGCATTCTTAGCAACAAGTGTTGATGGTGAAGTGTGTGACCCCAGCAACACAAGCAGTCCAGTTGGAAACCTGGAGTTGAAATACAAGTTATTTCCAGAGAAGGTTATTCCTGAAAACAACAGTACCAGATTGTTAGTCACCTTTGCAACAAAAACAAAGAATGTTTGTTCAGAATTAACTGACTCTGGCCTCGGACTAAAGAGAAAACATCCATTATACGCACAAGTGCAGGGAGGGATGGCAATAAGAGAATTGCAATGGTGTGACTTTGTAGTTTACACCTATACCTCAAGAGCAGAGGACATTCATGTTGAGCGGAAATACTTTGACCCAAACTTTTGGGCATCACTGAAAGGCAAATTTGTTGACTTTTATTTCTTTGCTATGGTCCCTGAACTACTGACAACACGAGTGAAAAGGGGTATTCCCTTGTACCCTAATATCTTTTCGTGCAAATAAATACAACAATGAAAAGGAAATTCCAACTGGGGACAGAAAATTTTAGTTTGGAGGAAGGGGGTGAAACAACCAAAGAAGCAACCAGTCTGAACTTGAACCGTAGTTTAATGCAGCTAAAACCCGAAGTACATGTGCGATGGCGTGAGCAATGAATCACGCATGCGCAAGCTACAAACTTATAGTAATGGACTGGACTGGGCTGGACTGGATATTACATCTCTCCTTTTTTCCCGAATAGTCCTTTTTCCTAATTCAAAATATCTGCTGAAACTTAAAACATGCAACTGTCCTTTCAACTGGAAAATATCAACAAATTAAACAATGTCTCTGTTCAGGCAAAATAGTCTTTGTTCACATAACATAGTCTTTCAAATATGAAGGCTGTCGCTTGTCTCTTCTCGGTCTGGTGGTAGCTGCTGGTGTCACTGGTGGTTTCCTCTGTCCCGAACGGGTGCTAGATGTTTCTGGGTCTTGGTTTTCGTCGGTCATCATTTCCGGTAAGTTTGAACTTGGATATGCATTGAGAAGGACTGTCTCTCTCCACTCCTCTGGGTTTGGTTCTTCCTCTTGATTTCCCAGTTCTCTGTCACTATTGTCTTGTGCCAATGCATTGGCAAGCTTGAACTGATTTGCATCCCGGTACACCTCTCGTCCATCTGTTATTCCCCTGGCTGCGATGCTTGATCCATCTATTCGAACTATGACGTAAAAAGCTGCTTCGTAAGCTGTTGATCATTTGTTCTTCTTTCTTTGTTTTAACAGGACATAGTCCCCTTTGATAAAATTGTGTGCTTTAGTGTTCTTGTTTTCAGCATTTTGTTTAATCTTCTCTTTGTATTCTTCATCTCTCTTATTGATGGTCACGTCACAAGCTTTTTCTGGGTTGTCTTCCTTTGCTTGGTGATCTAACTTGGTTCTCACTGGCCTGTTCATGAGAGCTTTGTATGGTGTTACACCAGTAGCCGGGTGCGGTGTTGACCGATAACCAGTCATCATCTCTTGGACGGCTATGTTTCCATTTTTGCCTTGGAGGTGAGCGATCTGCTCTGTCTTGTTCAGTAACTTCATGAAACTTTCAGCTTCACCATTAGCACGGGCATGTTCTGGGGTGACGCGATGATGGTGGAATCCCTCTGTTTTGGCAAACTCTGCAAATTCTTTAGAATTAAACGGTGGCCCATTGTCAGACTCTAGCTGCCTGGGGGTGCCATGGGTGGCGAACATGGTTTTCAGCTTATCTTTGGTTGGTTGGAAAGCTGTTGAGTGTGTCTTTGCAACTTCAGGGTATTTTGTTCTCTTATCTATGGCTAACAGGTTGTAGCGGCCATCGGGGTACGGTCCTCCAAAATCTACAGCTACAACGTCCCAGGGCTTCTTTGGTATCTCTGTGACTTTGACAGGTTCTTGTCGGTGCTGCTTTGTGGTCACCTGACACTCATAGCACTGGCCAATGATTTGTTCCACCATACTGTTCATGGTTGGAAACCAATACTTTTCTCGGAGCACCTGCTTGGTTTTTGTCATTCCCAGGGTGTCCCAGATGGTGCGCTGCTGGTTACTCTTCTCTGTAGACTTGAGGGGATGATGATTCTGTTCATTCTGAAGGTCAAGTCACCCACTGCATATAGCTCATGTCGCACTCCATAGAAAGGCATTATGTCTGGGTCTTTCTTGTGTTGTTCCCAGTCACCTTTGAGTATTCTTGCAGTTAGTTTCTGGAGTTGGTTGTCTTTCTGTGTCTCTTCCTTGATTTGATCCATAACAACGGCGTATTCTGCATTGACAACATGCTTGATTACTCTTTCTACATCGTCCTTTCCTGCTTCTGGTAAAGGGTGTCTTGATAAGAAGTCAAGTGGATCAGCCTCATCTTTGCCTGGTTCATAGATGAGCTCAAAATCAACATCTTGCATTCCCATGACCCATTTCTCGATCCCGGGGGGAAGCTTCATGTTTGCCTTGTTAAATAATGGGAGTAGCGGCTTGTGCGCTGTGATAATCTTGAATCTTGGTGCTCCCAGGCGATAAAGGCTAAATCTGTTCTTAGCCGAAAGGACTGATAAGGCATCCTTCTCAGTCTGGCTATATCTCTTCTCTGTAGCAGTCATGGTGCGGCTGATGTAGTGTACTGGTCTGAGACCACTGTTTGTCTCTTGAAATAAACCGGCAGAGAGTCCCTCATGGTAGCTGGCTTCTACTCTGACGACAATTGGTTTGGATGGATTGAAATAAGCCATGGTGCTCTTGCTTGTAATGCTGTCTTTGAGCTTCTCAAATGCTTCTTTTTCTTCTGCTCCCTATTTGAACTTTGTGTCTTTGTGGGTCAGTTCTCGCAATGGTGCGGTCAATGATGAGTATCTTGGAATGAACTTTGACAGGTATCCTGTCATCCCTAGGAAGCTTCTCACTGCTTCTTTTGACTCTGGTGGGCTGGCTTCTTTGACGGCTCTGATTTTGTCTGGGTTTGGTTTCAATCCATTCTTGGTGAATTGATGTCCATAGAACTCAATCTCTTCGACTCCAAATTGGCACTTCTCAGGGTTGAAGGTAATGCCAAAATCTGCTGCTCTTTGCTGGACTGTTTCCAGTGTCTTGTTGTGTTCTTCAGTATCTCTTTCACCTAGCAGGATATCGTCACGCTGGTTGAGACACCTTGGTATGTCTCCGAATATCCGGTAGATGGCTTCGTCAAAGAGGTCTTGTGATGACTTCGCTCCAAAGATTAATCGCTTTGGTCTCAGGTTCCCCCATGGAGTGCTGAAGGTAGCGACCTTTCTGGATTCTGGGTCAAGCAGGAGCTGGTGGTACCCCTGTTTCATATCTAGCTTGGAGAAGACAGTGCAGTCATGGAATTTGTACATGAAATCTTCTACTATGGTGCCTTGGGTGATCCTGTGTCTTTCCATAAATTGGTTGGGTACCCTGAGGTCTACACTGGCTCTGATCATGTGTGGTTCCAGGTCTTCCTTGTCTAGTTCACTGAACCTTGGCTTTGGTTGAACCACCAGTGGTGAACGCCACGTCACAGGTTCCCCTTCAGGTACTTCTCGAATATCTCCTCTTGTAAGCACTGCTCTAGTCATTTCTTGAGTGGTTCTTGCAGGTAGTATGCAACCGGTCTTGGCTTCTGAGCTACTGGTATTGCCCCTGGTCTCATGCTGAACTTTGCATAGAAATCCTGGCCATTCTTGTTGTCTCTAATCTTCCCGATGCCTTGAAATATTTGGCTGTGACGGTCAGTAATTTCCTTGATTTTGAGGCTGAGAACTTCATCTTTCTTAACAGCTTTGATGTCTGGCATTTCTTCTTGGATTCTCAGGTCATTTGTTTTAGCAAACGATCCATCCTCTCTTATTTGCAACATCCCAAGCTCTTGGAGGGTATCTTTGCTGATGAGCGGTGGGGAGTTGATTCTTCCTTTGACTACAGCAAATCTTGCAACTGTTCCACAAGTTTTGTTCCTAATGGTGGCTGTGAACTCTCCTTTCACAGATAGCTCACTCTGCAGGATGTTCAGCTTTGTTCTGCTGGGTGCTAATGTCATTCTTTTCCTGGTGCGGTTTGTCAGCGCTTTGAACTGATGTTCATCCATAACATTGACTTCCGCTCCACTGTCTGGTTCTACTTTTACATTGACATCTTCCATCTTCACGGTCAAGGTTCTGTCTTTGTCATCTGACTTGATCTTCTTGACTTGCTTCAAGTGTCTAACTGCTTGGCTGAAAAACTCATCGTCAGAGCTTGTTGAGCTGTCTGTTAGCTCTTCAGTGGTTCTTTTGATGTGGTGCTTCTGTTTGTTCCTTCTCTGGTTGCCTCCATTCAGGTTTGCGCTGTTGGGTTTTCTTGTTGTCTCTTGAGGTATCAGCTCTACACGCTATTGAAAAGTGGTTGAATCTCTGGCATTTTGTACATTTCTTTCCGTACGCAGGACAGTTTTTGCCTTCTGGGTGAGTGCCCACTTGTCCACAATACCCGCAGGGATCCTTCTTTTGGTGACCTGTTTTGCCCCGGTTCGGCTGCCATCTTCCAGGTCGTTGACTCAACTTCTTTACATCTTCGGGAATTATCATGCCGCTTACTTGAAGTGACGTGTCCTCCATTTGAGCAGCTTCGGTTAGGAATTGTGTTAGATTCCACTTCTTGTTGATGGCTTTCTGAATCAACACTCGGTTGTTTGTTGCTTGGATGAGGTGTTCCAAGATTCGGTCGTCGGAATTCGTTTCAAATTCGCACTCGCTGCCTTTCTCTCTCAGTCGAGCCGCATATGCCACCGTAGTTTCTCCGTGTGTTGGTCTCATTTTCAGAAAGAGATATCTTGCGTAGTGTTTTTTTTTTTTTTCGGTGTAAAATACTCGTCTAGCTTCTTCCTCAACTTTACATAGTTGTTTGATTCACCAGTTGGATTCGGTAGGCTTTTCTCAAGTCGGGCGATCTCCTTTCCACCAAAAATGATGAGCGCGTCTTTCTTGTCGTCCGGATCCGTAATTCTGAAATAACGAAATTCACGTTCGAGTTCTTCGATCCAGTCGTCCCACGCTTTCCCGGTGTTTATTTGGTCATCTCCTGGTGTAAATGGTTGAGCTCGGAGGTTTCTTGTTTTTGTGATAATCCGCAGATTACCCGCTCCGGCGGATGGTTGTTCAGGTGTGTCAGGCATTTGTGCGAACGAGTTACGCGGTGAATATCTTCTGAGTTAGGGCTTCTTCTTGCTTTCTCTCTTCTTGCTTTCTCTGCCACTCTTGCTGGGCTTCTTCTTGCTTTTTTTTTTTCTCGTTTATTCTCGTCGCCAATGAAACAACCAAAGAAACAACCAGTCTGAACTTGAACCGTAGTTTAATGCAGCTAAAAACCCGAAGTACATGTGCGATGGCGTGAGCAATGTATCACGCATGCGCAAGATACAAACTTATAGGAATGGACTGGACTGGGGGGGGGGGGGGGGGGGAGGGAGGTGCTGGGCAATTACCGAAAAAAAAAAAGGTTCCTGGGCACAAAACTCTAAGAGAGGTAGAAGTATAGAGCAAGGGAGAAATTATTGTTAAGGTAGTGGGCGAATAATAACATTCATACACAGAACAAATTAATTAGGTTTTTATAGTTGTACTGATGAGTTTACCGTGTCTAAATAAAGTTATCCTATCCTATCCTATCCTAAATGCCCAAACCAACCAAACGCCCCCCCCCCCCCCCCACCACACCCCTCTTCAGAAATAAAATGGTCCATCCCCTAGAGAGTTGGGGAACCCTGTACATGGCATCACAGGGATGAAGATTCATGACTGACGCCTGTTATGTTTGTAGTTAGGTCTACACACTCAGAGTACTATGTATTCGTCCCTTAAATATGGGCAAACATTACTAAACATCCTTGCAAACAAGCAAGTTATAAGATAGATCAACAGCCCCATTTTGCTCACAAGTAGGGACTAGTCACAAGGATTTGTTGCAAAGAGTAGTCCCTGTAACAGGTCACATACACAACACACACAAAGGGAAAAGTCCCTGGGACTTGTCGCAGGGACTGTTCCCTGAAGTTTCACAAGATAGGACTGGTCTCAGGGCCAGTCCGTTTTGGGTTTTGCTAAGCTTGGTTGGTTTTTTTTTTTTTTTATTTTGTCGCAGGGACTTGTAGTTGCATGGACAGTACACATGAGGGGACAAATACAATAATTGACAAATCCCTTCAATTTAAACCAGTTTGAATTTGTGGGACAATTGGGCCCTGTGATTTGACTTTCAAAGTCACCGGGTAGTTCACACGAAGGGACTTGGTCCCCAGTACTAGTCGCAGAGACTAGTTGCCTAGTGTGTGCCGACCTTTACGGGTGTCATACAAAAAGATTAACTAACATTTACTGTGTGACCTGAAAGGCCATGAACATTTTCATTTGATTTTGACATGTCAATTTTGTGGCTACCAGGTAGAAGACATTAAATACATTGTAAAAAGCAAAACTGCAAAGATAATAAAAATTATGGCTTGCAGTTTACTTTTCTTGCAAATGATTTTTTCCCTTGGTACACAATACACATTCCAGACATATTTCTGATCTTCATGGCTTTTTGACTTGTACAGTAAAGCATTCACAATTTAATAATTTAAAGCTATGTAACGAGTTGTCCTTTCAAGTTAGTTAATAAAGAGCACACTTTCCAAATTTTGTTTAAGTCCCCCGCCATAGAATTAGGAATGATCTGTGACAAAATGTTGTAATTCTTATACGCTCAATCGCCCTTTCTACGTGGATTCTCACTGAAGCTATTTCACCGGTTTCATCTTCTCCCTCCGGGCTCAGTTGATCTTTACACCTCATAAATGGTGGGACGTTCAAATACACTTTCTTTTTGGCAAGCAAGTCCTGGATCTCAAAACATCTATCTGCCATAACAGAGTCACCTTCCTCCAAAAGTTGTACTATACCACAGTCCTCCACATATATTTATATGATATATTTGTTCTCTTTTTGTAGCCTTCGCCGCTTTATTGGATATTTTTTATGTTTGTTTTTAACCAACATTAAAGGATTTGTACATAACATTCAGGTTGTTGTACTGCCACCTTGATATAATGAATTTAAAAAATATACATATCAAAAGCCGCCAATTTAGCGGCAAGTTCGTCGAACAGAGGAAATATTTTTACATTAAAAGGTCGCTAAATTTGCCAACTTTGATTCCCCCTTTTTTAATTGCAATCAAAGGATTTGTAAAATAACGGTAAGGGTCATGAACGACCCTCAAGATAAGCGTACATTTAAGACGTTTGATGTGGATTACCCAACTATGGAGTCCGTCGACGAAATGATTAAGTTACTTATTGACACCTACTCTCAATAGGTGCTGAAAAAGAGAACAAATATCATCTTTTTACTATGCTTTTTAAACTGTTGTGATATTTGAATCCCAGGACGTCTATTTTCCACTACTTTTTTGCTGCATATATAGTCTCCAACGAAGATCGTTGCTATCCGCAATGCCTCAAAAGAAGCATAGGCTCGAGTCAATAAATTGTCTGCGGCTCATTTGTTTATATTCAGGGATTGAATAATTTAATCTGTAAAATTATTCAATAATGTTTTCCGTGAACAATGGTGTAGATTAACAGACGCCTGCTGTAATGAACACTAAGCAAAGGGTATTGTAGTTACTATGAAAAGATATCTACCGTCTGTCACCACATTTGTGATGCGAACACAATAGCTATATATATATTAATTTTCTATTTTTTAAAAAAAATGTCACTTTTTTTTTTTTGGCAAACGGGTGTATTTCGCCTAAAGGCGCTGTTACACTAGGCAATATTTCGTGCAACTTGTCTCGCAACAACTAAAAACCGTGCGTTGCGATGCTGCGAGACAAGTTGCCTGGAGGGTGTTACACTAGGCAATGTTTCTTGCAATTTGTCTCGCCCGACGGTGAAAGGAGCAATTTCATTGGCTAAAGTCACAAAACGTTGCGACACAAGTTGCAGGAAACGTGTTACACTACGCAACGCTTGAAAAATTCGTTGCGGCGTGGCGAGAATCGTTGCGAAAAGTAGAACCGACTTCTACTTCTCGCAACGATTGCGGCAACAAAAAAATCGCGAGAAATGTTTGTTGCGGGGTATGTTACACTGGGCAATTTTTCATGCAACTTGTGTCGCAACAAAATTGCGAGACAAGTTGCACGAAACATTGCCTGGTGTAACAGCGCCTTAACAGCGTCGCTCTGTGAACAAGCTTAACTAAGGTGAAACTTGACTAAGGTGAAAGATCGGAGGCACAAGACTTAAGATTGTCGAAGGCTATTTTTCAATTTTAGCAATTCTCAAAAACGGTAAGCTTATTACGCGACCGTCTGCACAGTACATTTTTATAGACCGTACAAAAGTTAAAAAAAAAAACAACTTTTTCTTCGTCTAGAATAACTAGTACGACTACTTTCCGAATAAAATGCACTTGTTGCTTGTCACAAATTGCCCGAGAAACTGATTTGAAAATCAAAATTGCAAAAATGCACAAACAGCATAAGGCGATGCGAGTGAAGATAGAACTATACTATAAAATCAGTCTTGTTTTGTTACATAAAATCGCTTTTCAATTTATCTACTGAATGAACAAACACATAGAAATGGACAACACAATCTTTCGAAAAAATTTATTCAAATCTCTATTTATAATAGTTTAGTTTATACGTTTAAAAGCAAAACGCGTACCTGAAGCTTTCTTCGATGAAATTCAAGAAATCGATACAACTGAATGTAAGCACGTTTTAACAGTACATTTTTATAGACCGTACAAAAGTTCACAAAAACAACTTTTTCTCCGTCTAGAATAACTAGTACGACTACTTTCCGAATAAAATACACTTGTTGCTTGTCACGAATTGCCCGAGAAAATGATTTGAAAATCAAAATTGCAAAAATACGCAAACATATTGACAAAATGCGATGCGAGTGAAGATGGAACTGTACTATAAAATCAAAGTCTTGTTTTGTTTATAGAATCGCTTTTTAATCTATCTAATGAATGAACAAACACATAAAAATGGACAACACAATGTTCTTTCGAAAAAAATTATTCAAATCTCACTTTATAATAGTTTACGTTTAAAAGCAAAACGCGTACCTCAAGCTTTCTTCGATGTAATTCAAGAAATCGATACAACTGAATGCAAGCACGTTTTACAAATCTATTCTCCAAAACTAACAATACATAATCGAAAAATGTAAACTGTTTTACCTTGAAGTCCCTCGCGTGCTTGGAAATTCAAATCTCCGCTTCTGATTCTGAAATCCGTAAAAAACAAACATCTCCCGCATTGATACTAGCTTTAATTTAAAACGAAATCAGGTTTAAAAATAAGCACTTATCTGTATATTCCTCCAAATCGGCTTGATTTGCATAGTTTCGAAGCCTCAAATGCGGTCTTCACCACTGTTTGAAAAATGTGAAACTTTAAACCGTTTCCTCCGCTTAGTAAACTCAGCAAAACATCATTGAAGTGCTTTCCCAGCTGACGTGACATTCGGCCGTGTAACCGCGCGAAAAAAAAGCCTCGCTCTTGTTTCAACATGACCTCGTACGCGCATGTTTTGCGACGTCATATGCGCCCGCGAGCTAGTCCTGTGCGACGGAAGCTACAGTAGTCCTGCGCGACGGTGGCGGAGGGCGGCGGGCACACGCGCGCCCGCGAAACATTCCGCTAGCCATGACCATGAAAAATGACGGGCATGAGTTCTATGACTATGGGGCCGCGCGCGGGCCTTCGGCCCGCAGAGCTCCGCTATTAGGAGACTAAGGCGAGGGGAATATGACGAAGGGAATATGACGGGGGAATATGACGGGGGGAATATGGCGATGGGGATATATAATTTTTTGTTTTGCTATTGTCTTTAGCCCCGCCTCTTCCCCATAAGAAGCCGGAGGCTGGATTTTAGGGACAAAACGAAACTGAACGTCGCATACAGTCAACTCTCTCTAAGACGGACACCGTCGGGACCGGCCCCAACTGTCCGTCTTAGAGAGGTGTCCGACTTATAGAAAGTCGAGGTAACGTGACACCAGTAATTACAAGAAGATAAACCTGAACCTGTTCGTAATGAATACACGTTTGGACAGTATTTATGTTTCTCTCCACCTGGTGTTTAGAAATGCCGATAATGGAATCGATTCATTTTTAACTTGTATTAAGCCGACAAGATACGAGCTGTCAAATAAACGTCTCGTTCGTACACAAGGAGACACGTACTATATTTGGTTATGTAGTCTGCTTCCCCTAAATTGCAATCTACTGTCATGTAGAGCACCTACACCAGTTTCCGTTTTGAGGTATTTTTCACTTCATAAAGCACTTCTCAAGTGTCCGTTGACGGTTTCAAAAGTGTCCGTTGTCCGTCTTAGAGAGGTGTCCGTCTTATAGAGGGTATAATTACAGTAAAATGACTGAAACACGGCAGGGACCAACGCCAGATGTCCGTCTTAGAGAGGTGTCCGTTAAGAGAGAGTTGACTGTAATTGAAATATTTGTGGATGATTAGTATCGCACTAAGCGCGAACCCATTGTTTTGAACACAGAAAGAAGTTCGCACCAAAACGGTCTGTTTCCTGTGTTCTAACCGTCATCAGCTTTCTGTCATCTCTGTTCAACATCCAATTAATTCTAAACCAAATAAATTGCGTAACTGAAAATCGGAAACATATTTAATAAGGGACTCAGAAATTATGTTGCAAGTCATTTGTCTAGCAACAATATACATGCCGCAAGCTTTAATAAGTTAAGTGTTTTTGCGATTTTAATCCCTTCATTACGCTTCGCGTATTCACGGATTAAAAAAGGTCTTGCGCTTTGAATTTTGCGAAATGCTCTCCGAGTTTAAACACCCCTGAGCTTTTTTTAGGGTTCTTCAAAATCTTTATGCACGATCTATCTATTTCTGTACACGTTTTGCGGAGTAGGATGTGTAATAAACTGGACAAGGAAATTGAAAACGTCCTGCTCTTTGAATTTGCGAAATAATTTCTGTGTTTAAAGGCAGTCCTGTTTGCGCATTTGCGCACGATCTCCTTTGGAAATTACTTGTTATAATATTCACGGGAAAATTAAAAAAAGAAAAATACTCGTTCTTTGAATTTGAAAGATGCTCTCCAGGTTTAAAAGCAGTCCCAAAACATATGGGCACGATATGCGCATTTCGGTACGTATAAGCCAATTCTCAAAACAACAAATTATAAATTATTAACTTGTTCATTCTCCTAGGCGTTTCGGCCGACTATCGCGGTTTTCATCAGGGGTTTTTCAAGTAATGGTTATAACCTTGTCTTTTTACACAACGTTGACCAGATAATTTTTTTACGGAATTACTTATAGAAAACAAGCTAAATGTTTTCGCAAGACGTGACTGAGGTGTAGCATTTGTCTGACATATTCAGAATATTACATATGCGTCACATATTTATTATTTTTGCCTCTTCTCGGCACATACGAGGCGATTAGTTGCCTTTGTATGAACTACTCAATTTCGGAAAACAAAAATCTAGTCGCGGCGACCAACGCCGCACGATTCAAAACGGGTTTTAATTAAAACGACTAGTCGCGGCAGTCTAGCGGCAGTATTAGTTGCTCAAGAATATGTTTGTTTTTGCTTTCTGTCATTTTTGCAGACACAGAATTTACCTTTGTTCTAATTTTATCAACATTCACCGAAAAAATAATGTTTCCAAAATTTGTCGGGACCGGTACCAGTTTAAACTTATAAATCTAAAAAAACATTTTTACACAATTTTCAAAGTCGATTTGCATCCCTTTAGCTAAATAAAGAATATTAAATATTCCTTCGAAGTTGGTTTTCAAGTTGTTTAACAGGTAGCTTTGGGATAATTAGTTGTAAATTATGTTTTGACAGACAGCCATGGCAATTTACGTATTGCGTTCAGTCATTTCTGGTCTATCCATACTGGCCTCAGAGTTTTCTAATAAGATGTTCAAGTTTTAACAAAATGCCACTCATTAAGTACGTCCGTTTAAAATATGTTTTCCGTATTATTAAAATGAAGTCGGTTTTCAGAAATTTTCAGCCACCTAATAAATAGTGTTGTAAGTCACATAATTATATAAGAGAAGCGGATCTCGTAAGTAATGTTTATGCACTGTTTCCATGGCAATTCTAATGTAAAATTAATTTTCAATTAAGCCCCAACACCCAATTTAAAATTAGCTATGTTCAAACAAACACTGTACCAATTAAACGAGTTGTCTCTTGGTATTATCTCCATATACGACAAGCGCTTGTAGATCGTCCCTTTGAAAACATGCTCGGCTTTGCCCAAATCTCGTGAGCAGGTGCTCAAATCGGCCATGTTTTCTCTTTTCATCCTGGTTGCATTCCTTTGTGTTGACTTCATTGATTCCTGAAACAATCAATGTAAAAGGTTAGTTATTCCCTCAGTTGCTCAAGGATAAAACTGTTTAGTTTTTATGTCATTCTTGAAGACACGTAGTGTCTCGGTCGCAATACACCAGTTACAGCCGTCATTTTAGTATTCGTAATGAAAGATTTCACGAACATTCCTCCTGTAACTTTTCTGCAGCCGTTTCCATCATTTTTGCACAATTTCGAAGATGCAATTTAGTCAGAAACCAGCCTTTACGAGTTGTAAGCTAACGAATTTTAACGGGTGTGTGTTAAGCTGAATTTAACACGTAGGCTCATACAGTTTTCCGATGAATATTTGATGTTTTCCCACATGTACAATGCCATGTCGAGAGATGGCAACCTACTCGGCTAGTATAGTTAAGTGACTGTTAAATTCCGTTTGATTCTGTCTATTCACAGCTGATAAACCGTAGACACGGTTTTGTTTTAGTCTGGATATTTAGAGAACGGATCTCTGGAGTCAGGGAATATATTTAGTGCCTTTAACTTTTTTTTTTTACTTAATATTACTACTTTTAAGCTACTTTCAGCTTTCAGTTTAATAGTCTTGTAGTTAGCCACGTTGATTCCAAGGGTAATAAGTTGTTCATTGACAATGTAATCAACTTCCTTTGCAACCCGAAGTGAAATCAATTATCAGTTAAGCGCCAAAATACAGTTTAATTTTACAGTCACAGGCTTTCCCATTAAAAACAATTATTATAATAACTCTCGGTATGGCAAACTGCACTGATTAATAAAATGCCTGCGAGAAAAGACCTTTTCCTATTTTCTCATTTCATATGCTTTAACAAGGCACATAGAAGGGGCCTCTTGTCGGCACAAACGAGACGACTAGTCGGAAACCACCAGTTTAAACTAACCGATTTAAAAAGACATCCGATTTTGAAGAAACATTTTTACACAATTGTTTTAGTAGAATTGCATCCCTTTTAAGCTAACTTATGTTAAACAGTGCTGTAAGTCACATAAATTATAGAAAATATTTATTGTTTTTAACGTCGCGTTAGTGAGTTAAAGAGATTTGAATTTACAAAATGCTAATTAGATGACGTAAATTCGGGAATTTGCCATTAT